>JAIGNY010003591.1:270000-297500 GCA_020152595.1 Chiridota heheva
ATATATATATATATATATATATATATATATATATATATATATATATATATATATATATATATATATATATATATATATATAAATATATATATATATATATATATATATATATATATATATATATATATATATATATATATATATATATATATATATATATATATATATATATATATATATATATATATATATATATATATATATATATATATATATATATATATATATATATATATATATATATATATATATATATATATATATATATATATATATATATATATATATATATATATATATATATATATATATATATATATATATATATATATATATATATATATATATATATATATATATATATATATATATATATATATATATATATATATATATATATATATATATATATATATATATATATATATATAGATAGATAGATAGATAGATAGATATAGGTCGAGTTCCTAGCCGAAAGCATGAAAATATAAGGTGTTGCACGATAAACTTCCTGAAATGATGCAATCTTTGAATGCTGTAGCACCAATCCCACGTGCTTTCAGTTACGCATACGCCAGTGTGTAGAAAAAAGCATGCAAAGATAAATAAAACATATCAAAGTCCATCCACCGTTATATAGTAATGTAATGCAATCATGAAGACAAAATTTTGATAAAGGTGCCCATGCACATAATGGTGCTTTCGAACCCTATCCAGCCCTGGTTCATCGTAAAATTATTAGAACTCTTACTAACCGAAAATCTGGCTAATTTTCAATTTTTGATGTAATATAATTTTGGCTCAGGGCAAGGCTTTGGGCCCGGGGCTACTTCCCATCTCAATCCACAGGCGTTACGTCACTGGCAGGTACTTTTACTCTCAGACTATGAGTTGGACACATCAATAATAAAGGTTTGCTCGAAAAGGTTTTAACAAAAGAGAAGGGCGATTGTGAATAGGCTGGTCTTTTCATTGTTTGAGAAAGCACTGGGGTGGTGGGGTGCAGAGGAGTCGTTTGGAGTCATACAGAGCAGAATGTAGCACGAAAAGAGTGGGGGAGCATCAAAAGTCGTTTGGAACCATAAGGAGAAGCGTGATTTTATTGGAGATTAGCGGCAATCGTAAATGCAGACAGTCTTTAGACTTGGGAGAAAACCGATATTGTTACTGTTGACTGTTAGCACAAAAGGGTATCGATCTTGAGGCAGGTGCGCTACCCTCGGCCATAACTCTTATGCACCCTAAACATGTGAAATCAGCGCCCTGGATACCTACGCCCATGAGAACGCCTCTGGGGTACGCTCGTCGACGTGGGGAAGCCGTTATTGAAGAAGGCCGCGAAGAAGAGTCACAAATTCAAAGTCGTAGGACAAGTCCCAGGAAAAGGAACACTTGGTTTGTTCACTGAAGCCATCGAAGAGCTCGTCTGCTGTGTTCTTTACTTTCGATACCGACTCCGCCGCCTTCGATCAACACCATGGAACCAACGACCCACACCTCGGCAACCTTCTCGGCGATACGGAGTTCGAAAAACCGTATCCCATATCGATAAGGTTGTCCGGGAGCTCCCAAATAAGTTATCTGTCTCAGGACAGCAGGAGGATCGACAAAATCAAATTCAATCTTTGACAGTTTGATCCAAGACATCAATTGTGCGACGGGCCGTGTGATCCACGACGACGACATGGTAGTCACAATTCCCGTCCATTACACATACAACATCAATGGGGACGGCGCAGTCACGGCTGCAATGTGGTAAATAAAACCGTACACCAAGAATGACAGGTTCGTCTACTAGGGCTCCAACCTGCCAACCAGATACGAATTCTTATCCTGCCAGTATAAGTCCTCTTGCCACCGAGAAAGTAACAGTGACGGCCCCATGACCTTGATGCCGAAGAAAGAGATGGGCAGCTTTGTCTCAAGGCATAAGGCGGGTGAAAGGGGGGGGGTAGGGGCCCTGTAGATCGGAACAAATATGTCTCCGTCTAAACTTTTCTGAGGGAAAGTAAGGGAGGGGGGGGGGAAAAGAGATCTCGTGAGGAAAAACCAAGTAGCTCCCACTGGGAAAGAAGGAGGAGGAAACAGATTTCATCGTTTGCCTTTTGAGTAATTCTGCGATGGTTGGGGCAGGTGCGCTGCTCTCGGGTGGCTAGCATCACCACCGCAATAACTTTGAAACATCCTAAGCTATCGTATCACACATGATTCTCCTCCTGTGTGGACTGGGCCTGACCGTGGGAAAATAAATCATCAATTATTGTTTTGTATATAAGGTCGTCCTATAACTGACTTGATTACCACACTGTGACTCCCGTTTTGCTGCACTCAAACTCCAGTAGCGTAACCACGGAAAGGGATGTGGGGTGGAACGTCACTTTTTCTTCAAAAAAAGGTTATTAAGGTCCCTTGGACCCCACTTTTTGGATCCTGGATACTTTTAGCCTATAGGCCTACGTCCCCGTCGGATTAAGACACTATAGGGACTGGTACTGAAACTCGGATGCCCGTACTTGATTACATCACCGCGTACGTCCAAAATAATGAGTTGACTGCATCAAACATGAACCTAATGAAATATATGCTTTCCAACTGTGTGTGTGAACAACGTTCCTGATACTCATTGTTAAAGGTACATTACGTGTTGAGGTAACATTAGCTCAACAGATTAATTAATTTACAGTGTTTTTGAAATATCAGGCATCAAAATATAAACGTAAATTGTTGTTGGTGCCACATCACTTCCGGGATATGACGTCATTTTCTGGAGCGGGTTTTCGCGTTAGTACGTATGTGTTACTGATCGCTTTGTTTTAACTCCATGCGCGCGGTTACTATGTGGTCTGATGACCTCGGATAACGAAGTACCCGGATATCCAACCGACAAAATATATATCTGTAATGAATTGAAGAACGAAATTAAAGGACGATTCTCTAAGTGGTGCAGAAATTTAAGAATGAAATATACATTTTTTTCTTCTTCAATTTACGCCTACCCCGATCGACTTAGGCTTTTCCAACATTTACTATTGCATTACATTGTTCACACAGTCATACATCACGAATTTAGCATAAATCAAAATTTGTTCAGTCATCTCTCAAATTCTTATTGCTATTTTCAAATTCAAACTGTGATCTGCTCAGATTGTAATGTTTGTTTAACTGTTTAGCAAAAATAAAAACTGTGTATACATAGACTGGCCGTTTAAACTTATTCCTGACACAATGGAAGGAACTGTCTGAATTGTGTCAGTAGTGAATTGGTCAATTAAAGCATGCGACAAAACCAGGACGACTATTGTAAACTAGGACACCAATGATGTAGTAGCTCAACATATATTTTAGGGTGGATATGAGCCTGTTTTTATTGGTGGGCAGTTAAAAGTTTGGGCGCTTCTTAGACAGTAATTGAAGGGCACTTTTCATTTGAGAAAAAAAAAAGGGGGCACTTTTGTAAGTTTTCGAAAAAGTGGAGTATTCTTGCCTCCCGGCCCTATGGTCCCTACTTATATGGTTTGAGCATAGGTGGGATTTGAGGGGAGCATGGGGCACTTTCCCCACCCTCACGTTTTGTCCAAATGGATATTTTTGTATGGTGATGTGATGTATCTTAGCGTGATCTCCCCTCCTGTACCCCCCCCCCCCTCACCCCTGCCCACACACACACTTTTGACTTTCCTCCGCTTTCGGTAGGCAAATTCCGCCTGTGGGGTTGAGATTGGTCAGCAAGGACCAATGTTGACAACGGGCGAATTGGTAAAAGGCTTCATTTGAAAACTGTTGCTAAGGAAATTATTGGGAGCCTGCCTCTTCTCACCACGGCCCTCGGTGTCGGTGCCCCTAGTAAACTGATATGCTTTAATTGTGTCAAATAAATAATAAATGTATGTGACAACCTTCATGTATTATGTAGTGTTTGAGAGTGAGTTTATTTCTATTTGTTTTCAAGCTTCAAGAATGACCTAGAATAATTTCACATAAGTTTCAAAAGGGCGCCTCCTGACCGGTCCGCCCTCAACTTTCAATAGGCACCTCCTACCCCCGTCCGCACAATTTTAATAGGCCACCTTCTGCCCCTTACTCTAAGACCACGGGAAGTGCCCCCCCCCCTCCCTTGCTGTCGCGGTTCCGATATCACTGCAAAGCGCCAAAATCTCCACGGGCCCCCAGGACTCTACTTGCCCCACTGCGTAATGAAGCTTTAAATATCAATTGAATATATGAAAACTGTTTTTCAAGTAAGCCTTCAAAAACGTTAGCCTCGACAGCAATGTGATGCAAATTTTAATAGCAATGTTTCCTTTTGGGGGAAATTGAATTCTTAAACAGACATACTAACAGCAAGATACTGTATGTATAAAATGATAAAATCAAAATGGATTTTACATCCTTGCAAGAAGACATGCTTTTAACTATGTCACGTTTTCCTCATATTGCTAATATATTAGCCATTTTATGAGCAAATATTTTTTTCGCAATTAACGAATCACAATTAATCAATGATAGCCTTACACAAATACACTCCAAGTGGCAATCATTACACGACATATAACTAAAAAGATTTTTCTTTTAAATGAAGTTCTCTTTCATATAAGACGGACTTACTTGAACCCTGAACTTATTCTTTAAGAAACCGATCACCGTCAGATAACCTAGTGATTTTACACATCAGTTATTAGACTCTCTTTTTTTGTACGCAAATAAAAGATGTTCTTGTGAAGAGCCAGATAGTGTTACTGCCTCGAGTTGTTACTTTAAGCTCCCTGGTTATTAAAACTCTGGTGATTTTCAAAAGCACTGACTGAAAATGTATACATGAGTTACTCAATTGAGCTATATGAATATATAGCCTATTCGGGTTATTTTAGATTTAAAGCTTTAGTTTGTAAATGCAAGTTTTAGCCAAAACGAGCCATCAACTACGAATACTATATCCCAATTTGGCTATAATGTGGGACAAATCCCAAACGGGATATTATAATCAAATTGGCCTATAAAAACACATGAAAGCAGCGTTCTTTAGCTATCAGAAATGTTCGCTGGCCCTCCGAGTCTATGTTATTATATATGCTAAATTCATTCGGATCAGCCCCAGCAAAAACCGAATTTTTGAGTTATTATTGGTG
Source organism: Chiridota heheva (assembly GCA_020152595.1). Classification (NCBI taxonomy): domain Eukaryota; kingdom Metazoa; phylum Echinodermata; class Holothuroidea; order Apodida; family Chiridotidae; genus Chiridota; species Chiridota heheva. The sequence continues at coordinate 275,127 of JAIGNY010003591.1, forward strand.
AGATTTTTAATGCAAAATTCTTTAAAACTGCGCACTAACAGTGGCGTAGCCAGAGGGGGGTGATGGGGCGATCGCACACCCCAATATTTGAATCCGTCGTTTCAGATTTGAATCCGTCGGTTTAGATTTGAATCCGTCGGTTCAGATGAGTGCCGTCGGTTTAATAGGCTTTGACATTCCAAGTGTTTATTATGTCTTTAGATTTCAAAAAGGCATTTTCTCAGAAAAGGTTACATTAAACATTTGTGCGATTTTGTATTTAAATATATGAACTAATATATAGAGAGAAGGGGGAAGGTGAGAGAAAAGAGGGAGAGAGAGAGAGAGGAGAGAGAGAGGGGGAGAGAGGGGAGGGGGAGAGAGGGGAGGGGGAGAGGGGGAGGGGGTTTCGGAGTGCACGTGATACAGAATAGGCTCATTTTAAAAGTTTGTAGTAAATTATTGAAAACCTTTCTTTAGACAACCCATATTTTTCAAAGAGTGACGGTAAACCTAACCATGTACAAACGTAAACAATAACACATTTTCACATTATGTGTTTTCATGATTCTGTGTTTTGTATATGGTGTATTATAGCTCTCTTTGACATGAAATTCTACTTGTACAATACACCTTCTTACTATGCGTTGTGACATACGTTTTTGTCCTTGAAATGTCAATTTTGCGGCGGGGCTTCGCCCCTGGACCACACCAAGGGCCCTTAAGTGGGCCCCTGGACCACACGCCGACAAGTCGAGGGCTTTGCGCTTTGATTTTGTGTTTTGTATGTGATCTATTATAGCTCTCTTATTGACATGAATTTTGACTTGTAAGTCTTACAATGCTTTGTTACATACGTTTTTGCCCTTGAAATAACAATTTTGCGAGAGCTTCCGGGGACTTTGCCCTGGACCGCTACCAGGGCTTCGCCCCTGAACCCCAACAGGGGCCGTTAAGCGGGCCCCTGAGTAAGGGCGACTATACAGCCGCTGACCAAAATAAAAGCCGGCTTTGCTATGACGTCATAGCTTCGCCGTAGTTCGCTTCTGATTGGTCAGCGGCTGTAGAGTTGCCCCTGAGATTTTTTTCTCTGAGTCATCAGATTGCCATCACATGATAGTCTTGACTGTTCCATAGAGTCCTTTAACGAGGTGTATAGCTTTTCCTGACTGGGTGTGTCATGTGATTGTAAGGAAAACGTACCTGCCCCAACCAATGCAGGATACCGTAGGAGGCAAGCCACGGTAGCTCTTTTCCATCCTTCCGCCTTCATTAGGGTTTTATCTAAGGTTGGATTGCTAATGTTAGCATTTAGCAGTGTGGTCTGGTTGAATCACCCGTTTGTCGTATACGAACCTGTCCATTCCATGTAAGGGGACTTGTGGGATGAAGGGATTAATATCCATACGGGGGAAGGCACTCTTTTGTCGGGAGGCGGGGTGATCGGGCGTGGTAGAGTAAGGGGTTAATCAAGGCGTGAAACGGCGATAATATCGCCGCGTGGTAGAGTAAGGGTTAATCAAGGCGTGATTATTGAAGGGTCCTCTGTCTTCCAGGCAGAACAGTGGGGCCCCTTCCACTTTCGGGACCCGCTGGCCCGCCCACCGGGATCATGCTGCCTGTATTTTCGGGTTGGCGCATATGTCGCGGGTTGATTAACCCTTACTCTACCAGCACTCTTTTGAAAATGCGCTCGGGAGGCGGGGCCGAAGACGGGGCACCCAAAACGGCGATAATATCGCCGCGTGGTAGAGTAAGGGTTAATGGCGCGTTTTGTATAAATCAGTTCATATTCTTTGGTGATGGCTCTGGTGAGAACTTTACTGGGACCATCTCTCTGCATGCGGTGAGAGTAGTGGACGGGAACGATGACTTCTTTATCATCGTCCCTAAGCCCTGCCGGTTCCTGGATCCACATGACTGACCATATTTTTCATCCTTTCAAAGTTAACCATTTGAATGGCATTGTGGTCCAGAGTGATGCCCTTCACTTTGCATTCTCCGACAATTACAGCGTCACTTTTGGTGTACTTTATAAGCGTAGTTCTTTGGACTTCCCTATACGAACTCGGTGATGTAACTTTCGACACCGTATGGTTTCTCGAGCTCATTGGCCATGTCGCCCAGAAAGTTTCCAAAGGTTGAAGTTGCCAATCTTCGGATCGATGGAATCGGTGTCGAAGTAGACCGCGCGTTCCCCTAGTTTTTTTCTTCAGGTAACTGTAAAGTTTGAGGCGGGCGTGGGCCGTGGTATAGGCTGCATTGAATATGTTGGTGTTAGGTGACACTTCAACATACTCATCGGTATCGAACCACTGGCTCCGGGAGGTGAACTTGTCATTAAACTGCACATATTGCACTTCTTTGGGATTTGTCCATCAGCAGTTTGTAGAACGTTTGCAGGGTGTTGACAAATTCTGCCTTGGTGAGTGTGTTGATTGACCAAACTTTCCCCAGAAGGAGTTCAACATCAGCTTAGCCAAGACACTCTTTCACTCGTTTTTTTCTCTCGATATTTTGTGGGTCGAGTCGGATACCTTCGCGAGCTTCGTAATTGTTGATGTACTGGCGACGTTGCTTTTCGGTGTCGCATCCTGGAGGCCATCCGCTCGCTTCTTGTTTCATTTTCAGGAACGTGTTGATATAAGCCGTGAACCGACCTGCTTCCCCGGTTAAGGGGTCGTAACGTACCGTTTGGTTAAAATGCCATACTTCTTCGCGTATACCGCGATACCCCATTTCTAAAGCTTTCTGCTACTCACAGCTCACCCAAGTTCCATGGAGAACGCGTTGATCTTCGTGGTGTTTGCATGGTTCTTTGGCTAGTATTTCTGCACAGGTGGCACATAGTGGGAACAAGAGTTTTATTGACATCGGTACGTGAGTACGGGATGGTGCAGACCACGAGGAGGTAGGACGGTGCATTTGATAAGTCATTCATAGTCACTCACATCGGTCGTGTTCGGGGTTTTAATGATAGTAGGATGGCCTATAGGATACTTGCAGTATTTGTTGACCCACGTATGAGTAAGCAGACATCGATGATTATTTTTTCATCGTTTGGCAATGACATGGTGCAGTTTGATGGCGTTGGTGTGTCCTCCGAAGAAAGCGTCCCTTGGTTGAAGAGGTGATGTCAGTTTCAGGTTATCGATTAAGTTTTTATCAACGGATTCCTCGCCACCTCATCTCGGAACTGGCATTCCCAGATCCCCACTAATTGCTATCCTTGACGAGGACCTTCGTTAATCAACCACTCTTGTCGTCGGTTGAGCTAGATGAGAGCACCCTCGACGGTTGTTTCGACACCTTAGCAGTTTCTGATCTCTTCTTGGGTAGCAGGTTTGACAACCATGCCACAAATAACCGCAGAACTCGAAGGCGGTCTCTGACGCTTCATCCCACACGTCCACTTTGTAGATCCTATGTGTTTTCTCCTCCACGAGATTGGGGCATGCTGAATGCGTCGACCGTCTCGGTGCTTCAACCATTTCAATCATTGGAGAGCTTTGATGGATTGGATGTCATTATCGTCAACACGATGAGGAACCAGGGCGATCGTATTAGGGCGTAGATATTTTCGTCGAAACATCCGCATACAGGCCATGAAGATAGTGATGCATTTTTCGAAGGAATCCTCTCCAGAAGTCTCCAAATACTCTTTTCTGCATCTCAAACATCCTCAACAAAGCAGTTCAACGTCGCTGCAACAGTACCCGTACATTTCTGTGCCATGTCAAAATCTTGGCCTTCTGCTCCTTATACAAGACAAAAAAATCTTTGCGTTGAGCAGGTTTCATGTGATCGGGATTATAGGTATCAACTACAGGCCATGGACCGACGTAATTTTCATTAGCTCTGATGTTAAAAAGGTACGGGAAATATCCTTTTTTTTTTTATCTCTGTCAATTCGAACGTCTTGGGAAAGGATGAGAGCGGAGCCGGAATGAAGTTGCACGAGTCAATGATCCTCAAAGTTGTGACATCATTCTTTTTCTTCTTCCTGGCTTTCTCTTTCAAGTCTATGCCCATCAGTTTAGATCCGTTCATCACGACATTGGGACACATTCCAATGTTGTTCATGTGGTCGAGAAATAAAATGACCGTCGTATCATTTCATGTTGTGTGCGATAGCCGTGGCTCCTTTGTTCTCTGGAGAGAATAAACATTGGCAAAAATCCTTTTGAGTGTGGTTTCCTGAGAAGAGATATTCTCGCACGCCACATGTTTCACAACCTCGGTGATTATCGTCGTCGTGGATACAGGTCAAACAAACACGATGCGCTGTGCAGTAGTTCGGCACATGCATGTAACCACCGTTGTCAAGCTTGTCTTCCTGAATACATTTGAAATCGAAGAAGAATGTATTTCAACGGGGGTATCTCTTCTTCCTTCTCTACCTCGTCTTCCGGACCGAGAATAGCTCGAGCCTCTTCGCCATCGATTTCAACGTGTCCTTCTGCTTCCCCTCTATTCTCAATCACTTGCATGTAGCAAAAATGGTCGTTTGGTTGGTAACTTTCGCAGTTTCTACAGTAAAGTTGACCGCATTTGTGTCGATCCTTAACAGTGGTACCATAAGTAGGGCAGCGACGGATACGTTGACAGATTGTACGTGGCGGTGTTTTGGTCTTGGCTTTGATGGTGACATTGCTCTTTTTCGGAATCTTTTTGTGGTTTGCAAAACAAGTTGGGTTCTTGAACTATCGGTCACAATCGTCGCAATGCATCCATCCATTCAGTCAATTGACATTCCTCCTTTCCTGCAATGAAACAGCACTCGCAGATGTTACGGCAACAAAGTGGTTATACCCTTTCAGGCAGCGATCGCAAAAGTTGGGTACTTCGAATAACCCCGGTAGCAAAGTAACAACGTCAAAATGAGGGCCGTGGTAGGGACGGTAAAGCTGTTTCCCACGAGGAGGCCATCTGAACACAAACAATTCTTGGGGATTCATCGTAAGGACGTTCACTTGGTAGTCGGGTAACACGGCTTGGAATTGGTTGATTTTGTCCAACCCACAAGGCCCAAGCGCCACGCAGGCTCGTTCGTGCAACTCTTTCGCTAAAGGTTCTTGCTCGCCGTAACCTTGTCGAATATTGATTCTAGTTGACAGTGCAATTGGTCTCTTTGTCAATGTGTGTTTTTGCAGTCACGGGGGCTCGGGCTAAACAGAGTTGGTCCTTGTTCGTAATGCGGATGATGGACCGTTTTCTTTGAGTCCATTATTTCATGTTACTGCGTCCACTTCCCCGGGACATTTTGATGTGAGGGACTAGGATTTCAACATTGCCGTCGAGTACGAAAGCGGTCTTGTATTGTAGTACTCGGGCAATCGCGGATATGATACGTTGAACACTTACTTTATCTCTCCGCATGAGTTGAATCCATATACGCCGGTGCGTGAATTTCAAAACCCACACGATCTTGTGCGGCAAAGCCTTGTGCGGCAAATGGAGTGTAATGCAGTGACGACATCTCCCTCTCTATTGACCAGTTGGGAAATTCTCGCCCCGGTCAAAGCGAATTACATGTTTGTTAGCTTCTGAACGGTACCTTGGCATCTGACGTCCTCGAGTCTCGATGATATGATAGCAGCTCTCGGTAGTGACTTCCTCGTCCCCCATTTCGTTGCCTTGTAAGTCTCTATTCTCCAACTTGTCCTGTTCTCCTCTGACCCCCTCCCGATCTTCAACGTTGTCACCCATTCCTACTTGCTCTCCAACATTTTACTGTTGTAGCAAGTGGTTGGCGAATTGGTCGAATTCCTGAGGCAAATCAATCTCACCCAAGCCACCATGTCGTCCAGTTCGTTGGTGGTTGGTTGACATTCTTGCGAATCGACGTCCCATTCTTTCATGTCCATTTGCTGTTCGTAGTTTGGTTCATCGATATCGCACTCCTACATATCCATTTGCATCTTATAATTGAGCGACGCCAAAAACAACTCATTGTCCTGAGGATCACTTACATTCCACCACCCCTGCTGTTCTCCTAAACGATTATTGGCCTCTCCTCTTTCTCTCCTTATAGTGAGTCATGGTAATCAAAACACGTAGTATGCACACGATGTAGTAATACAGCACGGTAAGTATAACACAAAATGTCTTCACGATATAATTGACATAACCCAATATGTAATAACACGTTGTGGTTGTTAGTGTAGCTCACGATTGCTAACGAATGAATGACAAAACAAAATCTTCAGCCTGCTTTTAAATATTCAGTCTTGAATGACATTCAATACTGTTGCCACATATGGTCATCACACTACTATTAATTGACCAATCTGATTCGTTAAAAATGACATAATTCTGTTATGTATGTAATGGACCAATACTATTATTTAATGTTAATCTTTTATCCCTTATCCCATAATGCCATGGTAAGAGACATCAACAAGCACATCAGGGATGTCTAAACAAATAATCTATTTTAATTGAATAAGCAATCATCATGGGTTATGAATGTGTTTTCTTATTATTTCGCCATGCATAATCATTGATCGGTCTATTCTTGACCGCCCAAACCTGCAAACAGTCCTCATTTTAACAGGTAGTTTTACCTTATTATTATTATTATACATAAAATAATCACTAGTACTTTTATCCACCTATTATTAAACACGTATTACATACAGAAATGATATATTGATCGGCTCTATTTGTCATACAACATTTTATTCCCCTCTTCCCATCATTATACATAGAATAATTCAAACAATAAAGGCATTCCACATACAGAAATGATTTATCGATCGGCTATATTTGTCATATCCTACATTTATGTGAAAGCCCGTTTTACCATTTAACGGAAGATATAACTCAGTCAGACAGTCAAATTACGCTCGGTGGGAATTTGTATGTTTTCTACAGTTAGAAGTTTAATGCATGTCCTGAAATGACTCCAGAGGCATCATCGAATAACATCACCGAATAACATCAAACTTGATGGAGGCGGTTAGTTCTAGTAAATACTAAACATTTAAATAAAGTCGCGGGAAAAATCGATACTCTATTCTGCTAAGATTCCACATATGGTTCACCTCTGATATTGATTATCCTGGAAGACTTGTTTGTGTAACGTTTATTTTTATTTTACCTCGACACTTTGAGAATATATTTTTTGCAAATGACATTTAAGAAACAATTTTTTGAATTTATGTGTTTTGAGACCAACTTCTTGAAAAAGGTAAGATTTAAGACAAAAGTTTTGAAAATGTGTACGATTTAAAAACAAAAATTATTTCAAAATCCCATTGACTTTGCAGAGAGAGCAAAAAATTGCAAAGAGATATTTCGTTTGCACATAGCATTTTACAACATTTTTTACTGAAACGCTGTCACTCGAGACAATTTTTTCTCAAAGACTACTATGATTTGAGAGGACAAAGTGAGTTTTACTGGGGAAAATGAGCAAAACACGTGAAAATGACGTAAATCAGAGGAAAATAAGGTAAACTATGATAGCTATCTAACTACAATTTGTATAAGCTCAATTACACCATACTTTAGTACCCAATGTATATAAACAACCAATTAATATAGTCTGCAATCCAGCCTGCTCCATCGATCGACATTCCATTTGGTAGATAACTTTACAGTGAGAGGGCGTAGCTCTCTTTTTCTGGCCACTGGAAACATACCATGCGTTGATCCTACTTTTGAAATGTATTTCTACGGGGAAAAGGGCAAAGTGGGGATGTATCATGCATGTATTTCCAAACGAGAGAGGGGTATGGGGTGTGGGGAGGGGGAGGGAGGGTATGTCGTTTGAAATGGAATAAGCGGGAAAATACTATAGAAAAGGAGGTAAAAGACACCACAATAAGAATCACGTTAACACATCAAACCTGCGTTTTTCGAATCTATTGACACAGCATTATCGTCAGAAAATAGCTCGCAGGTTATATGACGTACGCATATCAGCACTGTACAGGACATAATACGCCAGAAAATAACACGCAGGTTAAAGGGCGCTAAAAACCATCACTGATCAAGTAACAAATGTTTAAACAAAAGTAACATCAGCAGTTCAACGAATCTGGTTTACTTTTATCTATCACTTATATGTTTGCGATACAGAGCACTCTTTTTTCAACGATTCACTACTTTAGTTGGGAGTCTGTCGTTGCGAGGAGGAGACGGGGTACCCGTTCCGACTCCGGTCATTTCGGATGCTCATCGTCTTTAGAAAGTAATCTTTAGTAGTTTATGGGCGTTTAATCTATAGTCCTTCATAATGGCGTCGTATGAATGCACGCACGTTCTCGTCGTTACGTTCCACATCCTCTCCGAACCTTGCCGTGATGATATTATAAGTTGTACTCGCGTTCGGTGTATAAAATAATAGATGCAGTGGTGGCCACACACGTCTGAATCTGGACTCTGGAGCGGTTTGAGATTGTAGATTACCGGTTTCCCCTTCAGGTAATTTCCCATAGCAGGGACATTAGGCAATTCACCATAAGAATCGAAATACTTCCAGGGTCGGGATTGTAAATGGCAATCCAATGCCAGCCCGGTTTCAGCACGGATCCATGTTGATCACCAATGCGGTCGGGCGATGGAGCGGCTCGTGTAATTGATCGGTCGCGTGAACGCCATTGTACACGTCGCACGTTAAGCAGCGTGTGAATGCATTGGAATCCAAGAGATGTATCAGGTCGGACGTTTCCATGACTAATTGGTGAAGTCGTAGATAATGTTAAGGTTTTTATCGATTTCGATGATGCTATCAAATTCAACGTAGATGAGGAGGTTCGTGGTAGTCGGTAATACGGCTCCAAACTTTAGATCCAGACATAAGTTGCCTCTCTTGTTGACTGAATAATGCTGTCCATGAGATCCATCAGGTGTCATATCGAACGCAAACATTGTGTAACCGTCGAGAAAATCTGACGGCGTAATATCCATACCCCAATCGCTATATAAACGACCTGTGGCCGAAAACAAGTGAAGGTAACTGCGTAGGGTCTGGTGTGAGCCAAAGTTTGGGGTGAGCGGTGTGGCAGGATACTGTTTCTCGTCGACGTGTAGGGTCACGTAGTTCAGGTTCAATCCTTGGAAACGAAATAGGTTTTTGGTGTAATCGCCGATGAATGCAGACGTGTCCACCAGACAAAGCACTACCTGTTTAGGTAGTTCACCCGAAAACACGTTGTCTTGTTGCAAATTATGGGTGCCCACCAGAATGGCGACATTGCGGAGGACGGTACGTCAAATCTTATTCTTAGTTGGTTCTTGATTGAGCATAGCGATGTCGTTTAACACGTGGGTGTTGCTACACGCCACCTTTTGCATGTACAGGATGGCGTCCAAGATATGTATTCGAAAATTGGCATTTTCAGCTCCTGATATAAAGCAAAATGGGTCTTTGCTGCGATGTAACTTCAGCCGTAATTCCACGCTGGGTAATAACACGTTGTCCTGTGCAAAGATGTCAGCATGAATCGGGCCCATCATTTCGAAAACTTTGCTGCTTTGGTATTGTCAAAACGATGTTTCAAGCCTGTATTAGGAATGACTTCAGCCGTCAAAATCCATGTGACCGGCGGTGTCCTTGAAATACATTTGCGATTGAAGGTGGTCACTTTGGCCTCTTTGTCGTAGTTGGGCAGCGTTTCAATCATCGCTATGTACGGATACTTGGGTGTGGAGTAATTGATAAGTTTGCCGTTGACAGACACGTCCACTTGAGAAAACATCGAATGCAACAACTGGTAGACGGGGGCCACTTTTTCGTCGTTGACGTGCGCGTCGCAGTTTGTCCCATTTACGTTCGTCATCTTGACTTTGAGATACAGTTGGGTGTTGTTGATGTCAATGTACTTGGTTTCGGTTTCGACGATGACGAATTCGATCGGTCCTGTGGCGTTTAAACCTTCGAACGGACGGTATTCGACGTACTCGTTGTCTGCGATGCCCATTTCCGATTTGGAGCACGGTAAAGAGTGAGCGTGAATGAGAGCCATGTTGACGGCTCCGTAGATAAATGACAAATGAATATTGACCCCAAGTGTTTTTCTTCTTATTTCTGGGGTTGGACGTAAAGCGAAGGTCGTTGATTCTTTGTACCAAGCTGTTGCAATCGCGCTTTAGCGCGGCCCATGGCTTTGTGTATCAAACGTTGTCCAGCCGCTTTCGCTCGACGGGATACAGCTTGTTTCACGCTTTGTCCGCCCAACACATCTTCTAGAATTCCTGCACCAGTGGGCAATGCTTCTTTACCGACTTTTTTTTGCCAAGCTCGCAGCACACCGTTTCACAAACGGTAGTGCTGTCCTAAAACAGTCCCGAAAGCATTCCTCCGAGACCGTAGCCTCGTTGATTTCCATGTCCTGCAAACACGGGTAAAGGTCCTACCATTATTTACCTAATGTGTACATTTTAATTGATGCGCAGTCTACACAACTATATAGTCAGATAGTTAGAGCCAAACGGAACGTCGTTGACAAAAATGTAGCGTAATGATGGTACGTCCCGACGTAAACGGAATTGTTTGTCCTGTTCCATCGCGGAGGGCGATCTCGATCGTGTCGTGGGGTTCCTTTTGATGGGGTAGTAGGCGATGAGTGGAGGTACGGCGTCCACGGGCGAGCCAAAATGCGGCAGATTTGTGACGCTGAAACTCTTTAACAACGGTACTTCGTGATGTCCCATCAAATGGGATGTGGTGATGTCTGTGTACACAAAACAGTTGGGGAACGTTCTACTTCAACCATGGATCATGATAGCGTCCGTATTCCTATTCGCTCGTCAGCACATGTAGGTCCGACACACCGAGTGTTTGCATATCCTTGCCTTCCAGTTTCACTTCACAATTAGGACAGGTGCGTAGTTTCAGTTAACCATTGCCACTAACACCGTCAAAACGCAAGACTTCTCTTCGATTTAAAGTTGTCGGTAGATATGTTCTGTCAAAGATTGCCTGTTCATTGAAAAACAGCTTAACCGGATGTAATTCCTTAGAGATCCAGTTTGAATGCGTCACTAATTCCTTGAAGTTAAACTTGCTGGTTGCGTTGCAGATTTGGAACCACGAGTACGGGTACGTGCACTCGACAAGTCGGACTTTCCATTCGCCGTCCAAATGCAAAGGTCTCGGGAGTTTATTCTTGTACACGGTGACCGTGTTTTTAGGAAACATGTCCATGGACCCGTTGCTGGGTAGCGTTATGTAAAACGATTTGGCCATGACGATGACGTTTACGCTAATAAAGGCTTTGACTGTCACTCATTAGAATTTAATCACGTCATCAGCCTAACTGTTAGATTTGCTGGGAAAACCGTACCATTTTACCAATCCGTTGCAAATCCTCACGGTACAACTTGCCTTCCACCGGTTCGCCGTCAATATCTTTCACCGTATACACGATGGGTTTTCGCTGGATCACTTTGTCAATCACTAACACTTCGTCCGTCCATATGAATAAGTAACCTTTTCGAAATAGGCGCGTCACCATACTGAGCCGAACGACGTCTCCGACGCGTACAGTCGATGTCGGATTGACCGTAGACTTTGCATGTCCGTACAGTGTTTGCCATATGTATAACTCGCTAGTCCAATTCACATCTTCAGGTGCTCGTCCAATACTTCGATGGCGCGCGGCGTTGTATGCCGCCATCAGATCCGACAAGACGTCCACATAGTTGTCCGTGTCATTGGCCGTAGAATAATGCCACATTCTCAATTTCAACCTACGATTAAATCTTTCTTTGACATTTGGCTTGGTCTCGTTCTCCGTCGAAAAAAGTTGAACGCCTTTTTCTTTCAAAAATACCTCCACCTGGCGGTTGTAAAATTCCAATCCTTTGTCTGTCTGCAGCTTCAGCGGTAAACGTCGAGCCTCTTTGAACAGTTTTTAAACGCAACAAGGAGCGACGCTCCTGTTTTGTTTTTCAAAGGGATGGCCCAAGCATATTTGGAAAACACATCGATGTACGTTAAAAGCCATTTCGCTCCTTTGTTAAGCACTAAGATCGACGCGATCGGCTTGCCATTGGTGGTTGATGCCGTTCACGATAACGCGATTTCTGGAGTATCTGCGTCGTGAAGGTTTATGTAACGTGTACGTATCTTAGTTCTCAAGCCAAGTTCGAACTGAGGTCATCGTCTGTTTCGGGAACTGTTTCTTGACCACTGCGTGTAGCTTGTCGACTCCGGCGAAACCAGTGGAATGTGATGGATTGTAGTAGATGTCTCAAAGGATGTTTTCCACTTTCTCTTTTTCTGTTACAGATGATCTCGTCGTCATGATGAATCACACGTCCTCTACAACAAGCGCTGATGCATGTAATGTTTTGTAAAAAATTAACTTAAAGTCGCTAAAGGTGCTGATATGTTTGCCATGACGGTTACTTCATTACTAAATGGGAAGGATGGGGGTGATTGAATTTTATTAGCTCACAGGGTACTGTAGCCACCGGTCTTTTTGTTTACAACAATCTCTGCGTCGAGTACGTGTCATGAAACATTTGCGTGGTTCCAACGTTTGGTCGTCGTTGTCGTATTCCCAGGGCTCCTTGCGCATTGCCACTGGAAGGATGTCCTCTCGTTCTACTAGGTGGCCATCGTCAAATTTTCCTGTACATTAAAAACGTTGAAATTGATCCAACACGTCACAATTACCGATTAACGTAAGAGGAATGTTGATACGCGAAAAACCTTCCACAAACGCGTTGCGCCTTTGCAGTGTAAATTATTTTCGGGAACGGATTGCGTCGTTGATCAGATCCACAACATGGGTTCCAGGAACGACTTGTCCGTCGACCATCAGTTCGCCTGTATGACTCCATGTCATCTCGCGTAGCACCGTCTTGGTCAACTGTTCTGCTTTTGCTTGTACCGCTTTGGGTACGCTTTTAATGACGTCTTCCGTGAATTGTCTCTCGGGGATTGGCGGTTGTGTCGGCTGCGGTGGTGGTGGTGTGAGCGTGTCCTGCGTTTTCCGTCGGTATGTTGTGTACAGAGCCAAAGCATCTTCGTAGAACTTGAATTTTTCCTCGTCGGTTATAGCACATCATTCCAGAATCTCTCGCATCTTGTCATCCAAAACCATCACCTTGGTCTTTTCCGGCGTTTCAAACAGCTGCGTCTGGCCCGTTAATGCTTCCGGGTTGACAACCATAGTCTTCTTTATGATTACAACAGGAGAGGGATCACGACAGGCAACAAACGTGGAAGCTGATTAAGAATCGGAGCAACGATGTTTAAAAAAAAAACCTGCACCACGTTGACGTAACACGTGTCGTTTGTACTTTTTCGGGATGTTTGGGTAGGCTAACACCTGTAACTTGCGTCGATGTCTTGGAATGGCTTTCTTCTCCGACGGGCTCAACTTCACCTTGCCTTCTAATACGTTTAGGGCACACTCACATAAAAAGTACAATAAATGCTTATGTGCGTTGTTCCATACGTGAAGACGTTGTTTTGATGTACCTTTAGCAATCGCTGTGAGATAGGGTTCTCGACCTCCACTTCTCCATTATAAATGACATTACCCCACTTTTCTAAACGTATTTTATAAGAGTCTTTGTATATCCATACATTTAACATTAGGTGAAACTCCCAAACATAGAGGACGAGCGACTTTAGCACTTCATCGAATTTTTCCATAATAGAAACCTCATAAGCAACAAATAAATTAAATGTACAGTGACATAAACAATGCAATTCAAACAATTATCTAAAAGTCAAAGTTACAAACCGAAAATTGTACATTTTTTATCAACACTTTGTGGGACCACGTCATAACATCAAATAAACTCGTTAGACGATAATGTTGTCCATTTATTTTTCTTGGTGTATATACATAGCGTCGGTCGAACAGATCGGTCTGCAGACAATATTGATCGGGCGTCGTAGGGGTAAAATCGATGAGCAGGTAACCATGCGGTTCTCGTGTCGCGTCGGTGTAGGCGTCGCGGACGTAACGCACCAGTCCAGGAAACATTTGACGAGCCAAATGATAGATAGAAGAAGCATCGCGCGGATTTTTGATGTAGAAAAGATTATGAATGTTGAGACTGAGGATACGTCCGCCTCTGAAAAACAAATTCTGTACAAGAAGCAATACGGATATGTTCCTGTGATGACTGCCTTTGGTAAACTGTGTTGTTACAATGGCATTCAGTTCACTCATGAGATCGTGAATGACAATAATATTATTACGTTTCAGATCCTAACATTTCAGATCGTCTTTGGTGGGTAGGCCTATAATGAACTCCACGTGAGGTAAAACTTGCTTCAGCGCTTTATGATCGGCTTGGTTTTCGGCATACAACCAATAGATGCGTTCGGTTGGTTGGTCGATAAATTTTTTACGACGTTTCAACAATGTTCTAACCCAACGGGTCTTTCCACATTTCCGTCGGACCTGCGACGACACAGGTAAATTGGTGTTTGAACATCCTGTCTAACGTGTCGTTACGCGACGTCATCGTGATTGATTCTTATCATGTACGACATGTCTTTTATATATATATATATATATATTGAGAGAGAGAACTACAAAATAGATTTTATTAATTCACGTTTTAGGTACTTTACAATCACCTGACACACCAAGTCAGGAAAGTCTATACACCTCGTTAAAAGGCCTCTATGGAACAGTCAAAAGTATCCTGTGACGGCAATCCGATGACCCAGAGGAGAAAAAATCTGAGGGGCCACTATACAGCCGCTGACCAATCAGAAGCGAGCTACGGCGAAACTATGACGTCATAGCCAAGCCGGAATCTGACAATTCGAACACTTTGAGCTTGGATTTTGTGTTTTGTATATGGTGTATTATAGCTCTTTTTGACATTTGTTTTGACTTGTATAATACACCTTTTTACTATGATTTGCGACATACTTTTTTGTCTTTGAAATGTCAATTTTGCAAGAGCTTCCGGGGGCTTCGTCCCGTGGACCTCTTTCGGTCTTCACCCCATCTTAAGCGGGCCTGGACCACACGCTGACAAATTCAGTGCTTTTCGGTGTCACCTCAAGTACACGACTATCTATATCGTGTGGCTTCAATTCAATCCCCCTCCCGAACCCCCAAACCCCCAATATAAAAATTATGACTACGGCACTGCGCACGAATACAAAGTGTTGTTGCATCAATGGATCAATCTAGGTAAGACAAATATAACAATACAGCAAAATATCGAACAAACGCTTTAGGATTAAATAAACATTGCAAAAATCCGAATGTATCCGAAAGAAAATTTGGATTTTGGGCTAGCATTGCTTAAGCTCAAAACCCTTTAAAGGGATGTTGAGCTACAAACTGTGCAAACATATACACAGCCACGAAAACCGCATTGGTTGCACAGTATTAATTAGGTACTGGTGGCTATAGGTGTCACGTAATTCCTGAACTGCTGAAAGCTGTTGACAGATGAGTAGTCATATACACAGTGGTCACATGCAGTCTTCTGAGAGGCTTTATAGGTATTTGGAACTAATAAGGTATCACTCTGCCATTTCTCAAAGAAAAGGCTAATACAAATATTTTCGAGAGGTCCTATTTTTTCATAGGACAGGAAGCTGAGAAGTTAAACATTTCAGGAATGGTAGAAAATGGATAGATTGTAGCATTGCATATCCAAACTTGGACCCATACCAAAGTTTAAGTGATTTGGTGAGGGTGTACAACACCTCTTCATTTCAGCCTAAAAAGTGCCAAAACCTCTAGTGAACCCTGTCGAAAGTTCACTCATGCGAAAGATATTATATAGTACTTTTCGGAAAATAGGAAATATTCCAAACCTCATTTGAAGAAAGCGCCCCTTGTAACATGGACGGGATGAAACTGCCAGTGTCATTTTTATTCCGTTCGAAGGACACTCTCTCAACAAGTTAAAAAGGTATTACGCAATTATTCGGCCACACAGGTAGTTGAGACAAGTCAACAAAAAATGTTGTAATTTTATAAAAAATCTAATATTTAAACATCAAGGAGTTCTAACTTGGATCAATTATACCCTGAAAACTGGTTTAATTATTTCATTTGGTGCAGAAATCGTAAAAAAGCACCATTTTCAGCAGTTCAGCAGCGTAAATCTGAGTGACTTTTAAAATTTTGCCATTTCCATTCATGTGCAACAATCGCGTAAGAACTCTTTGTGTTAAAAGTCTAGAGCTATGCACCACCTAGCATACTCACGTAAAGCAAAGACGTGCAGTGCGAAAAGTATTTTCCAAGATAATGGTAGGCAATAGCAATTACGAGATAAGCATAAACATAAACTCATGCTTCTTTGAATATGACTCATGAAATTATACAATTGGTTATTATGAATACACAGGAAAACGCTTTAAAAGTTTCTTTATGCCTAAAACTCCAAATAACACATTGATGTTATTCAAATCCATGCTGCGTTCTGCCATTACAGTTTTATTGTTGAAATGCTGCTCTAGATATTTCTTAACTTCGAAATGAATTTACGTGGAAATACTAAATATAGCATCAATTTCAATGTTCAAAGGTTGAATCTTCTAACAATTTGTCCAAATAAAACAAATTTCACATATTTCACACCTTTAGAGGGCAAATTTTGTTAAAACGCGAAGTGGAATAAATTGGAAATAAACTAGAAATTGCAAACCGCCACAAGCAGTTACTAAAATGCCGCAGGCACATAAAATTAAGATGGAGTTCTGCTCTAGGGGCGAGTTCTGTAATGTTTCGTGTTCTGGTACGAAAATGACCCCGAACTTGAGGCTTTCATCATAGGTTTCAATAGGGCAAATAATTAGCTCCTTGCTACCTGTAATAATTAACCAGCAGACCAGCAACTGTTAACAATATCTGAATGTATTGTGTGCAAAAGTTATGTTTGATAAATTAAAAGACATATGTAATGGTTTCGTGCTACCTATGTCGTATTCACCATTTTGTTGATTCCGTTAAATTTTACGCAGGGGTGGGAGCTAAAGAGCTGTAATTCTACTGGTCTCTATGTGACCCGAACAGAGAATAAACGCTGATGACATAATATTACCACATTCTTTCTATCTAGTTTTTTTTATCTAAAAAATATTGTTAGCACGCAAAGTTTAAAGAAATGAAAAGTAAAACGCACCTCTCGAATTTTTCCCCTTCTTATAGCAGTTACATCGTCCAGCGTATCATGATCCCGTAAGTGCTCATGCTTATGAGAAAATAAATTAGGTCGATCAATGTGCTTCTTCTCATTAAAATTCAAATACCGAAAACCAAAGTAACACAATCCAATTATATAAATAAAAACTATTAAGTATGAAGCAAATCTTCTTCTTTTGCGTACTGTTCCCGGTAAGACTGCGTTGGCTCCAGATGAAGACGTCTCGTTTGGTCTATGCAATGGTAAGATAAGAGTTCTCAACGCCATGGAGTTTATATGAATGTTAATTTCAATTACTGAATTCATAACGCAAACGTGTGTTTGTCGCAAAGCACCAAGGAACTACTGCACAACGATACGAGTTCACACAACAGAAGTTGCGGGTCCGTGTATATGTGCCGCGTGGTTTGGTTTTATTGCAAATACACGTCCATATTTTAATCAGTGTCAATATTTTCCATTTCCGTTAGAATTGAGTGGTAACGCTGTAAGTTACTGTGGGTCGAAGTACAATTGTCATTCTTACGTGTTCACATAATCGTACACGTAATCATAGGCTAGACTTGAAGTGGTGCTGGAGTGTCATGGGTTTATAAATTCATCTACAGCCCTATGAATATTTTGATTATTTGTTACTCAATTATACTACTTTTATTGTCCAAAACCACGCAGCCAAAGCTATTCTATTATCTTTTTGTAATCTTAAACTGTATTATTATTTTTCCTATCGCTTATGTTATAATTATTTATTGTTGGGAAAGGTCGATATCCACATGTCCATATAATTGCATATATCTATTAAGATTTCATCATAAAATGGAACCTATGTTTGTAAAAGCTTTGTATATGCTTGTTATTTAAGGGGATGGTGTACTACACCCCATATATTTTCATTGTACGGCAATTCAAATTTTGACTATTTCGCCCGGCAAACGTGGAAGCCCTATTGAAGAGAAACGGTAGTTTTTGATCCTCGCAAAAATACAAAGATCGGCCTGATATCGATCTTAGTCGGGCAGAGATGATTTTTTTTAGATATATTGTTTTAATCATAGATACATCTCAAACATGCCTGAAACGGCTGTATACCACACACATGTTCTGCCAACTCGGTATAATGCTGACAAGGTGACAATATCATACTTGGGCATCAATTTTTGTCGCGGATTTTTTTATAATTTTTTGGATATATTGTTTAAATCAGAGATATATAGGCCTACATCAATCATGCGCGACTCAGCTAGATAACATAATCATTTACCCACGACTCGGCGTGATCAGATGACGGTAACTCGAACAACATCGTACTTGGACACCGATATTGATTAGGTAGAGAAGTATACTGTCAGTTGTACTGTATACGAGATACATCTGAATCATGCCCACCTCAGCTGGATTTCAGAATCATGTCCCCCCGACTCGGCATGATGCTGACAACATGTCGTGATTCAAGCTCGTCCATGGATGTGAAATGTCGGTTGGGGAGGGGGCGGGCGGAGCCGTGAATTGTGACAGTTCCATGTCAAAAGTGGGAGACAGCGAGGGAACTTGATAACGTTATTAGGCCTGACTGATCGGATGTACTATTTATATTAGATTTTATGGGAATCTTACTCGAATCGTCTAGAGATATCTTACAAAGTAAGATATCATCTTTGCTGGAGTGAACCACTTTATGCTCGGTTCTGGGAAACTCACAATTGAGCAGGAGAGAACGTCTTGATTACGGGGATATATACAAGAGGTACTAGAGCAACATATACAAAGGGTTCATTATGACTGTTCAGAATGCTTTCATTAAGAATAATTAACGTATTTAGTTGCACTTTAAACTTTAAAGTTTGGTTACAAAAGTCATGAGTTTGATCGACACTGTGCGACAGAGTAAAATATGTTTTGCAATGTAAATTAATTATATACCAGATATTAGTGAGCTGAATACTTGTATACCATTTTGTAGTACACAATACACTGCCGAAATATTTTCTGATTCTAGTCATATGTATAATGATTTTTCTGGGCAGGAAAAAAGTGGAAGTTCGAACAAATTTGTGGTCAGTTTTTGTTGTTGTAAGGGTGTTTAGTATCCTGCTAACTCCATTCAGGTGTATACAGTATGTTATTATGTGTACTTGCTGTTTGTTTGGTAAGTTCAGATCAGTTCACAGTTGGTGAGCATTGTGGAGGCTAGTTATCAGCCTCCTATATATTTTACCCATTTCTGAAAACGTTTGGGAAATAGGCCTGTGAATTTGGGAAATTAACTACTAGTGTAGACTCTCAGAATCATTTTATATTCGAAGGTACATAGGTAATAGTTGTTCAGATAAGCCTAACATACACTGTAGGTCGCTAACGTTAGTACCTGTTGTTGTTTACTATTTGGATTTAAAACAAAATGATCAGACTAGCTTGTATTTCCAAAACCGGCCAATTTTGCAAAAATTCAAAACCATGCAGCCTTACCTCAAAACAATGGGTTTCAGCAGTATTTCAGGTATTCAAATGTGAACCAGTCAAAACGTGCCTTTGTGAAAACTCCCCATCCCCGTAGATGCATGTACTGTACATGTATATTTTTTACGAGGAAAAATGTTAAGTATTAAATAATCACATGATTAAAAAAACTGAGGTCTCAAATGGGTTAGGTATACTCTCATTTTCATTCCATAGATAATGAAGTTGATTGCGGATGCTTTCATCCTTCTGCATTCAGAAAATAAAGCACTGACAGAACTAGTTTCATCAGTCATTCAGTTGGTCCAAGATTGAAACTAAAAAGGGAAATTAGATTCATTTTCAAATGTTATTAACTCACACTAAATGAGAACCATCAAAATTTCTTTTAATTTGCTCAAAATGTGGGGAACTATTAAAAACGACAATGTTACTAGTATTTACGTGTTGTTGTTACTAGTGGCGAAGTTCAAGTACTACAATTAGGTACAGTAATTTACTCATCTGATAACTTTCCGACAATCTCAACTGTTTATGGATCTGGGTATTAAAAACTTGGCGGCAAACGCTTTTAATTATGACCAATATCCTCTTACACATAAAATGTTGTTTCTTTAAAAGTTTGCAGTGGCGCTAATGTGGCTTTACGTACGTTCATCGCATGAACGACAAGCGCTAGCTGTCAATGTGTATCGTACCGTCACGCAACGAGTATAAGAATAGAGAACACTGCATCTTACATTCTAACGTTAACGCAATACTGCATGTACATTGCGTTACATAAACACGTTGGTAAACATTCAATTCTTTGAGGAAGGTACAATGTTCCGTGACAAAACCAGCCCACGTCACCAATTTTAAGATCCAAGATGCATGCAATTGAAGAGTAGAAGACTAGTTTAACAAACTAACGAAACTGTGAAAGAATTTTTGATCGATTCGAGATTCAGTTTTTTGCTGTTTTCTTTTATCTATGCGGAAATTTTGATATCTTTTGCTGGAATCCCACAGTTGCGCATCTTAATGTGAACACTGTAAAGCAATGTAAATTGTTTTTGAAGTTGTTGGACATAATTTTCTGCCAATTGTCTAAAAACAGAAATATCTGATACTGTATTTTGGATCGATATCCTTTCATTGTCAAAACACTTCGAATATGCTAGTGCAGTACATGTACAGTATATCAGACTCCTTCCCTTAACATAAACACACTTTTGCAATTCTTTCAGCCCACGGAGTGATGTTAAGCTGGCTATGGCTATCATCAGGGAATTTCTTCTTCTTGACCATGAAGAAAAATATGAAGATGTAAGTATATGTTTTTTTCTTTTCATTTCAACACAACATTAATTCAGGTTAGCATACACCGCTGTGTGGCAGGTCACTTGTCCTCCTTTCAAGAACATCAATGTTTTACAGCAGAAATTTTAAATCACTATATGTGATTGATGACTGATTGATGGATTAAGACAAATTAATTAACACAAAGGATTTTTCTCAGGGAAGGGTGTACGCATTGACTTCAATTCCCCCTATATACATAGCCTATGCATGGGGCACAACTCTATCTTTCCCTTTTGCTGCATACATATTTGCATATGGCTCCTTGTTTTTCTACCCAATGGGTATTTGTGCATTCAATTGATGTACTGTTAACACAATAGGAGGGTCTTTAGTATATTTTTATTTAATCTTTTTCCATTTCATATGTTAAATTTTCAAGATAATTTTAAATGTTTAAAGTTGATCGTATGAAACAACTTATAAAATTCATTTTTTTTTAGTAAGTTTATTGAAGGTTTATTTCCATGGAATTTCAATTTTATATATCTGATAGAGGACAACAAAAACAGATTGGGGAAACTATCTGTAGCTCATTTCTACCGGGAGTTTGGCACATAAACAATTTTTCTCGCCTGCATAAAGTAACTGATGGGCTGAGACTAATTCATCCCAATTACATCACACACGCAGATAATTTACAAGAATTAATGGATTTATTAAAAATTGATTTCATATTTCCAAAATGTTTGCAGAATGTTTTCCATTTTTTTAAAAATAACCTTGAAATACAGTGTTACAATAATTTACCAGTTCATCCATTCAAATAATGTCTGAAGCATGAAAACAATTATGAATAATTTCGAAAAAATACAAGACTAATTTCAACATTATGTGCATATGTGATATCATCAGAATGAAATAGTCTCAGAACAGCAGTCACTTTAATGGGTGCGAGAAAAATATTGTTGGTTTGTAACTTGTGGTAGGAATATGTTATAGATTGCATGGGGTTTTCACCAATCTATTTCTTTCTTTGTCCTGTAAAAATATGTTAAAATGAAATTTCATGGGAATACTCTTTTAAGGCATTGTTAGAAACTGACATTAGCTTAACTAATATTTGTTCATATCAGGAAGCCTGGTTTTGCCTTGGCACTGGTCACCATGAAGCAACACAAAACTGGAAAACCTACTTCGAAATGTAAGGAGAAGGGACCAGAAAATACAAATAAGTTGTTCCTGAAACCCCAAAGACTTCAAAGCTGATTGACACAACAGTTTTAGAATTGACATCAGGTTGATAGAAATTGGTTTATTTAAATAATGTTATTGTTTGCATTGATATTAAGTTTGCACTTAGATGAGGTTTTATTGTTTAAACCCATACACATGTTTGATCTTTACAGATGATTCAGATGAGAGTGAAATGCAGCAATGGTTACTTGGTTGAGATACCATAATTGCCCCGAAGGAGAAAGTAAAGGACATGATGGAGAACACCTGCAAACATCGGCCCTCTTACATTCAGGAGAATAAGGAGAGATCTGTGGGGATATT
>JAIGNY010003591.1:305000-362500 GCA_020152595.1 Chiridota heheva
TTATTTGAGAGGAGAAAACTGCGTTCTTACGAGCAAAATGAGGTTTACGTAGAGCTTAATCGTGGGAATAATTAAACAAAACTACGTTTTTAAAGGGCACAATGGCATCTTGAGGGAAATGCTAGGACAGAACTGCGTTTTAATGCAAAAAAGGGGGTCTACGGGGGCTTTATTGTGTGACTATTAGGATATAACTACGTTTTTAACGGGCAAAAATGGCGTCTACGGTGGTATGACAGGACGGAACTGCGCTTTAAAGCAAGACAAGGGTGGAAATTGATTTCAATCCATGCCCCCTTAACTTTGTTCCTCAAATATTACATTTGAACATGCACTTTTTGAAATTCCGCGTCATTTGAAAACCAATTTTTAGTTTGAAATTTCAATGACTTTACACAGGACGTCAAATTTGAGAAGACATTTTTCGTTTTGACATGTACTTTGAGAAACAGTTTTTGAAATTCCTTGACTTTTGAGCTATCTTTTTTCTCAACCATCGACTTTTAAGAGGATATTTTGAAGAAAAAAGTGGTAAAAAACAAGAAAAGGAGGTTAAAAAGCGAGGGACTTCATTGCGTGCATGCAATAAAGCCTTACAATGACGGCATTACCTTGAGAATTGGGGCGCTAACAAAATTATCTATGACGTTATCAAATGTAGATGTGTGTTATGTTGTATGTGAACATCGACCAGTCTAGGACTGTCCGGAGAGAGCCACTATGACGACGGAACGTCGAAGAACCTTGCGCCGTGCCAAAACACTACTTAAGCCCGATTTCGCCCGAGTTATAGCGCCATATGCGAGGTTGACGAAAATACAGTCGCTACCACCATCTAACAATAGGCAACTCTAACGTATCAATGGCAAACAAGGTGTGTTTTCTTCCTTGTGAATGTAGGCGTGTACATTCTATACAATCATCCTGGGGCATAATTTCAAGCAATTCATCAACCAATCTATTAATTTACATGTTATTGCCAGCCATCAACTTGAGAAAAAAAAAAAACTGAAACACACTTACCATATTCAAATCCCAAAGTAATTACAGTGGCAGATACATATGAGCAAGACACTAATGAATGACGCAGCCCCGTACCCGCGGGCCTTAGGATCAGATTCATATTCCACCACCCCTGCTGTTCCTCTAAACGACGATTGGCCTCTCCTGTTTCTCTTCTTATAGTGAGTCATGATAATCAAAACACGCAGTATGTAAACGATATAGTAATACACCACGGTAAGTGTAACACGAAATGTCAACACATTGTAATTGATATAACTCAATATATGATAACACGTTGTGGTTGTTAGAGTAGCTGACGAATGTTAACGAATGAATGAAAAAACAAAATCTTCAGCCCGCTTTCAAATGTTTAGTCTTGAATGGCATTCAATACTGTTCCCATATGTGGTCATCACACCACTATTAATTGACCAATTTGATTGCTTAAAAATGACATAATTCTGTTACGTATGTAATGAACCAATATATTAATCTTTCATCCCTTATCTTATAATGCCATGGACATCAGCAAACACAAAAATGACATCTAAACAAAGGATCTATATTGATCCATTATTGAATAAACAAACATGGGTTGTGAATGTGTTTTCTTGTCATTTCGCCATGCATAATCATTGATCGGTCTATTCTTGACCGCTCAAACAGTCCTCATCTTAACAGATAGTTTTAGCCCATTATTATACATCATATAATCAAAGCACTAGTACTTTTATCCACCTGTTATCAAACACGCGGTACGAAATGATGTATCGATCGCTTCTCTTTGTCATACATCATTTTACCCCCATTATTATACATCATATAATCAAGGCTATAACAAAAAATACGCATTATGTACACAAAATCTTTCGGCTGTATTTGTCATATCCTTCATTAAAAAACACCTGTTGTACCATTTGACGAAAGTTATAACTCAGTCAAATTGCGCTCGATTTCTTCTACAGTTAGAAGTTTCATGCATGTCCTGAAATGACCCCAGAGGTACCACCGATTAACTGCAGTTGGTACATACTAAGCACTCATGTAGATCTAAAGTGAAATTTAACAAAGGAAACAATACAATACCACAGACATGAAAATTGACACCTAATATAACAGATCTACTAAATATACACAGATAACGGTAAATTGGGGAAAATGATGCTGAATAAAACTTTTTCAATCCTTTGCCTTGCGGGAGAAATATTATTTTTTTCATCCAGGATAAAAGTGCTGGATGACCGCTAGCAACCAAGTTTATTCTGACGTCATACTCCAACATCTTTCGTGTTGGTTTGAGTTGGCCCTATATTACACCGTATGTATAGTAAGAGACAGTCCATAGTCAATTTCACATAAATCAATACAGGACAGAGGATTTTCTTTTGTGAGATGCTCTTGTGTATACATCTATTATCGACGTGTGTGTGTTGAACGCATACCTTGATGACGTATTCACCTCAGGTAACTTTGAATACTTTGAAATAAAACCCAGGTTCCCTCAATATTGGTCAAAATGGACGTGTTTTCATAAGTGATGCTTGAACGGGCAGTTGTAAATCTTTTGCTCGATTGGGTAGCTGGGAGCCCAGTGGATCTCAGTTATTTTCCTAATCGAAAGTTTATCAAAACAAAATGTCAAGAATTGCATGAACATATGCATACATTGATATCTTATAGCTTTGTGAAACTGAAAAAAGCTTGGACACGGATTTTGTACAAAGAACGTCCGCCTTGGACGTCACGGAAAAGGTCAGGGAAAAGCCACGGAGGTACAAGATGACGTTATAAACGTGTTAGAAAATGTCGTAGGCAAAAACAGTCTAAACAAGTAGGGACATGACGAAAATATCTGATGGGGGAAAGGCTATGACAAGTCCGAACAGAGATGGGTGTAATGAAAATGTCTAAAATTAGTGGGCCAAGGCTAGCTGGAACAAGTTTAAACAGATGGTCATGTGAGGGAAATGTCACTACATAATGGCAACAAAGTTTTTTTTTTTTTAAAGAATGTCAATGCTCTCAGGAGCATCATCAACCACACAATCAGGAGCTCTGTCGTCGAGACTATACTGTGATGCAAGTGAATTTATATACAATTTTGATTCCGTAGTTTGAAATAAGTAAATGTCGATAACTTCAAGTATTCAACAAAAATATTGTGGGTCAACTGTACGAAATTAAAAACATTTTTTTTTTAACCTACACTATCACAATGATGAAAGAAGACACCTGCACAACGAGAATGATGCGAAAAAATGCGCCTACATATTATATTGTAATTGCTCTTCTGCATTTTTTAACATTGAAGCAGTGTTGTAGCATATCTTTGTAGCCCCAATGAAGAACATGTTCCTAATCCTATGCAAACTTTAGTACATGAAAGTATACAATGGAACTGAAACGAACGATATTTATTTTTAGTTTGAAGATATAGGAAAAATTCGATACTCTATTCTGCTAAGAGACAATATTATCCAGATGCGTATAAGATGTTCCTTTAATGGTGATTATAACTCAAATGATGTTCTTCAAAATGATAATCTATTTGTTTAAACGCCCTCTATGAAAACATTGATGAGTCATCCGAAATGACAGAAGCCGAAACTGGTGCATTGTCGGGGTGAATCGTTGAATAAAAAAGGCGCTTGTTGAGTTTGCGCATGTGCATATATTAAAAAAGGTGTATAAGAGGCGACGACGACGACAGCGAGTAGGCCTAACATTCATTTAAAACTCAGACACGAACATGGAAGCATCAACCAACACCACCCAACCGCAACGATTAACCGATGTCCGCGCTGGTATACAAGACACACAAATTGTAGTCTTAGGAGGCGAGCGCTACCTCACCGTCTCTGGTTTCAATAGAAAGTTTTACTTTCACGTACGACAGTATTTTACATCTCCAAATGCAGGGACGACACCTGTGGCGACCAAGAAAAGTGTTGCTCTCACACCCAAACAATGGTCGACGCTAAGCCGACGAGCTCATTTGGTAACAAATACGCTCAAGAACTTCAAGAAAAGTACCCATCGCATCCATTCGGGAGAAGAGCTAAAGCTGACGCTTGGGCAGCATACCTACGTCACAATCTCATCATTTAAAGACAATCTCTACGCACATCAGAAAGAAGAGCTTTGACACGTCCCGAGAGTTTTCGTCAAGTGTTGCTTTTGAAAGACGAAGAAGACGCAATCAAGCAAAGAAACATTCAAGCAAGAAAGACTAGCACGCCTGTTGACTCCCCTTCCTACGAAGCGATGTGCAGCAAACCCAATCTTGTGTTCACACTCGTGTGTATGCCTGTTGAGAAAGAAATAGAGCCGACGTGAGTAGTATATAAAGGCTGGTGCCCCAACAATTACTTAAATTTTCCAAGGCCGTCGCCTAGCCCCCAAAATATTTTTGACTCAATTTCACTCCAAGGATTCCCCAACAAATCACCAAGGATATTTTTAAAGAACCAAAAAACTCATTTTTTTAAAAGAAACAAGCAAGGAAAATCGCTACCCAAAACCCTCAACAAATCGCCCACCCCATTTCCTCCGACGCCCTACCAATCCCAAGTTGAAAAAACACGCCCATAATCACCCGGATGATTGTCTATCAAAACACCGTCTTTCCACCTCCGCCTCAGAATCCCTTGATTACCACAAGTTTAAAAACATTCATACCCACCCCGAGCGAATTGGTGATAGAATGTCGGCGTTCTGCCGCTCAAGGACAACCCAAGAAATTGACCAAATCGCCTAATTTCAAGTTATGAAAACTAGAAAAAAAAACATAGAAAAAGGAAAAAAATCTATAAAAAGATAAAAAATAAAGAAAGAAAACAATCTTAAAATTCTTTAAAAAAAAAAAAATCTGAAAAAATATTTAAAAAAAAAAAAAAAAAAAAAAATCCCCCAAAAAAAAAAAGTTCTGCCAAGAAATAACCAAGAAATCACCCAATCTCTATTAAAGTATTAAATCCTAGTCGTATATTTCCTTGTCAATTCCAAGTTATAAAATAATTAATTTCGCTAGGCAATGATTGGGATATCTTTTGTTGATTCTTTGTGGTGAAAATGCTATATATTGGTTTAAAGAATTAAAAATGTCTATTCATAAAGATGCAAATTCAAAAACATTTACTAGATATGAAAAGCTTAAATATAAAAAACATCATCAAGACCTATTCAAACTGCAGCTCCAAAGAGAGTAATGAGAGGACCTATAGATATAAAAAAATATTTATATCTAGTAAATGTTTTGAATTTGCATCTTTATGAATAGACATTTTAATTCTTTAAACCAATATATAGCATTTTCACCACAAAGAATCAACAAAGATATTCCAATCATCGCCTAGCGAAATTAATTATTTCATAACTTGAAATTGACAAGGAAATATACGACTAGGATTTTATACTTTAATAGAGATTGGGTGATTTCTTGGTTTTTTCTTGGAAGAACTTTTTTCAGATTTTTTATATTTTTGTATATTTTTTGTATTCTTTTATACATTTTGTTATAATATATTTTTTTTATAGATTTTTTTTTTTAGATTTTTTTTTTTAAGATTGTTTTTTTCCTAGTTCCTTTTTCTAGTTTTTATAACTTGAAATAATCAAGAAATTATAGGCGCACATCGAGAAATAGATTGAGCGATTTCTTGGGTAATCCTTGGGCGGCAGAACGCCGACATTCTATCACCAATTCGCTCGGGGTGGGTATGAATGTTTTTAAACTTGTGGTAATTAGGGGATTCTGAGGCGGAGGTGGGAAGACGGTGTTTTGATAAAAAATCATCCGGGTGATTAGGGGCGGTTTTTTTAACTTGGGATTGGCAGGGGGTTGGTAAAGCGTCGGAGGAAATGGGATGGGCGATTTGTTGGGGGTTTTCGGGGAACGATTTTCCTTGTTTGTTTCTTGAAAGAAAAATGAGGTTTTTGGTTCTTTAAAAATATCCTTGGTGATTTCTTGGGAAATCCTTGGAGTGAAATCGAGTCAAAAATATTTTGGGGTCTAGGCGACGGCCTTGGAAAATTTAAGTATTTGTTGGGGAACCCGCCTTTATATACTACTGACGTGTAACAGATCCAACCTTGTCTTACAGTCAAAAAACATATTTTCCGATTAGAATAAAGCAGGATGTTACGGCTGATAATTGACTAGTGCCCTCTTCTGGAAAAAAACTTATCAAAGAGCCTGAATCCAAGAAACATCCATAATTCTTTAATAGCTTTCTGAGGAAAAACACATCATGGCTCAAACCGGTTGGAATAAAGTAAACGAGAGGAACGGTAACGTGTACTACCATAACAAGCACATGGAAGAAATGCAATTCTTACCACCTCCTTTAGGTCCGGACAATATACCATTGAAGAGAGCTTTGAAAATATAGAATTTCGACAAAGTAAGGGACAGTCGCGGATGGGTGACCTGAGCTTATCCCATAGAAGAGAACGTATACGTATCTACATCGCAGTTTGAAAGCATCAAATACGTGCATCTCGGCGAGTATGCCAAAACCAGCCCCGGCACAATACCTCGAGTCACGCTTGAAAGCATCGCCATGGAAGAAGGCGTTTGGGTTGAACTCTGTAAAAACAAAAATATGATATTTGAACTGGTCTTGCATTACCATACGTCTAGCGTCAACAGAGCCCGTCACATGAGTGGTCCGTCACACCCCAAAAAGTTACGCTTGCTTCTCGGAATACAGATTTTCATCAGTCTCACCGCTGAAGATGAAAACATTTTTGTGAATATACGCCATTTCGACTACGTAATGCAAACGATCACCGATTTAAACAGACGCACCAATTGCCAATGGACGGTCATACCCGGAGAAAAGGGGATTTCTCTCAACCTTGAGCAATGATGTAAACTGACGTGCATGGAAGGCCTATATGCAGTAGAACGTTTGAAAGCACTAGTCAAAGTACCTATCGTTTCACCCGCAAAGAAAAGAACCCGTTTGCCATTGTCGTCGCCACCTCGCACCCTAAAGGCGCAAGGTAAATTTAAAGCTTGACGTACCACCCACCATCATCGAGAAATCTAAAGAAGAACTCTCAAAAGAAGAAGAGTTATCTACGCATGTTTGAACATTAAATACAAATGTTTATTGTTGTAGTGTATTATGTTATATAAGCTGCGTCTTATCATCGGGCATTGTTTTGAAAGAAAAGTTTGAAAGAAGAGGGCGCTGTATCGCAAACTTATAAGTGATAGATAAAAGTAAACCGGATCCCGCGAACTGCAGATGTTACTTTTGTTTGAACATTTGTTACTTTTAAAATTTCATTTTAAATATTCATTGTTTGATTAGTGATGTTTTTTATCGCCATATAACCTGCGTTTTATTTTCTGGCGTATTATGTCCTGTACATTGCTAATATGCGGACGTCCTTTCCCTGCAAGCTATTTTCTGACGATAATGCTGTGTTAATAAATTGGAAAAAGGCAAGTTTGATACGTCAACGTGTTTTTATATCTATTACCTTCTTTTCTATAGTATTTTTCCCCGGCTATCCCATTTCAAACGACATAACCTTTGCCCCTCAACCCATACCCCTTTCTGTTTAGAAATACATGAATAATACATCCCTCCCTGCCCTTTTTCTCTTAGAATTACATTGCAAAAGGGGCATCAACGCATGGTATGTTTCCAGTGGCCAAAAAAAAGAGAGCCACTCCCTTTGGTTATCTACCAAATGGACTGTCAATCGATAGAGCTGGCTGGATTACAGACGATTGGTTGTTTACATATATTGGGTACTTATGTATGGTGTAATTGAGGTTATCACACACACACCCACACACACACACACACACACATACACAATCAAAGTTAGATAGCTATTATATTTTACGTTATTTCGCCGTAGACGCTATTTTCATGTGTTTTGGTCATTTCCCCCAGTAATTCTCACTTTGTCCGCCCAAATGAGAAAAAACTGGCTCAAATGACAGCGTTTCAGAAAAATTGTTTCGCAAATTATGAGTTTCAGAAAAAAAACATCTTCTCAAATCATTCACGTTTTTAAAAGATCTTCGCTCAAATTTTGCTGCCTGTGCAAAGTAAAATTTTGTTTACAAATCATACACGTTTTCAAAAAAACGTTTTCTCAAATCACACCGTTTAAAAATATCGTCGCTCAAATCACACATGCTTTGTTTCTTAAATGTCATTTACAAAAATTTGTTTCTCAAAGTGTCGAGGTAAAATGAAAATAAACGCTATAAAAACAGCCCTCCGGGAAAATCAATAGGTCCACCTCTCATACCGATTTTTCGCGCAAGCTTATTTGAGTGCTTAATTTGTACCAGCTGCAGTTAATCGGTGCTGCTTCTGGGGTTATTTCAGGATATGCATTCAACTTCTAACTGTAAAAGAAACCGAACACAATTTGACTGAGTTATATCTTTCGTTCAATGGTAACACGGGCCTTTTTTATATGACAAATACAGCCGAATGATTTTGTGTACATAATGCGTATTTTTTTGTTATAGCCTTGATAATATGATGTGTAATTTATGAGGGTAAAATGTTGTATGACAAAGAGAACCTATCGATACATCATTACGTACGGCGTGTTTGATAATAGGTGGATAAAAGTACTAGTGCTTTGATTATATGATGTATAATAAAACTATCTGTTAAGATGAAGCCTGTTTGGGCGGTCAAGAATAGACCGATCAATGATTAATGCATGGCGAAATGATAAGAAAACACATTCATAACCCATGTTTGTTTATTCAATAATGGATTAATATAGATTCTTTGTTTAGACGTCCCTGATGTGCCTGTTGATGTCTGTTACCATAACATTATGGGATAAGGGATGAAAAACTAATATTAAATAATGGTATTGGTCCATTACATACGTAACAGAATGATGTCATTTTTATTCAATCAGATTGGTCAATTAATTGTGGTGTGATGACCATATACGGCAACAGTATTGAGTGTCATTCAAGACTGAACGTTTAAAAGCAGGCTGAAGATTTTGTTTTATCATTCACTCGTTAGCATTCGTCAGCTACAATAACAACCACACTTGTAATTATATATTGAGTTATATTAATTATAATGTGTTGACATTTCGTGTTACACTTACCGTGGTGTATTACTACATTGTGTGCATACTGCGTGTTTTGATTACCATGACTCACTATAAGGAGAGAAATAGGAGAGGCCAATCGTCGTTTAGCAGTTTAGGGGAACAGCAACAGGGATTGTGGAATATGAATCTGATCCTAAGGCCCAAAGGTACGGGATTGGGTCATTCATTAGTGTCTTGCTCATATATATCTGCCACTGTAATTACTTTGAGATTTGAATATAGTAAGTGTGTTTTTTTGTTTTGTTTTTAAAGTTAATAGCTGCAATAACATGTGAATTAATAGATTGGTTGATGAATTGCTTGAAATTATGCCCCAGGATGATTGTATAGAATGTACACGCCAACATTCACAAGGAAGAAAACACACCTTGTTTGCCATTTATACGTTAGAGTTGCCTATTGTTAGACGGTGGTAGCGACTGTATTTTCGTCAACCTCGCATATGGCGCTATAACTCGGGCAAAATCGAGCTTAAGTAGTGTTTTGGCACGGTGCAAGGTTCGTCGACGTTCCGTCGTCATGGCGGTTCTCTCCGGACAAGTCCTAGACTGGCCGATGTTCACATGCAACGTAATAAACATCTACATTTGATAAAGTCATAGATAATTTTGTTAGCGCCCCCATTTTCAAGGTAATGCCTGTCATTATGGGACTTCATCACGTGTACACAATGGAGTCCCTCGCTTTTTAACCTACTTTTCTTGTTTTTGCCATTTTTTTCTTTAAAATATTCTCTCAAAATTTGACGATTGAGAAAAAAGATAGCTAAAAGTCATGGAATTTCAAAAACTGTTTCTCAAAGTAGACGTCAAAACGAAAAATGTCTTCTCAAATTTGACGCCCAGTGTAAAGTGATTGGAATTTCGATTTAAAAATGGTTTTTAAATGACGCGGAATTTCAAAAATGCATGCTCAAATGTAATGTTTGAGGAAAAAAGTTCAGGGGGACGTAGTTTGTAATCAAATCCCACCATCCTTTTTGGCGTTAAAGTGCAGTTCTGTCCTATCATTCCCCCGTAGATGCCATTTTCCCTGTTAAAAATGTAGTTTTGTTAAATAGTCCACGATAAACTCCCGTAGATCCCTTTTTTTGCATCAAAACGCAGTTCTGTCCTGTCATTTCCCTCCAGACGCCATTTTGCCCATTAAGAACGTAGATTTGTCTGATTATTCCCACGATTAAGCTCCTCGTAAATCAATTTTGCTCGTAAAAACGATGTTCTGTCCTGTCATTCCCCCCGAAGACGCCATTTTCCCCGTTTAAACGTAGTTTTGTCAGATTAGTCCCACGATTAAACGTAGTTTTTAGTCCCACAATTAAATTAGTCTCAACGATTACGCCATTTTCCCGTTAAAAACGTAGTTTTGTCCGCCCAACGATTAGTAAATCCCATTTTTCTCGTTAAAAACGTAGTTTTGTCCAAATAGTCTCACGATTTTTGCCATTTTGCCCGTTAAAAAAAAACGCAGTTTTGTCTGATTAGTCCCACGATTAAGCCCACGTAGATCCCAATTTGCTCGTAAAAACAGTTTTAACCTCTCAAATGAATTTTTGTACGTAGTTTTGGCGAATAGTCCCACGATTAAGTCCTCCGTAGATCCATTTTGCTACTAAAAACGTAGTTTTGTCCTCTCAAATGAAAAAACAGTTGAGCAAAAAACTGCCTCAAATGACAGTGTTTCAGAAAAATTGTTTCTCAAATGATGAGTTTCAGAAAAAACGTCTTTCAAATCATTTACGTTTTAAAGTTTCTCAATTGTCAAGTACAATGTCTTCTCAATGATATGACTCAGTGAGTTGTGAAATATTATCCCGATATTATCGATAATCGTGACATGGCGATTTATCTATACTATTGATACCATTTACAGTTTAAACTCTTTGACAAATCTAAACTTCTAATCAACAGATTATCAGGGCTTATTGTTTTAAAATGGGCGACAATGAGTGACCATGATACCTCCACCTTCGGGTGGATAATACCAGATAACGTACCCTGGGGGACCCATAGCTAATTATGTCTTGGTTTGGAGCAGGGCGCATTAACCTCGCATACCCCTAATGGTATATAGACTTATAGTACTCCCATAGAACCTAGATACCTAAGCCACACAAATTGATCAGAATCACTCCAAAATGACCGTAAACTGACCGCAAACAACACTCCTCATACGGAAAACCCTCCCTCTGGGGTGGGGTTCTCTGTGCCCTCTCCAAAATGACCGTCAAATCACAAACACTTCTCAGACGGCAACCCCTCCCATCCGATGACCCAGATCCGATGACGCAATCCTGATGACCCAGATGAAAAAATCCAGGAGTCACTATACAGGCTCCGACCAATCAGGAGTTAGCATTAAGTATGTGCAAATGGACTATACACCTCGCTAAAAGGACTCTATGCCTTTGTTGAGACCATCATGTGACGAAATCCGATGACCCAAATGAAAACTTCTGAGGGGGCTATGCAGATCCAGATGAAAACTATTTGAGGGGGCCATACAGATTCCGACCAATCAGAAGCGAACTACGACGAAGCTATCACGTGAAAGCAAAGCCGGCTTCTGATTGGTCGGGGTCTGTATAGTCTTCTCTAACTACTATGCAGCATCCACAACTTTTCGTTTTGGCGTTGGGACCAAGGCAGCAGCCGGAACAGGTATTTGTTATAACCGAGAGAAGGGCACTCCCATGCCAAAGTCTTCTTCAGGGTGGGTATTTGTTTAAGGCAATTTTATATCTTGAATATTGATTACCCATGGGAATGCCAACACACGTTGGACTATCTTCAACAATTTGTATACAAACTTGGAATGTGTTAGGGATGGAAGAAATCTCTACCAAGTGTCACTCTCGTCAAAAGTTTTTGTCCCAAAAAGATTGAGTTGTTTTCTTTGCAGTTACTGTAACTAAAGTGGTCCATGCTACCACTCACTCACTTGCTCTGGCTGTCATATGAACACTATTAAACTTAAAATAAACAAAGCATTTTATAAAGACTGTGTACTAATTTTAGTATAAATGGTAAATGGTAATCAAATGTTTGTTTTTTGCAATTGAATCCTTGTGGTTTGCACATGTGTCACATACGCTGCACAGAAAAAATGCATGACTTGAATACAAATCAGAAATGATTCCTGAACTCTTTTGAAAATTCTTAAACTCTTCAGATACTATTCATTTAAAATTCAAAGAAATGAAAAACGGATTTGAGCGCCTTTCTATGTGTGATGCCATAAGAGTGGCTTAGACTCACTACAGCAATCAGTTTTATGAATGTAAAAAAAATGTGTTAGTGCGATGACTTCAAGTTCATGTAGAAATAAGCTATAGACATGGGTTTTCTCCAAATTGTGTCTCTTTTAAATGTATAAAAATGAAATTTCATGGGAATATTTTTTTAAGAAACTTGTTTTTTCTACATTTCTGAAAAAAAATCACTGTTATGTGAATAAAGATGTCTTATTATTATTATTTTGTTGGTGGGAGGTGGGGTGGGGGCGGACTCCCAGTGGGGAGCGTACATTAGCTTGGTTTCAGTCCCCTAACTTTCATGAGAGTGGCAGTATGAGAGGTTCAGTATACAAAGCTTATATAAAAATAGCCGGACTCAAATGGCACAAGAATTGCATATATTAGTTATATTTTTATATGTATTTGTATTTTACTTTTAGGCATATGCCAGGGAAAGCACACGTAAGTCACAATGACTTGTATTTAGTGTGTACCCGATAAATTTGTCAGGATGGCTATACTGTACATATACTGTAGACAGTTTATATTTGATATTACTTCTTAAATGCAATTAGGAATCTTGCCTTTTTAAACTTGTACAATAGTTGTCTTGTCTTGTTCTATATATAATGTAAAACCATTTGTAATACAGGGATAGTAACATTATTTGTTATATAGTGCAAGACCATTTTTTAAAGGATTAGTTCAATGGTCAAGCATATTTATCTTATATGAAAGAGGAATGTAAAAGAAACAAAATGGTGAAGAAACTGTTAAAAAAGCATATTTCATTAAAGAGATCTTCAAGTTTAAAGCTCTGTCTGATCTTTGTAGCAATAACTGGTGAGGTAAGTCTACAATGGAAGGTCGGCGCCCTTATCCTCACATTCTTAACAATTGTTAATGTATTTTAAAGAAAATATATTTAACTTTTTTCCTACTTCAATTATTTTCCCTCGAACTTTCTTTAGGTCATAGATTATAATTACCCTTACAAGATTCTGTTTTACGACTTTTTACGCTATAAAATCGAAGGACAAAATATGATAGAATAAATTAGACTTTGAGGAATCTGAGGATATGACATCACAACTAGTCTGATTTCAGTCGTTTTACACAAATGATACCAAACTTTAAACTTAAGTATCTCGTTAACGGAATAAGTTATTTAAATGCTTTCTTTACCATTTTGTTTCTTTTGAAATCTTCCTTCATATAAGATAGACTCGCCTGCCCCTGAAATAATCCTTTAAAGGCTGGTGACAAGTAGACAGTTTTTACACAATGTGAAAGAGTATCACATACTGAGTAAATTTCCTTTAACATCTTAGAAAAAAACTAATTAAATTCAATAAGTATAAACACAAAATTAAAACTCTGAAACTTTGTCATCATGGAACATGGAGATGTGAATAGTTGAATATAGCCTAAGATGCTTTTGATAATTCTTTAAAATGTGTTTTTACATTTTAACTAGTTAAACAGTTATTTATTCTTTGCAATTTACCCATTGCTTAGAGGTACTATCCATTTTATATTTTAAAGCATGACATTTAGTACAAGTTACCTCTACATGTCACCAGACCTCAGTATAACAATTAAGTTCATCAGTATAACAAATAATTTTAGGTACATTATGAAGAGGTTATAATTAAAAATAATATATTGTTTCTTGCTGCCTTGATATAAATAACATTTTCTACATTCTGTCCACTTTTTTAAAGTTCTACAGATTATGTACATTAGTACAAATACACACAAGTCCTGAGGCTTTTTAAAATCTTACCTTTTCTATGTATAGAAATATTTAGGTTGTTTAATATGTAATTGTACAGAAATAAATACCAAGTTCATTTTTATTTTGTCTACTGTTTCTAATATGTACTGTGTTTTGAATATCTGGATGAAGAGGCCTTACAATATCGCTCTAAGGCATTATCATTCACGCAGTTAGTGGAATAACCAGTGTAAGCTTTCGGATCATTTCTCATCCTTTTTCCGAATCAAATTTATCCGGAATGGTATCATAAGTTTGATCCGGAATAATGTCATCATTTTAGATCCGAAATTTGGATTATCTTTTTTATCCGAAAGGGTCGGTGCCTTTGGGATCCGGAACCCGGATCAAATTTAATCCGGATGTTTCAAGAGTGTATCATTTTGAGTCTCTCTCATATATATTTAAATTTGTCACTTGTCGGCTTTCCTTTCTCTTCCGGTACGGATGGTTGAACAATTAGCACCATTACACATATTACTAAAACAACTACTGACACAGATGTCATAATTCCATTTCTAAATACAATTCCATAATAATCCAACTGTGTACAATATAAACTGATTGGCTTAATCAGGTATTCTAACTCGATACGGTCACATTATCACTGACGTTATTTAGATTCAAACAGTCAAACTGTCCGAACCATTTAGAAGCAGGGTACATAATATAAAGTGTCTTAACGTGTTATACATTCTTGTTCAAGTTGTGTTTCTAAACCTTGATTTAACTTTCCATCCGTTTTTACATCTTTGTCTTTGATTTTGAGCACCATTTTACCAACTGTAGCAACTTACATTAAACTCTGAAAAACAATGAAAACAAATTTGTATCCTTTTTAGTCTCTCACATATGTCTTGTTCTTGTTGTCTTTGACATTTCTCCCATGGCGACTTTCCTTTCCTTCCGGTACGGATGGTGATAGACAATTAGTACCATTAAACATATTTCTAAAACAACTACTCACACGGATATCAACATTTCTTTTCTAAATACAATTTTATAATCATCCAACTAAGTGCAATATAAACTGATTGGCTTGCTCGGGATTTGTACCTCGATACGGTCGCACTGTCACCTGGTCACAACAGTTTTCTCAGATATAGCCAGTCAAACTGACCGAACCGTTTTGAACAAAAGTATATAAGTATCTGAACGTCTTATACATTCTTGTTCAAGCTGTGTTTCTAAACCTTAATTTAACTTTCCATCCGTTTTTACATTTTTGTCTTTAACTTTGAGCACCATTTTTACCAATTTTGCAGAAACAGACTTTTAGTCTCTCAAAATCCATTATGACATTCTAAGATCAATTTTGTCTCTATATGTCTGACTGTTTGCTTTTAAACATGGCAGCTTTCCTTCTCTTCCGGTACGGATGGTGAAGAACAATAAGCAAGACCACCCATATTACTAAAGCTACTGACACGGATATCATAATTCCATTTCTTAATACAATTCTATAATCCTCCGTCTGAATTTCTGACATAACATTTTGTTCAGATTCGGCAGTTTTCGGCGTTTTGGAATGTAGCTTCGGATTGGTAAAAATATATTCGGACTTGTTCGGTTTGTTTCTCTTGGGCCGATGGTTGTGGTGGTATCCATTGGCAAGGATTTTGTTGTTTTCCGAAGAGTCTTCTTCGTGACTCTTCGGGTGGTAGTAAGCTTCTTTGTTGGTGTTTGCTCGGTTGTTATAGAAACTTCGGCATCCAGTCCTGCAAATAAAATGGGTGAAGGGATTTTTATTCCATCAAAATCTTGCAAATTGGTCATAGGTAATTTATCGCACAGAGAACGGAGGATGGCGTGGGTCATTACCTCCTTCCAGTATTTGTATTGAGCGGCTGAGTTGCGCTTTGGATGAGGAGCGTAAATGTTTTAGTTTTTTGGTTTTTAAGGAGGGAATACTAATTGTAATCTGAATCAGTATCTACATTGTTCTACTTCCTTTCCAAATATCATTTTTATATGAAGTATGCATCGAATCACACATAAAAATGATTACTATATAGCCCTATATTTCCTCTTTTGCAATTTTCCACTCCCTTTAATACTAGAAGAACCGTTTTTTATATACAGAAGTATATGTACGTGAATGGTTCTGAATAGCTCTGAATTTTTGAACGTCGGCTCCCAAATTTGAAGGTTTTCACGCCTTAAGTAAAATAATGATTCATAGACAAACAGACATAATTCTAGGAAATATACAGGGACTTGTTTCTGCACAGGCACCGATATAAATTTGATCCTAGCTGGAGCTAGTGCTGAAGCTATGTTACGAATTAATCCGCTATAAAATTTTCCTTAGTTCGAATCCCTTATACGTACTTCGAGGTATGATTTGAGATACCCTCCTTGCTCCATCTGGCAATGCTGGTCCCTGCGCCAGGCAGAGGAGGGTTACTTCCCCTTCTGTCTGGTGAAACGCAAGATAGACTTTGTTGAAAAAGTACCATCCTCGTTCAGGGTAGTCCTTAGTACAGGGCTGTGACTTCCAGTTAGGTTTCTTTCTTCAGATTCAGTTTGCATTAACCATGACAACCTTACTTCCGGCCTGGCACCGTCAACTTTGCATTTCAATTCCATTTCGTTATTGGGCGGAGATTCACCGGACATGAAGTCAATTTCTGGGTACCGAGTTCTTGGTTTAACTAGAATAAAATTAAAGCATTTCTTTAAACAGTGAATTTTATCTTTCATTCATGAGAATTAACAAAGAATTTAGAGTAAACCTGCATAAAAAGATATAACTGACAGAATTAAAACACCTAAAGATGCCAGGAAAACCAAAATGGGGGTGCGTTGGACTTGCGGAACCAACCCTCCAAATTAATCAGCCAAAAATAGGAGAGATGACAAAATTTGGGTATCGCACTCGGTATGAACGTTTTTCTCATGATTTTGGTTAAAAGTGGAACAAAAAAAATATTTTCAAATAAATACAAAATTTCAATTTTATTGTGCATATTTTGTCAAAATAGTCTGAAATAAAGCTTTAAAATTACCAATGTACCCCTTTTTTGGTATTTAATAAACTCTGTACCAGAATAGCTAACAGAATGTTTGCTTGCTATTCTGGTACAGAGTTTATAAAGTCCTATAAATGGAGTACAATGGTAATGTGAAGGCTTTATTCCAGTCCATTTTCACAATATTAATCCATTTTGAAAATAGAAGATGTTTAATCAGTTGTCATTATGATACAACAAATTGCTTTCCGCCACAATCAGCACATTTATATTCAGCCCTTTGTTAAACGGGGCAGTTTTATTTCAGATTAAAGGGGAAGGTTTTGGAGGAGTCCTACGTGAAGTTATGGTGAGGGCCACGCCCCTTGTACAAGTCTGTGCCCCATGCGTGAAATCGAACGAAAAACGAGGGAAGATGGACACTTTTCTTGAAGTGGGTGTGTCCCCATTTGATGTAAATCGTGGTTACGGGTATGTCCAAAGTGTAGGACAGTCGATCCAAACTAAAATAAAGCGATCCAAATTTGGTTTAATTGATAAGTCAGGCGCAAACATCTCTCATCAGGAAAAAAAAAAAAACGAACATGAAAAATTGGCTCCTGTGTAACGCATAAACTAGGAGTGGATCTATAGTCGGTTTGAAATGGGGATATGTCTGTCTGAAATCGCTACCCGTCTCCCCAACCTAACCCGCTAAAAAGCGCGGTAATTTTCATAGTGTAAATTACACTCCTAACAAATCCAAACAATTAGCTTTCACAATATCACAAAGTATTTTAATTGTTTAATTGATATTCTACACCAAAGGATTCACAAACTTGGGAAGTTTTGAAATTAGGTGCTTCTTAATGACTCTACTGGGGTGTCTGTCATTATTTTGAATGTGTACCGTGAATCACTTACCAATCCCAATGACATTGACTGATGCTATCCCCTCTTTGTCTTTTTATTGTAAACAACAAATGTGTAAGTTCCTTCTTTGTCAATTGTAAAGCTACTTATTTTCAAATCTCCCTTTGGGGTTATATCATATGCACCGTTGTCTACCCCACTTCCGCCTTTTTTGTCTGATACAATTGAAGCCACCGCCTCTGTAGTATCTACACTACCATCTCTGATCCAATAGGCTGCCTTGACTCCGCCTTGCGATGAGCAGCTCAGTTTTAGTTTATCCCCAATCTCTACATATATGGTTGACGGACAGGATACTTCCATACTTTTTGCCGTAACTGAAATTTAGAAAACAAGCACATTGACAAATATATACTTCCTATACATTTTATACACGACCAGAAACAAATTTGTAGTGCAGCAAACTAGGCAACTTTTCCAGGCCCCAGTCCCAGGCACCCTCACAAACTGACAAAATGTGTCCTCCTCTATTTCTGGACATTAAAGGCACATGCCCACTTAACATTTTAACTAAGTAGCTTTATAAGCCCATGTCACCAAGGTCTTGCTACTTGTTCTAATGTCAAGAATGACAAATAGTATCCGGCCAAAAATTTCGGAAAAACAATTTGGATTTGTTGTAGACAAAGGCACTAGGGATGCAATATTTATACTATCAATGATCATGGAAAGATGCATAGAAGTACAGAAAGATTTATATATGTTTTTACTGATTACGCCAAAGCCTTTGATAAAGTCAAACATGAAGATCTCTTTGAAATACTCAATAATTTGAACATTGATGGAAAAGACCTAAGAGTTAATAAGAAACCTTTACTGGGCCTAGGAAGCAGCAATAAGACTTGAAGGAGATTACAGTGAATTTAAGGTAATGCGGAGAGAGTCAGGCAGGGGTGTGTTTGTCACCAGATCCAGTTTCAACATATTTAGTGAAACAATCCTTCGTAACATCGATAGTCTTTAGATGACACTGTGCTTATAGCAGAGTCAGAAGAAAACTGCAATTTCTTCTGGATAAAGGGAAGTGAAAAGAAAGGGCTGTCTCGAAATATATTTAAAAAAAACAGAATGTATGGTGGTTTAAAAAAAAAAAAACATCAACCGAATTTGTAATATACGAAGTAAAGAAGAAATAAGTGCAACAATTTTAGTACTTGGGCTACATATTAACATCAGATAGTGAAGTTAGAAAACGCATTGCAATTGCCAAAGACATGTTTACAAAAATGAATCTATTTCATATATATTGGAATGTTGGAATGGACACGAAAGTCCGTGTCTTAAAGGTATATGTATAGTCTACTCTTTTCTATGGCTGTGAATGCTGGACAATTACCAGTGACATCAAGATAAAATTACAAGCAACAGAAATGTGCTTCATAAAGAGGATATTAAAAAATATCTTGGACAGAAAAGAAAACAAATGATGATGTCCTAAAAGCTTTAGGCATGGACATGTAACTACTCAATGCCATCAGAAGGAGACAGGTTTAATGTTTTGGGCATGTTTATCAGGAAAGGGTGGGTTGGAACATCTTGCAGTATGTGGAAAAATCGAAGGCAAATGAAGCAGAGGAAGGTAGCTAGTCAATTGTGCCCAAAGCTCAAACAATTGGGCGACAAAAAATAGCTTAAATAACAATAAATATGCGCTTAGCTTTTTAACAGAAGTGACTGGAGCGCCACGATCGCCAACGTATGTTCCAGACTCGCCACCTAGAGAGATGTAGCTTTTATCAATCCTTGAATTAAGTTTGTAGAATTTTACTAAAAGTCCTCCACACTTTTACGGGTCCCCGGCCAATAACTCCTAACTCGGCTTTTGATGAAGTCAAGAATGTATAGGCTATTATCAATTTAAGAAAACGTGGCCATGTTTAATATACGCTCTGGGAAAATGTAAGCACCCATCCTCTGCATCTTTCTCACTTAACCCTGTCTTGCCACATAGTGTTTTCAGTGCTATCAGTTGTTCACCTTTTGCATGAGCGGAATTTGTTTATTGAAATGTGTGTGTGTGTGAGGCGGGTGGGGGGGAGGAAGTCAAAAGTAGGAGGAAAATATACCATACAAAAGATACAATTTCGAGAAAAAAAATGTGTGTGTGTGTGGAGTGGGGAAAGTAGCGGGGAGTGCTCCCTTTGCCTCCCTCCTCAAATCCCGCCTATGACCCTTTGGATTAACAATTAATTTTCCGATTCATGATATTGATCACATCATTTGTGATTTGCCAAATTCTGACCTAAAATTCTTCAGCATTATTTGGGTAAAAATCAACATAGCAAAGAAACGTCGAAAACTAGTTTTCTGCCAATTTTCTCAAACATTTTGCGGCAGCTACTGAGGGTTTAGTAAAATTATTTTTACGTCCCTCACAGCAAGCATCCACCCACCCATGGTAAAGGGTTATACAACAATATGGTTTTAACAACCTAAATGTCCAAAAGAAAACTGACCAAGCTGAATATTTAATCAATTTACAAGCAACAATTGTCTGCATTTAAGTACCAAACCTCTATCTCACCGAGGAGCGCCCCACATTCGTATGAAACATAGAGAATCCCGTGTACCGTTGCGCAGGTCCTAGACCCCTCCAAGACGAAGTATGCCAATTTTAAGCTCACTTCTAGGACAATTTTGTTTTAAAAAAGCAAAAAATATATAAACATCGAAGATTATCCAAATTTTTTGCGAAAAGTGGCAGTGTGTGTGCGCGTGGGTGTGTGTGTGTGTGAGTGGGGGGACGGGATGGGTGGTTCCGGATCCACATTTCTCCCCGTGGTTCAGCTACTGCCCGTGTACATAGGCTTATCAAGGCCCGATACATTTAATGTTTTTCTGTTGTAAGATAACATTGAGCTCATCAATATTGGAAAGTAAGGGAAGGGAGGTTTTGGGTAGAACAGGTATCATCCAAAGATTGGCATTTACTACGGATGGATATCATCAGGAGCTGCTAACCCATAGCTTCTTAATTGGACATGCATACAGAGTCTGGTTTATATAAAACGGTGTACAAACCAAGGTGGGCGATTTTTCCGATTGAAAGAATTCTTTTTTGAGAAACTGGTCTCCCCTCCCCGCCTCCTCCCCCCGCCCCTTCCTATTGAATTCTGGATCTCAAGTGATAAACAAAAAATAAGTAAACCTCCTTGATCCACCTAGTACATTAGTTTAAACGGATAAGTTGGCTTTATGATACACAAAAATTGACCCTCCCATATGTTCAGTGCCACCCCCCCCGACAACTTTCGCAATGTGGCTACGCCATCCGCGAACCCCGAACCAGAATCTTGCCTACTTTTCTTGAAATTACAGAAGTAATAGCATAATGCCCAAATTTCATATCAAAAACGAACCCCGCTTTCAAATACTGGCTATTTACAGCTTACATGTACAGTATGTGGATTCAAAACCCTTTCATTCAGGCGGTAAAAGTTTCATTTTGATCAGTTTCGGGTCAATGTGTCTGCCGTGGATATTTGTCGATGGAGTCAACAAAGCAATCGCGATCACATCTTGGTGCCAAAGGTCAAATCGTGTCTGACATGTTTGCATGACAAATATTCATAAATAGTAAGTATATTTACTTTTTATTGTAAACCTCCTTCATTTTATATAATAAAAGTTACAATTGTTTAAACGTTGTTAAATGCATTACTCATTTAAAGTCTATAGGTAGGGAATATGCCTATACTTACTTTGGGTATATGTGATCAGTTTTTTCCCCAATTTAGGCCTACATATATTCACAAAATGTCCAGACAAAATAGAACAGCCAGAACACCAATGATGTAGTAGCTGGACAGATATCTTGAGGCCGCTTATGATCGGGGGCGTAACTTAAGAGTTGGGGATGAGGAAGGGGGGGGGGGGAGGGGCGGGGAGGGGGAGCGGCGTGAACCCCTTTATTTTTTCGTAGGAAGATTATAATTTTGACTATTTCGTAGGGCAGAAACATTGCAGTAAAGAGAAATGGTAGGACAATTGATACGATTATATCTTTATTGTTTTTGTTTCTGCGCAAAAAAAAAAAATACTTTTGAAAATATCATAATTGCTATTTTCATGGCCGTACGATACTGGGGGGAAAAGGAAGGGGGGGGCAC
This sequence comes from Chiridota heheva, assembly GCA_020152595.1. Classification (NCBI taxonomy): domain Eukaryota; kingdom Metazoa; phylum Echinodermata; class Holothuroidea; order Apodida; family Chiridotidae; genus Chiridota; species Chiridota heheva. The sequence goes on from JAIGNY010003591.1 coordinate 327,129, forward strand.
CGATATTAGTCGGGCATAGATGTGAAATGTTTAAATTATATATATTCTGATCATGTTTGACTCAGCTGGATATCGAAATCATGCCCCCTCCCCCTTTCCTTCCGCAGGAAAAAAAAAACTGAATCTCGAGACATCAATCTTTATCTCGCAAGGATGTCAAATGTCGAAAACAGTAGTGTAGCTAGCCAGCCAAAAGTTTGAGATTGGCCTGGGATAACCGTCGATATTGACAGTTTGACGTCAAGTCCGAAAAGTGGGGACGGCGAGAAATCTTCATAACGTTTTTTTTTGAAAAAAAAATATTGTGTAAAGGCTGACTCGTTGGGTATACCATTTATATCATAAATTTATCTGAATCATGCCTGAATCGTCTCGATATCAGAACCATCTGCAATCGAATCGGCATGATACTGAATCTTGGGTTCCCAATTGTTTTGTATTGTGTGAGTGTGTTCAGGGGGCACCCGATTTACATGGCTGGTACAATAAATACTGAAAATAGTTACCGTGCATCAGTAAAACTAGCTTGTGTAACATGGTAACATGTGTTACGACCATTAGCAGTTAAAACTGAGCGCATCTTACATAAAGTCGACGAATGGGCCATTGACTAAACTGGCTGAAGAGATTCCCCTCTAGTTGCGGTTAAAGTTATGGAAAATGCATTGAAGGTGGTACTGTATTAACTGGTGTACTGAAACGACCACCAGGACCGGATCAAATCTTGTTAATGTTTGAGCTAGGCACTCAAAAACAATCTGCAGTGCCATTGGAGGGCGGTTTGAAAATGGTGGCAGAATTAATATTTGCTCAATTGTATTGCGCGTCAGCGCTATTCGAGACTCATGGCATTGGGTCAGTGGGCCTGCCTGATAGCTATGATGGGTCCAGGGGCGACACCGTACCTCTGGAAGCTAAAGCAAAATTAAAAAACCTATCGAGGATCTAAAAACGATCTAGCTTCGACCTTTTGAAGGGGGAGGTGAGATGCTAGAAGGGGCAAGAGGAATATGTTGGAAACTGGGAGTGGCACAGAATCCAGGGACGCCCCACTTATTTTGAAAGCATACGACAGTGTGGCATTACTGAAAGGGCCAATTTCTGTTGTTTTTTCTCTTAACATTTACGACAATAGGATCCAGTAATATTGGTAATAGTCTAAAGAGCATTTCATTTTTTTAATCAAGCCCTGCCTACCCATTAATATGCCATGTTATCACCACCAAAAACAATAGGGCACATCTACAGACCATGGGCTATCTGTATGCAAAATATGGCATGAATCCAGTTTACCGTTCTTGAGATACCATGCTTACAAACTCTTTTCAACAAAATCATGTTAAGCCCCCGCCCACTATGCATATTAATGAATATGGTCATTGGCTTACTTAAAAACTTAGACATTTGATAGCTCTGAGCTCTGTCCTCTTTAACTCCAAAATTACCCCTCCTAAGCAAACATCCTACAAATCATTTAATTTTGAAGTTTCAGACATAAACATCCTGCCATTCCTTGCAGTTTACATACTCCTATTATCTGCGAACCCATTTATCATCTTTACCATTTTCTATGAATAATCTTTTCTGATCCTTCATGGAACTGTAGTTCCTATATGGGTCAAGGGGCCATTTCTTGGTTAACATAATGGTTTTGTTTGTTAGTGCCTAATAACTTTATGATATCAATCACCTTCACTTCATTTACTCTATATGTTTGATGATATTCATTGCCTAATGATGAGTGTGTTTTAGTTCTATGTACAAGTTCATGATGTAAAAACGTTGAATTTGATTAATATGCGTAGTGGGTAAGGCTTAATCTGGTTTTGTTCAAAAGAGCCTGTAAACACAGTATCTTAATAACGGCAAACTCATATTTGGTACACAGATAGCCCATGGTCTGTACATGGGCCCTATTTTCTAAAATTTGTGGTGATATTATACGTATTAATAAGTGGACGGGGCTTAAAATGAAAATATTGAAAAGTGATAAATGAGCAACTGTATATGTTTTGCGTCATATTGGGCATGATAATTTTGTTAGTTATTGTGTACATCATGCTTATGTTATCGGCCGATGTCATTAATATGCATGGTGGGGGTGGCTTAATGTGAAAGTGCAGTATCTCATGAACGTCAGCTACACAGATGGTCATGGTCTGTACATACAATATGTTCCATTGTTGTGGTAGAGATGTCATGCATATTAATGAGTAGGTGGCTGATGTGGAGCTTACTGACAAATTCTTGAAATAAAATACATGAGCAACTTCTTCTTGCATCTTACGTGCTATGGCAATTTTTTAGATTATTGTGCAAATGCTAATGTTGTCAACATTTTTATTGATCTGCATGGTGTGGCTTATGAGTAAATATCATGGAACAAATATTTCATAATGCAATATTAATGTGACAGTTAATACAATTTTTTTAAATCAATCAGCTTGTGAAAAAAATATTGGAACCACAAAACCTTTTGGTTCTGGCTAATATATGAAATGAATATAAAGGGAACATCAACACTACAAAAGAAAAGTTTTAGTTTGAATTGTCATTTTCATGCATTACATGAAAAACTATACGAATATTCCTTTAATTACAGAATCATATGACTTTCCTGAATAACCCACCCACAGACAGTCCATGAAACCATTTCCGCCAAAGGATATCCCAGGGTTTTATGACATAAAAGCACGCACTTTTATCTGTCCTGATTTTTTTGAAATAAAATGAATTACTTTGCTCGTGTTAGTGCTATGTCACAGCTCTTCATCAACCTTCATCGTAGCCCCATTTTGATCAAGAGATACGAGGTATTATAATTTGGCCTTTCTGAATGGCTAGGGAATGTCTCTCATCTCATTATGATTTATTTTCATGCCTATTACTGATTGAATGATTGTAGAACCAATATTAACCTTATAATTATATGATAGAAACTATTTTGGCGAAGAAAAAAAGAAGAAAAAAACATAGCTGACAATTTTAACATGCAAGATTGATGGAAACAGACATACGGTTGCAATAAATCACTTTTTCAAATATTTCTTTCACATTACTACTCCCCGCCCCCTTTCATTGATATGCATGACATCACCATCAACAGAGCACACAACTGGACCATGGCTTATCTTTGTACTACATATGACTTGTATCCAATGTATTGTCATTGAAAAACGGTGTTTAAGCTCTTTTCGGCAAAATCATATTAGGCCCCGCCCACTATGCATGTTAATGAAATTCAATTGTTTATACCAGCTAACAACATATTTATACCACATAACAAACAAAGCGGAGGTAATTGTTAAAATATGTGCATTTCAAAATTTCAAAATTAAGCCCCGCCTACTCAATAATATGCATGACATCGCCACCAAAAATAATAGGGCACATTTACAGACCATGGACTATATGTGTACCACATATGACATAAAAACAGAATATCGATCTTCAGATATTGAGCTTACAAACTCTTTACAGATAAATCATATTAAGCCCTGCCCACTATGCATATTAATGATATTAAACGATTTTATACAATAAACGCACACACACTGGCTAACAACATAATTATACTAAATATGAAACAAATCAGACATGTGATTGTCAAAATAATAAATATTTAAAGATTGTGTATATTAATCCCAACCTACTCATTAACATGCATGGTATCACTACCAAAAACAATAGGACACATCTACAGACCATGGGATATATGTGTACCAAATATAACATGAATGTTCTTTTTTATGTGTACGTACTTCAAGTATACAAACGTAACAAACAGCAGCTGAGCGTGTGACGTAGGCAAAAGCATATGTGCCTATTCGTGTAGGTGTTGTGACTCTACAGCTCTAAGAAGATTCAATTCATGGACTAATTGACATGATTGAATTATAACAGGAATATCAGGATTAACAAATAAATAATTTCTTACAAGGATTTTTGAAAAGTTTTTGTAAACAAGCTCAACGATAATTGTTTGGCATACCTTAACTTCCCGCTGCAAGTACAGTTTTAGTTAGAGATCTGCTCTATTTAGGTATGTAGACTGTTTTATTCACATTATTGGTCTGATGAGTTGTGATAATTGTCACTACTGGGCTTTGCAATTAATTTTGGGGATATTCACAAAGTAGGCCTATAGGTTAGGCCTATGCATGCAGCATATGCGATGAAATTTAATCTTTATACTGAATCATTTTGCAATAAGGGTTCAACAAATGGTTGCTTTGAAACTTTTAGGGGGCGCATGGCGGTCGAACTTCACTCAATTTACACTAAACATTGTAGGTCTAATCACTAACAAAAAAAAAAAAAAAAGAGTCGGATGAAAAATGGAAGTTATGCATGGTTTGCTCAGAGGTTTAACGTCCTAACAAACTTCCTAGGATGTTCAACGTCAAGACGCCCACGACCGTTTTATAAAACAGTTGTGGAACAATGGTTGGAGACCGACCGGGAATCGAACCCGGGACGCTAGATTGCCAATCCGGAGGCTTGACCACGTGACTACGGAGGTCTGGTGAATGGGTTACGTTTCGGCCTAAGTTTATCTATAATATTGTTTTTCATGGGATAACTATAGATTATACAAATTAACCATCAATCAAAATATTTACCAGCTCAGGCTCTGTGATGTCTCATTTTAAGGGTAACGAAATTATTACATTTTTTCTTGGTGTGTGTATGGAGAATAGGGGGGTTATTAATGCTGTATGTCGGTAGATAAACAGCTTAACAGCTTAAATTATATTGATTGAGGCCATCGACAAAGTTCATGATAAAAACCCAATTTTCCTACAGGCCCCATAGTCGTTCCACTCCTTAGTGGACTATTTTTTACGAAGGGGTAGAAACGGACAGAAATAAGACTAATTTTGTATCATTTCTAAAAAGCTATTGCAAAATCAAACTTTTGGATACAAATAAAGATCAAGTTGACGATAACGTTGCATTTCACCGTCAAATGGATACTGGTTGCAATTATAATATAAGGATAAAGCGCATGAGTGAACAACCATGATCCATGAGTGCAATTTGATAGATTATCCAAGTGCGGAGTATTATAGATTAAAGATTAATTCAGTAGTCAAGCAAGACCATCTTAAATGAAAGAGTGGGAAAGAAAGAGAATGGTGAAGAAAGCATTCAAAAATCTTGTTCCATTAAAGAGATATTCAAGTTTAAAATTTGGTATCATTTATGTAGAAACGACTGAAATCAGGTAAGTTGTTATGTCACAGCTTCAGATTCTTTAAAGTCCTCATGTATTCTATCATATTTTGTCCTGCAATTTTGTGGCCTAAACACATTGGATGTCAGGAAAGTAGTAAAATATAATCTAGTAAGGGTTATTGTAATTTACCACCTAAAGAAACTTCGAGGACAAATTATTTCAAATAGTTAAAAAAGTTAAATTAATTTTCTTTAAAATACCTTAACAATTGATAATAATGTGAGGAAGAGGATGCTAACTGCCAACCTTCCACAGACTTACTGCACTAGCCATTTCCACCAATATAAGACTGAAACTTGAATATCCCTTTAACGGAAAAAGAATTTTAGATGCTTTCTTTACCATTTTGTTTCTTTTAAAGTCCTCTTTCATGTAAGATGAACATGCTTGACTACTGAACCAATTCTTTAAGTATTTGGCTTTTGAGAACTACATGTTTGTGATGTAATTTGCAGACCACTTTTCTTTTAAGAATAATATCCATATCCCTTTGAAGCCTTAAGTATATGCAGTTAGTAGTGGCTTACACCAGCGTCCAAAACATGTGGAGGGAGGTGAGGGTGAAGATTCCATCCGTGAATTTCGATGTCAATGATCCAAAAGGCCAAGAGACTTGAACATTATTATAAAACGTGGAGTTGGACTCCCTTTTGTCATTGCAGCAGGGCATAGAGACAGGGCACAGGTTCTCAGTGCGGCAAAGCACCCACCGCCCCCCCCTAGGAAAGGAAAATATTCCGCCGATTACAATTGTTGTAAAATTTTGCCAAAGGTTAACAAATTAATTTTCTTCAAATTTACAAAAAATCACCATATAAAAAGATATTTAAATTAAAGTTTGACGGGGAGGGTATAAAAACAACAAAAAAATACCAAAATTGAAGTCTGCCAAAAACTGTTTTTCACCCCCAGAATAAAAAAAAATCCTACCTACGCATACAATGAAATTTAATGAATCAAAGTTTTAAATAAGACATACCTAAGGCGAAGGGGAAAGTACTGCATAATTGAGTCAGTATTACTACGCCTACAATGTAAAATCAAATTTCGATATTCATCATCTGTATTTCATAAATCCATGGCATTCATCTTCACTAACTGAAACAATTCTGTACACGTCTTAGTCATGAACGGATTGTCCACATTAAATATATCTTCTTTAAATCCGAACAAACAAAATATTATGCTTTACATACACCAACAAGTTACGGCACAGCAACTAAACTTTTTAGCACACGTACTATTTTGTATAGACGCTGTGCACCCACGAAGCTTACTCAGCTAGATTGATGGGGATTCGATATAACCTTCAATCTCCACCAAATAAACAATAAATAAGTGCATGCCAAATTCTTTTAACTTTTCTTCGACAACTTTTCACTGTTTGATTCGAAACTGGAAGAAAGTTCACCTTATAAAATAGTAGAGTACATTCATTGATGACTAACGTGTGGTTGGAAATGATGGCCTAACAATACCCCTGTTTACACAATGCTTGTGATGTGTGTTTACTTGAAGCCCGTTAAAATGTATAAAGAACGCAATAAAAAGGCTTTTCAAAAACGTTAACCACCATATAAAGCAATTTAGGAGAATTTATGACGTGGATGGAATAGTTGAATGCGGGATTCGTGACTTGAATCTTAGGGTAATTAATTCCATTAATTTTACGTCCACTTTCAAATATTTATCAACATGACCTCCTTGAGAACATTTCAGGCGCAACTGGTGGGGGTTTGACCCTTGACCTAAATGCGAGAAAAGAAACACAATTAATCAATAAGAAGCATTTGTCTTTTCTTGCCTATCAGCTCTCAAAATTTAAGTGTCAGTCATCGTGTTAACATACAAATAAATACAGTGTACAGTGCACAGAGATAATACAGTATACAATACAATTCCGAGTTTGTGGTAAGTCAAAGTATTTACGCACTTACTGATAAGCCAATCAACAGTTGCCGCCGAAGTGACGTCACTAGTATGTATCAGATTTGTTGGTGGAGTTTCCAGATTTTCTTTGGGACAAGACACCAGAGTTGTTGATTCAAGTAACTGACTTGGACACGAGTCCGACTCGAGTCCCGTTTTTTGATTTGTGACTTGCGAACAAATGACTGTGTGACTTGACAACAAGTGACTTGTGACTTGACTTGATTTCAAAAGTATGACTTGCAATGGTTACAGCTGTACTCAATACCCTCTTTGATATAGTTGATATTAAAAGGACACGACATAGGCCTATTACATTATAGGGCAGTGCACGCAGTACAGGAGTCACACTGCACCGTATACCTCCGCGTGTCTCAGAAAGGTTTATCTCTTCCTACAGCTCTATATCAGTATACACAAACAAACAAACATCACAAACAGTTTACCCTTATTAGTTTCAAACTACATATGCGTGCACGGAATCAAAGGGGCATTTCCCCCATTTCTGTCTAAACTTATATCTTTTGTATGGTGGTTTGTTGTATCATGATTTGTTTATCCCCCGCCCCCACAATTGACTTTGTCTTACCCCTTCCCCACTTTCAAATGGGCAAACCACACCCAAGCTTCTTGAGATACTCTGTTGAAATAGGCACACAAGCAAAAGAAGGTCAAAATATATAGCGAGGCCACTGAGGATCAGAGGATTGGCAAGGAGGAGTAGTCTTGGGAGTGGTGCGACAGTGGTCGTCTATAGCTTCTTCCTTTTTTGAGGGGAGGGAGATTTTTTCTTGAGGGGGGGTAGCTTAAAAGACACATTTTATTCAGATGTTGAACTCTTTATGTTGGTCTAAAATTGAAGGTTTTAGTTTTAGATTTGGGTGGAAACTTGAAGAATTTTGGCCTTAAATTATAACTTTTGTTTTCAAAATTGACAAATTGATGAGGATTGCTTTCTACAAGTAAAATTTTTTGGTGCAATATAACATGAACAGTTTTGTTAAAACTAAACCAGTAAACGTCAATTTAATACAAATAAAAGACAAGATATTGTTTTCTACCTAGGATTCATTTGATATTTCATTTAATTATTATTTATGGCTGAGACAAAATTTTGGGGAGACTATGGCCTTAATTTCCCTTCACGAATATTTGGAAACATTTTTCATAAATTTAGTATCATTTGAAACTCTGTAAAATTATATATTGGCTTTTAATATTATCAGATAAAGCAATAAAGAAGAAATCAAAATCAGCAATAAAATTCATTAAACAGGTAACTTAACACAGCCTAGTTTTCTCAAACCTTTAGCTATATTTAGATGTAACATACTATATACTTACATTGACTTTTCTGTATGTGTTACGTCTGTGCAATATATAGAAATGTAAGAAACACTTAAAACAAGCCGGCATCGTCCATGGAGTGAATTCTAAATGACAGTCTGTTTACTGTTTCTGTTTGACTTCAAGTATGGAGCAAAGTGTAAGGTCCTTCATTTTATCAGTTTATGATACTGATAGGGAAAGAATATTAAAGAAAAACAAATAAACGAAAAAAATTATAAAGTGATTTAGGGCGACGACGAGTGAACACACAATTACAATGACGGGGTCGTCGCCTGCGTATTCGGTTATGATAGTAACAATGCTATCACGAAACGCTTAATACGACCCGGACGAGAACACAGGTACGACGTTCGGACAGACATAACATCGACAACCATGTCAATGTCCATGGCCTTTGATAACCAGTTGTGGTACACTGGCGTGTCTACCCAACCCAGGCTTGAATCCAGGGCCTCGTGGTCTGTAGACAGGTATGATAACCGCTACACCACAGTAGGTAGATGTGATTTAGGGGTCTAATCGCTTGTACATGACTGCATGAAGGATATGAATAATGTATTGTTCTCATTGACGTGTCTTCTTTCCTCATCGTAGGTGTAGCCCAACTGCTCGTGAGATCAATATTAAACTTGTTTCGGATTACAAAATAAATTTATAAGGATGGGCAACTATAATCAAAAGACGGGATATGCAGAATGATCCAGGTCGGATAATAATTCACAAAAATACATACAAAGCAGCGTGCACAGGTTCAGTAGCAAATAATGACAATAAACAAATATCTATGGTTGCATAAACATACTATATTCAATCAAAGTCAAGCGAAATGATATCTTTCATACAATAAACATATATATGAAAATTCATACACATAAATACTATAGCTACCCAACAATCTCTGAAGACCAGTTACTCATAAGGCCGTAAAAATGCTTGTTACCATGACAATTAACCAAGAGCCAGGGTAAATCCGCAATTACCCGTTTCTTGAAAAGGTTGCATGAGATTAATTTACTTAAAAATGGTGGCGCATTCGTGGAATTGATATTTCCCACACATACCGTATGTTGTGACCGCGCCCACTGCTAGGTACGGTGCGGCCTATTCAAGTGTCATGACACAATTGATTGTTATGCTTGGGAAGTTAAACTTGAAGGTTTCCGCGGTGGATTATTTCAATGATATTACTATAGGGAGCAGGTAATAGGCCTAATACTAGCTTCCCTAATTAATTCAGGGGTTACACAAGGTGGATTATTTTTCTTCCCAATTCTATATTTCTGTAAACTTGTTGGGCCGGCTGTCAGACTACAGGTCCTGGTCCGAGGGAGTAAGGAACTAGAGTAAGACTACGTGTTTATAAAACAAAGCCTAGAACATTAGGCGTAGGCCTAACTGTCAATTGTTGTGAATTCAGATTTCGTTTTATGGGGGGAAATGAGGGGACTTTTCTATTACAAGGTTGGGTTTATGCCGTAATCAAATTGTTCATGGAAAGATCTCAATGGAGTTGGGCTCCTTATTTATGCGCTAGAATATGTGCGACTAACCCGGTGTGACTCACCCGGTGTGACTCAACCGGTGTGACTATGTGCGTGATTAACCTGACTCACCCGGTGTGACTCACCCGGTGTGACTCACCCGGTGTGACTCACCCGGTGTGACTCACGGTGTGACTCACCCGGTGTGACTCACCCGGTGTGACTCACCCAGGTGTGACTCACCCGGTGTGACTCACCCGGTGTGACTCACCGGTGTGACTCACCCGGTGTGACTCACCCGGTGTGACTCACCCGGTGTGACTCACCCGGTGTGACTCACCCGGTGTGACTCACCCGGTGTGACTCACCCGGTGTGACTCACCCGGTGTGACTCACCCGGTGTGACTCACCCGGTGTCACCCGGTGTGACTCACCCGGTGTGACTCACCCGGTGTGACTCACCCGGTGTGACTCACCCGGTGTGACTCACCCGGGTGACTCACCCGGTGTGACTCACCCGGACTCACCCGGTGACTCACCCGGTGTGACTCACCCGGTGTGACTCACCCGGGTGACTCACCCGGTGTGACTCACCCGGTGTGACTCACCCGGTGTGACTCACTCACCCGGTGTGACTCACCCGGTGTGACTCACCCGGTGTGACTCACCCGGTGTGACTCACCGGTGTGACTCACCCGGTGTGACTCACCCGGTGTGACTCACCCGGTGTGACTCACCCGGTGTGACTCACCCGGTGTGTGACTCACCCGGTGTGACTCACCCGGTGTGACTCACCCGGTGTGACTCACCCGGTGTGACTCACCCGGTGTGACTCACCCGGTGTGACTCACCCGGTGTGACTCACCCGGTGTGACTCACCCGGTGTGACTCACCCGGTGTGACTCATCCAGTGTGACTCACCCGGTGTGACTAACACCGGGTGACTCACCCGGTGTGACTCACCCGGTGTGATTCACCCGGTATGACTCACCCGGTGTGACTCACCCGGTGTGACTCACCCGGACAAGGTGAGCCGTTGCAGCAAGGTGGGTGACCAACACTAAGTCACTTAGGTGACTGTTATTTCTTATTAAATGACTTACCCCAATCACTCGCCTCTCTGCAAAGTAAATGGGTGTGAAGTTAATTGACTCATAACAGAGTCACTCTGGTGACTGACAATTTGGTACAATAACACACATATGGTTGTGAGTCACTGTTTTATATGTCGGTGAATCACATTTGACTGACATTGCTGAGGGGAGTAGAAGCGAGTCATATAACTGATAAGTGCATTAAGCTTGGTTAAAGAGTCTCTGCCCTAGGGAAAAGTTGAATAACCGAAATTAGATGGCTAAGGCCTTGGCCTATTCACACAAGCACTTGGGATTGATATAGGTCTACCATGTATAAAATCCACTCGCATTGCATTTGACATTTGGATGAGATAACATAGAAACAATACATTATTTCGGCGTGTATTGTTGTAGATTCAACTTCCCATACCACCAGTGAAAATAAACAAAATTGAATTGTACGGAATAACAAGTGTGTACATTTTTCACTCGCATATACCAGAGCAGCTGATTGATGTTTAGTATATGCAGTGAAAAAAAGCTATTGAGCTTGGTGAGGTTCAGAGCAATTTGATTATTCCTTATATTTTCATAACAATCTCTTCATTTGATTTAACATGACAATGTCCGCTTGTTATGGGGTGATGTTCCATCTCAGTTAGTGGTAGGCCTATCTCGCCTCTTGTCCAATCACATTGCAGAAAATAAATTTTGATGTGCATTAGTGTGACATACATTAGCTTTTATGCTTACTTTACAAAGTTAGAACACTTTTGAACTGCTTAAACATTGCATTGAAAACAAAATAGGCCTAATGTTGTATCTTTCAGAGCTTACATGTACAATATTACAGACACAAAGTCAGGAAAAAATAATTCTTTGCATTTTCAAAGTATAATTCAGCAATGATTTGTAATATCTTAAATGGTATGGCATAATATGGTGTTAACAAATTAAATATATTCATACATTTCATGTGTCTTATATTTGGCCTACAGAGTGCTTTTGATCATTATAAACATCTAATTTGGGGAGACTTGGTGAATCTTTTTTCCATCTCTTTCAGCTCAACAAAAAGACAAGCTATGTCAATTCGGACAGCATTTGCAAGTATGTAACTGAGATAGCTGATAATACTGTGAAAGCTTACCGAGGTGCTAAGATAAATGACATAGCTGATGGTTAGTCTGTGGTATATTACTGATTTTGTAAAACATAAGTACATGTTCATTTTGAAGTAAAGTAATTATCTAAAAGATTGCTGATAAAGTACTAAGCTTGTTCCTATTTCAAACAACACAGAGTTGAAAAGGGTTCTAATAACAATGATACAATATTCCAATAAAATGTTATTTGATATTCATCAATTATACTACAGCCTTTATGTAAGTTCTTGTATTCACAATGTTTTGTGGCAAAAATCACTTTTGACTCAATATACTATATCTATTAAAGAAAGAAACAAATATGATACATGTACATTAATGTTAACAGCTTAATTTAACCATGAGGTAATGGATTAGTTCAGTGGTCAAACATGCCCATCTTATATGAAAGAGGACTTCAAAAGAAACAATTCAAAAATTAAATTTAAAAGTATTTTTCTTCGAACTTTCTGTTTTTGACATATCCCATTGTTTTTTCAGCCACAAAATCACACAACAAAATATAATAGAATACACAAATACTGAGGAATCTGAGGCTATGACATTAAAACTAGTCTATTTCAGTCGTTTCTACACAAAAAATAAGAGACTTAAACCTTAGATATCTCCTTAATGGAATAACATTTTTAAATGAAATGCTTTCTTTACTATTTTGTTTTGTTTTGAAGTCCTCTTTCATATAAGATAGACATGCTTGACCCCTGAACTAATCCTTTAAGCTTTTACAGTACTTATAATACACACTATGTAAGATATAAAATCAAAGCTCATTTGTCAGCCACTAATATATTTGACTCGTAACTGTGTTTTAGGGTGTATTGACAAGTAAAAATGTCTATATTGGTTGAAGAGTGTCAACAAATCAGAGATGGTGTCCTCAGTGAAAAGAAACTTTTCGTTTTATTTTAGCTGCACGGAAGTTTGTTGAATGTTATAAATTGTGAGATCATCAGAGCAGTTGAGGCAGACATATTTTTTAGCAAGCATGGTTTTCTTTGCACGATGGTTCATCTGTCAAATAAAAATTGCTTTCTTTAATCAATAGAGCATCTGTTATGATGGGTTCTTCTTCTTACAATCTAATAGATGGTTGGAGCTCTCATCCAGCAAAGCAGCTTTCATGACACCTCCAAAAAATCTGTAAAGATTACAAGAATACAAAATTATCAATAAACAACCATTGTATGATGACCACAACACATATTCATATAAATGCATTTAGGAAATGTCCCTACATCATTCTGCAAAAAAACAAAACACTTCCCTAACAAAGTTTGAAACTGATGAACAACGAGTGTATAACCATAAGTAACCTCAAACACTAGCCATTTCACATTCCAAATTTTATTACCAAAAGTTAAACTTAAAGCAATACAAGTACTTAAATTCAACAAAAACCTAGACAACCCTATGGAAGGTGAGATTTCATGGTAAATTTTACAAACATTTTTGTATAGTCTATTCAGACTGTGTGTGGCAGCACTTTTCAAAGAAGATTACTGTCAAATTTAGCAAGGAGGACACTAACTTGACTATCATGAGAATGTTAGATGAAAAATAAAATTGCAGATACATATGATAAGTGGATAGTTTATGAATGATTTGTTTAGATGACTAGATGTCCAAAAAACAAAAAGATCAAAGCAAGAAAGTCTTGAAAATGAGGTAACTTGGAATAAAACCATAAATAGAATATACTATAGGAGAATATAATAATCAAACCTTTTTATTTTTCTCAGTAATTCGCAGGGAGGACCTTTCAAACGCCAAAATAGTTTTCATTCATGTGTGGACAAACAACTTTACGTCTGGTCATCCTGGCTGCTTCCAACATGTAGCCTTGAGCACCACTGGCCCCTCATCAAAGCTGCAAGAAACCGTGTTACTGTGCCAGAAGTGGTCTCTAGTATTTTACATAGAAATGATGGGTAAGATTTGGTAACAATTTTCAAGTAGTTTTATATTTGAATGCAAAAAGTAGGGAAAGAAGTCTCATTGGCTTTGAGAAGGTTTGTGTAAGTGTGAATTGTACTGATGTAGTAGACTTGGTTTTGGCACTTCTGAGAGTTTGCTACAACTCTTGTTGCATAAGACATGCACTTTTAAGAACTAGTGACATCTAGAGGCAACTTGAGCTTTATTGCTTAAAACTTTACATTGTACAATGAATGCAGCAAACTAGGAATTTGAAGTTAATAAGTCTCAAGTGGCATATATTTGTAATTGTTTCAGTTTACAATTAGCAACAATGTATGTTTTTACAAGTAACAGAAATAAAAAATAGTTTCCAAAATTGTATAGTCATGATCGTAAGTAACAAGATCAGTAAATAATAAGGCAAACACAACCAACAACCATACACAAGCTAACCTCATATCTGACCGCTACACCCGTTTCACAAAGCTAAAAGTATTTTAATTGTTATGCAAAAATATTCATTAAAATAAACATGAGAACTAACTCCCAATATACTCATTCATAACGTCCAATGCTGTCAATACCTGCCTCTTTTGGTGTCACACGCACACACAAGTGAACACTGGGAAATCATGAACAATGAGTCTGAGTGATAGTTTATATGTTTCATTTATTTTCAGCAAGGAACCGAACAAATTTATTGTGATGTATGATGCGCTCTTGGCAAAAGTATGTAAAGAAGAAGGGGCACGCTTCACAGATCTTGGGTCCAACTTTGATGCAGGAAATCAAAAACTGTTCAGGTGTGTATTACAAAACTGTAATTATGTAAATCATTTTCAAATGATCAGAGATACTTCATTTCATAAAGTAATAATTTCATGTTTTTTACAAATTCTTCAATTCAGTCATGACAATTGTTTCAGTGGTCAAAGAGTAAAAACTTGGTTTGAAAGACAACATTCATGAACTCATATTAAATTGGTGATTAGATTTTGACTGCATGTAACTTATAGTAGAGGGGTTGGAAGTTAAAAAACCTACAACTTACAATTTTGTGTTATTGTTTACCATACAGGATTGATGGGCTGCACCTAAGTAGAGAGGGTAACATTCTGCTGGACCAACTCATCCATAACCTTCTGCACTGGCACCTGTCAGAAGACAGACAAATTTACATTAGGCAGCAAATGAAGATCAGAGTTTTCATAAAGAAGTCCTTCGCAAAACCAATGGTAACAACTGCTACAGTAGTTAGCGTCAGTTTTCCAACTGGATCTTACCAAACAATAGAAAAAGAAAAGCATTCCGTTTTACATTTATTCATTTGCTATGATAACAGCAGCTAGCTTAAGTTATTCTACCAATGTTATACCCCCAAAAGCAATATAACTTATGACATATCAAACTGTTGACTGTAATTACTGTTTTGTTTTTTATTACATATTTCAAATTTGCTTATCTTGCTTTTAATGTCCTGTTATTTTAATTGTTTAATGAAATTTTGGTGGACTGGGTACTTTACATCCATTTTCAAAGAGAAGTTTATATACAGAAGTTCACAGCCATCTTATAAACAAGTTATTAAATTGTATGCTCTGAAATCTTTGTTATTAAGTTACTGGTTCCTGGTATAAAAACCCAGAATGATAACCTGGTTATTTCCTATTATGCTGATGATACCACTACTGTAATTGTTTGGATGATAACCCACTGTCACTCGGTACCACCCAGCAAATTTATGAAAATGTTGTCAAGAGTATATCAAATTTTATTTCTGCTTGTGGTATTGCTGTTAGATGTATGTTTGTGTCGGCATCGGCTTTACTGATAAACATCAATTGTCAGTAGCTAGCTAATCTTTACTCTCTCATTTATATACCTCAAAAAATGCAATACTTCCTAAAATACCAACATAGATTTTTCACACATAAGTTTTGTGAATAGTCCTCTATCAAATAAATGAAAATGAAAATTCACAGGAATAGACATTTAAAGTTGCCTAGGTTGACGGTTATGCCAAGAACCATGAAGGGTGGTAAATGGAAGGTTTTCCTTGAATACTACTTTATATAAGTTTAGGTGATGAAGGTCTGTTTAGATATAGCTACAAACCTGAATAATTAGCATTGTGTTTTTGTACTAATCTCTTCATAAAACAATTGTTGTTCTGCCTGGATTTCCCTTCCCTTAATGAAATATCTATTTGGTGATCACATATCTTGATACAACTCTTTTAATAAGATTGCTACAGTCACATACTTTAAAACAAGACCTTTAATAAGATTGCTACAATCACATACTTTGAAACAACTCCTTTAATAAGATTGCTACAGTCACATACTTTGAAACAACACCTTCAGTAAGATCTTTGAATAAGATTGCTACAGTCACATACTTTGAAACAACTCCTCTATTAAGATTGCTACAGTCACATACTTTGAAACAATCCTTTTAATAAGATTGCTACAGTCACATACTTTGAAACAACCCTTTTAATAAGATTGCTACAGTCACATACTTTGAAACAACTTCTTTAATAAGATTACTACAGTAGCAATGTAGTTTTTATTGTATTCCATAGGCAATTATTCCTAAAGGGTGCGTACTATGTAAGTGATCTTTTTTATATGTTGTTGGTTAGGGGTTCTACAATGTGATTTGATGTTTCTATGATGAAGTATTCACTTAATAAACCCTTTACCTTATACTTAAGGTTAACTGCAGCCACCCCCCACTGAATGGAAAGATGTGCATTTACACGTGCAGATTGGACAATAGGAAACCTACTCTTGATTAGTTCTACAAGTAATTTTACATTATCAGAGTCACACACTGCACCAGAACGGCAACATTCACAATCTGCAATGTTATAATGAGATCTTTGGTTTACCTGGACAAAGTGTCCTAATTATTTTGTTTTTTACTTATCATTCATGCATGCAAATGATCAATACAAACCAACTGTGAGAAAGAGATGTTTTGAGGACTCTTGATGGGCCTAGGATTTCTGAGGTAGATTGGATGGGTATTGGTATCCAATATGAGGTGCAGTGGTCAAGGGGCCTTACTCGCATGAAAAAAGTACTGTACTATCTTTGGTTCCTATCACAGGAATTTTTTGGATCCATAATATCTGTCAAGACTTAGTTAAACCTTTTTAATGGAATGTGTTGTACATTGAAATTTATGTAATGATATGAAATTTAAACAATCCATTCTCTGGACTCAGTAAAGAAAAGACAATCAAGTGGTTTCTGGTATTAAAGAAAATTAAAACAATTGGTTTCTGCCATGCATGGAAAATGATGAAATGCGAATCTTGCTTGAAAAGAACTAAACAATGAATGCTTAGGCTGATAAAACTGAAAACAAATTAGTTGACTTTAAAAGAAATCAAACAGATGATAGATAATCCTAAAGTATTCAGAATGCAAGTCGTCAATACAGATCAAAAGTGAAGAAGAGATTCTTTCTACATGAAACTTGGTGGGCTTAGGTTGTTTTGAGTTGTATTGAGATAAAGTTCATTCTAGATACCCAATTTCTCCGGTGTTCGACCACTGGTCCGAAGGTCCAATAGTCCGAAGGTTCAATAGTCCGAACCAAAAGCTCACTAGTCCAAAGGCCCGATGGTCTGAAGCTTCAATAGTCCAAGATTCAATAGTCCGAAGCAGAAAATTCAATAATCCGAAGCGGAAGGTTTGATAGTCCGAAGGTTTAATAGTCCGAAGGTTGGGGATAGCCTTCGAACTATTGAACCTTCAAGACTATAGGGCCTTCGGCCTATTGAGCCTTCGGACTATTGGACCTTCGGACTATTGGACCTTCGTACTATTGGGCCTTCGTACTATTGGGCCTTTTCTTTTGGACTATTGAACCTTCGGACCACTGGGTCTTCGGAGCAGTGGAATGGCACCACCTCTCCACGGGCTCTAATTGTTCCAGATTGTTTTGTGTAGAAAGTGGTAAAAAAGATCGATAATATTACTTTCATCTGGAATCACTTCCAGAAACTAGGGCAAAGTCAGATTTTTGGATACACCTGAATTGCAAGTTGAGGATATAATGGTGGCAGTGGCCAGGGATGTACGAAGCTTTCGCAAGTGTGTGTGTGTGTGTGTGTAAGGGAGAGGGGGGAGGTCACGAACTCTTAGGGGCACTTCCCAAGTCATATACATATGTCCCCCAATATAGAATTGTGAGCCCCAAAAAACTAAATGAAGGGGGTACCTTATTTTAAAAGGGCTACATGTGTATTGTTTTTTTAAGTGGGCGGATATGCCACCAGTTCTTTCTTCTTTGATAGTAATTGAGGGCCACTTTTCATTTTCAAAAAGGGTACTTTTGTCATTTTCCGGAAAAGTGGGAGGGCACGTGCCTCCTGTGCCCGGTTCCTACACCTATGGCAGTGGCGCAATATTGGGTGCGTAAGCGACACAATCCCCGAACAAAAATATTCAGCCTGTGACCAATGGCACTGTGTTATGTTTGTTATGGAAAAATTAGGCCTTATACGCTACGCTATGAAAGTATCTAATACGCGAATATGTCAAAGCGATTGAAAAAAGCAGACGGACTGCGCAAATAGCTCTGTTTTTTTCGTACTCGTTTTTATCCATTCCGGGATGCAAAATTTGTTCCTTTTCTCAAATATCATGACAAATCGGACAATGATTAAGTTTCTGGGAGTTTTTAGTTCAGGTATGCGCAATTTTGGTTTAAAAATTGGTGTTTTCTCCCATTGACCGTATACAAAAAGTGCCCCTATAGATTGAATTTCGAGTGAGCCCTATAAGGCTTTAAATGATTAGGCCTAGTAAATGTATTCAGACTTGGAGACCGCAACGTAACTTTAGGTTACGAGTCTGACGCCTACGTCGACCGTATGCTTAGTTAGTTCACCTAGAACTTGGAAGAAAATGTACACATCGAGGACTTCCGTCGTATCATATTTTATCGGCCATAGGCTACAGCAATGTTAGATTCTTAAGATCAATTGGGACTTACTTTCCAAACAATTTTGTACAAACAACATTATACATTCATTCTAGGCCCCAGTAATTCATACTAGGTCCAAGTAAAAGAAACTACGTTCGTGATTTATGTAGCTAGCGTAGCTACATACTCTGCAAGCAAGTCATATAAGTATTAGTTTACTATATATGGCAATCCAGTTGTTGCGGCTTTTTGCAGGCTAGAAGCCGCAATTGATAGAATTCACCACTTTGCCTGTCAACTACCGCATTTCAACGATAATCTACAGTGCGGTAGTTGACAGGCAAAGTTGGAACAATTTAATTCCCAATGACTTGCACCTTGTAAGATGTTCACAGTAAAAAGTATTGCTATTCTGTATTTTTATTTCACACAAGTCATAAACAAGGTTTACATAGTCATTAGACTCTTATACTGTATCATGACGTATATATCGGGAGTTAAGAACTTAAATATTACCTCTTCGGATGACAAATGACAAATGATCGGCTTGTTTACCCCCAAGCCTCTCCACCAACCAGGATGATTCCTTATATACCTTCAAAGATTTGTAATGGCAGATGTATTAACTATAGTAACAATACTAATGATAACTATAAACAAAATCAATTTCAAACTTACCTTAAGACCAATGAGGGTGCCGGGCAAAACCAACCAAAATTCTTGATCAGGGTCGATAGGCCTAAATCCTCTTTTCAACTCTTGCTGAATTTGCCGCTCCAGCTCCCTCTTCTCTCTTTGCAGCCTCTGCTCCCTTTAATGTCGTGAACCGCTTTTCCCCCTTTGCTGCCTGGCTGTGTTGACTGGCCTTGTTCCCTTTGCCTCCCTCTACAGGCTGTACCGATTAGTGGCCTCACCTGTGGTGTTACCTCTGGTCTAGCCTGCAGCCTCACAATGACAACATTTTTCTTTAAACTTAATTGGTTTCATTGTTGTCTTTCTCTGTATTAATTTGAAAAGTTGGTGGATAATTTTTAGCTATTGATTTTACAAGGGCTGATTGTTTTTTCCTTCCTTCAAAATCAAAATCTTCTAAAAAGTGTGTAATTAAAAAAAATGAAGATCTTGGGTGGTTGCAGGCCATGTTACAAATAAAAAGGGAGGGGGGGGTGGTGCAAAAATGAAATATGATAGAGTTGAATAAAAGTAACGTTAGCTCACATTTTTGATCAAGATATTAATCAAGTAACTTCACTGATAGTGTAGTTTCTCTTCCTTAGTAGAACATTTATTAAGTATCCTATAATCATGGGAAGCAAGAACAAGAAGAACGTTATGACCAGCAATGCTGCAGGAGGAGGGTACAAGCAAGAACCAAGTTGCACTAGAGAAACCCAATGATATTGGGGCTCTATTTGAGACCTTAGCAGAGCATGCCGCATCTACAGCTATTTTATCCCTCTCTGAGGTGCCTCCTAAGAAGCATAACACAGAGGTTGTGATCAATGATTCTGACTATGATGATAAAGGAGAAAAGTCCCCATCCACAGTTACTTCATCCCTCTCTGAGGTGCCCCCTAGAGAGCGTAAAACAGAGGTTGTGATCAGTGATTCTGACTATGATGATGAAAGAGAAAACTCCCCATCTACAGTTATTTCATCTCTCTCTAAGGTGCCCCCTAAGAAGCGTAAAACAGAGGTTGTGATCAGTGATTCTGAGTATGATGATGAAGGCGAAAACTCCCCATCTATAGTTGTTTCATCCCTCTCTGGGGTGCCCCTATGAAGCGTAAAACAGAGGTTGTGATCAATGATTCTGACTATGATGATGAAGGAGAAAACTCCCCATCTACAGTTACTTCATCCCTCTTTGAGGTGCCCCTAAGAAGCGTAAAACAGAGGTTGTGATCAGTGATTCTGACTATCATGATGAAGGAGAAAACTCCCCATCTACAGTTACTTCATCCCTCTCTGAGGTGCCCCCTAAGAAGCGTAAAACAGAGGTTGTGATCAGTGAAATGACTATAATGATGAAGGGGAAAACTCCCCATCTACAGTTATTTCATCCCTCTCTGAGGTGCCCCCTAAGAAGCGTAAAATAGAGGTTGTGATCAGTGATTCTAACTATGATGATGAAGGAGAAAACTTCCCATCTACAGTTATTTCATCCCTCTCTAAGGTGCCCCCTAAGAAGCATAAAACAGAGGTTGTGATCAATGATTCTGACTATGATGATGAAGGAGAAAACTCCCCATCTACAGTTATTTCATCCCTCTCTAAGGTGCCCCCTAAGAAGCATAAAACAGAGGTTGTGATCAGTGATTCTGACTATGATGATGAAGGCGAAAACTTCCCATCTACAATTACTTCATCCCTCTCTGAGGTGCCCCTAAGAAGCATAAAACAGAGGTTGTGATCAGTGATTCTGAGTATGATGACGAAGGAGAAATCTCCCCACCTTCAAAAAGCAACATAAGAATTCTTTAGATTGTATTATTCAAGTACAAAGTGGAAATAAGATTTGGCAGACATTTTACATGAGTGATTACTGGTGTGCTTACATTTTAAATGATTTAGTGTACATTTCTAGTTTGTTATAAAAACATGGAAAGAAACGTAAGGGTACCAAGGGAATACAAATGTTGCATGGCTTTGGTATACAACTTTCTAAAGAAGAACTTCTGACACTGTCCAACAATGCAAAAGCTATGATGAATTCATTTGAGAAAGGTTATGAGCAAAGCGATGATGATTTAGATAAACAGATACCCAAGATGGCACTGTAATGTATCAATTTTTTCTGAATGCATTTAAACCTGCAAAAGTTCGCAGGTGGAATAATAATATTAAGCTGGACATCAGAAATGTCTTTGGAGAAATTAGGTACTCCAAATCAGGAGTAAGAATTAGTAAACGCACCGCTAAAAAGTTGTTATGTTCAGATTTAACCTCAGCATTTCTGAATACTCTGTTTCCACAGACAAAAGATTTTCAGCAGAAATCTTGTAATATGATGTAAATTTTCACTTATTTGTATGTGCATCATCTAACAGGTTATAGTGTGTTTAGTATAATGTACCTTTTAGCATTTTAGAAAAGAAGTTTTGAGGTATTGTATACAGGTTGCTATAGGTATGTGTGAACTTCTGTTTGACTATTGTTCAATTTATTGATCTGTACATTTTGGGCTCTAGGCTTTAAAGGTTACAGGAAAGCATTCCTAATTTAAACTGTTTTATTCAAAACTGAATCAAAGCAAACCTCAAAAAAATCAATAGATGGAAGACAGGAATGTTAAAAGCGTAAATAGTTACAGCAAACACAATAGTTTTCACTTGACTATTGTTTACATTTTTAGATTCCCGCACTTGGCTTTTTTCTTTTCTTGTTAGAGGACCTGCTTAATTCTATGAATATATATGCCAAAAGATGCACAACATGCTCTCAATACATAGTTTGATATAATTGACAATAGCTAACTGTTCAGGTCTATAAAGAGGGTAAGATTGGTATGTAGTGTTACACAGTCAGGCCTATATAGAAGAAAGAAGAAAAAGGTTTTTTATTTGATTTTCAGATGTATTCAGATTCTGTTTTAAAGCTGGGTTAATTGTCACTTGACTTACTG
This sequence comes from Chiridota heheva, assembly GCA_020152595.1. Classification (NCBI taxonomy): domain Eukaryota; kingdom Metazoa; phylum Echinodermata; class Holothuroidea; order Apodida; family Chiridotidae; genus Chiridota; species Chiridota heheva. Next base: position 349,853 of record JAIGNY010003591.1, read on the forward strand.
CATAATTATAATTCTATGCGGTGTAGTATACAATAAAACATGTCGAAAGCTGCACAAAGTGTTAGCAAATTAGCGTTGAATAGATTTTGATAACGTTTTTATTCTATGCGGTATAGTAAGTAATAAATCTAGTCAAAAGTTGCACAAAGTCTTAGAAAAACTAGTGTTGGTTAGATTTTGACAGCTTAGGTAGTATCCCCATTGGATGATGATTGGGTTAGCTCTACTTCCCTGCATAATTAAAAATATTATCAAATACCGCACAGATGTCTCTCATTGGTTAACTACATATGTCTGAACACTACAGCCTAAAAGTATGGGCCAGGAGGCCTGAAGAGACTAAATGAGGTAAGGTGACTTAAAAATATTAGTTAGTAGGCGGGGCTAAATGTGAAATTCTCTTAACAAGCTTGTAAACATGATATCTTAAGAACAGTGAGGTGGATTTATGGAATACTTGGTTCATGGATGTGTTGTGTTCTGTAGATGATTACTATTGTTTTTGGTGCTGTCATGAATATTAATTGGTAGGAAGGGCTAAATGTAATATTATATTATTGTTAAACTTGGCACAGCGGTAGAGGACATGGGTACTTTCAAATAAGCATGATTGGGAGGGGGAGGGAAGTTGTGTGTGCATACTAATTATCTTAATTGCATAACAATGAAAATATTTGTATCCATGATATCTCTTTTATTAAAGTGGGAGTGGGGATTTTGTTTGCACAAATGATCGTATATGTGAAGACCATTGTCTACACTTAATGGTTAGGTTTAATGTGCATATTAATTGGCTTATTGGCATAACAATTGACTTGCATACAAAATATCTAACCTGAGATAATAACTTGCTATTTGGTTCAGTGATAAAGGGCAATGGTACTGTTCACTTGAGCATGATTGGGAATTGTGTGTGGGAATTGTAATCAGCCTATTTGCGTAGCAATGAAATTATGTGCATACATGGTATCTCTTGAATTAAAGTGGATTTTGCCTAAACATGGTTTTACAGTAAATGTGAAGAGCATTGTTCACACTTAATGGTGAGGTGTAGTGTGCATTTGCTGCCATATTTTTGACCTGAGATCAAAAATAGATGGCTTATAACATACTAACTTCACATTTCTAGTTTTGTTATGATATTGACATTCCATGATATTAAAATGACGGGCTAAGAATGTAAATCACACCATTAAAAACCAAAACTAACACCACCACCACCATATATATATATATATATATATATATATATATATATATATATATATATATATATATATATATATATATATATATATATATATATATATATATATATATATATATATATATATATATATATATATATATATATATATATATATATATATATATATATATATATATATATATATATATATATATATATATATATATATATATATATATATATATATATATATATATATATATATATATATATATATATATATATATATATATATATATATATATATATATATATATATATATATATATATATATATATATATATATATATATATATATATATATATATATATATATATATATATATATATATATATATATATATATATATATATATATATATATATATATATATATATATATATATATATATATATATATATATATATATATATATATATATATATATATATATATATATATATATATATATATATATATATATATATATATATATATATATATATAATTTAATCCAAAAGATAGTATGTTGTAAAACCATCACAATGGAAAAGTGCTCAATCAAAAGAGAGCTGTAATAAACTGACTCGCAAGTTAAACCTTGTACATTTTATTTGACAGATCTGTTTCGTAAGGGTTAGACCCTCACTCATCAGAAACAAAATGCAGAGTGATAGGGATGATGAATTACAATGCACAACTGTTTAAGGTGTGGTATGTGCTAACAATGGGGAAAATAGTTCTTATCTATAATTACATAATAATTGTTTTTTCTGTGTCTGCATACACTGGCCAGCTCGTTTCTTTTGTTTAGTGATGCTAAGTGTGGCTTGTATATTATGAAGAATTTCTCGTTCAAGCATAGGTTGCACATTTTGCTTGATGATGAGTATGGCTTAGCTTTATCAATAATCTTCCATTTCAATGAGTACTGCACATTATCGTCTTTTATGTTCCAGATGTATTCACCTAATGTTGTTGCATACCGTTTATCTTCGTTTCTGAAACTATGAGTATGTCCATTATACCTTGTTTTGAATGTATTTTCCGTTAGTCCTATATAAGTCTCTTCTTTAAGGTTGTCTTATATATATATATATATATATATATATATATATATATATATATATATATATATATATATATATATATATATATATATATATATATATATATATATATATATATATATATATATATATATATATATATATATATGTATATATATATATATATATATATATGTATATATATATATATATATATATATATATATATATATATATATATATATATATATATATATATATATATATATATATATATATATATATATATATATATATATACAAAACATGTATATATGTATGTATATATAATCCCTGATACATATATATTTATATATTATATTCATATATATATCCATATAGTCTATATATATATATTATATATATATATGTATATATATATATATATATATATATATATATATATATATATACTGATATATATAACTAATATATATATAGCTGGTTCTATATTTTCAGCCTATATTCATATATATATATATATATATATATTTGGAATATAGATATGATATAGATATATATATATATGCCAGTTATATATATATATATATCAAAACATATATATATATACTTTTATTTTTAATCATATATATACATATATTATTTATTATATTCATATTATACATATAAATATATATGTATATATATATATATATATATATATATATATATATATATATATATATATACATGGATGGATGGATATATATATATATATATATATATATATATATATATATATATATATATATATATATATATATATATATATATATATATATATATATATATATATATATATATATATATATATATATATATATATATATATATATTATATATATATATATACATATATTATATATATATATATTTATATATTATATTCATATATACATATAAATATATATATATATATATATATATATATATATATCTATATATATATATGTATATATATATATATATATATATATATATATATATATATATATATATATATATATATATATATATATGTATATGCCATATATTATATATATATATATATATATATATATATATATATATATATATATATATATATATATATACATATATTATTTATTATATTCATATATATACATATAAATATATATATATATATATATATATATATATATATATATATATATATATATATATATATATATATATATATATATATATATATATATATATATATATATATATATATATATATATATATATATATATATATATATATAAAGACGCTCAGAGTTAGTAAAGAACTTAATAATATTGACTTTGAAATTGTGAACAGAAAAGGAGCTAACTACCCACTCAAGCAAAGCATTTTATTCATTAATAATTCTTTGCGAAAGCTAAAACGCAGAATATATATCCGTGACAACCCGTTAGTCAATTTCAAATTGTTACCATGTGTCACATGAGTATTAGTGTAAACAGGCAAGAAATTACAGTAAGTCAAAGCATCGCTACCAGATAGGAATTTAAAAACCTGAATCATATCGCCATGTACTCTTCCCAATTCAAGCGTGGTCAAACCAAGAATTCGAATCTAGATTTTAAGAGAGAATTCTTACTTCGGAAATAAACTTTGTAGCTCTTTGCTGAACCTGCTCCAAAATGAACTTATCCTTCTCATAAAACGGACTCCAAGGTGAGGCCTGACTAATTGCCTATGCAAATTAGGGACAACCTCTGTACCAAGAAAACGAACATTTCTACTAATCAAACCAAACATCCTATTTGCCCTTGCAGCTGCTAAAGCACACTGTTTTCTTGATCAACACAACCAAGATTTGAACCATTCATGCAGTAATCAAAAGCAAAATTGCTCTCGCCAATATGAATAACTTTGCATTTATCAACATTGAATGACATATGCCATGTCTGGGACCAAGAAACTAACTCATCCAGATCAGTTTGCAAAAGTGATAATTCCTAGCACCATCAAGAATCCTGTAGAGCTTAGTGCCATAAACAAATTTACAAGCCCTGGAGCCAAGGGAAACATCAATATCATTAATGAAGATTAAGAAAAGAAGTGGGTGCAATCTTATTAACCCTGTGTTTTGCTGTTCTAGGACTCTGCTACTCGGCCGATGAGTATGCCAATATGGGAAAGATCCACTTATGCCAAGAAGATAGACCTTGCTTTTAAAACTAGATAATTTCATACTGCCTTAAACCCACAATCACTAACAGTTTGTACATCCTAGCTGGTATAGCTCAGTTGACTGTGATTGGTACAGAGCCACATACAATAGAGCCTCTCCTCAAATATTATCAAGTAATTCCAAAACGTCAGGAACACGGAAGTCAGAAGAAGAACTGATTAACCTCTGCATCTTGCATCCTGAAGAAGTCACTTCACAGATGATATGGGCCACGTTGTCCATATCGTCAAGATAATGAAAATGAAAATCAAAAAAGACAATGAAAATCAGAGTTTGTGGGAGGGAAACGGAATTGGGGCAATACATGACCCGTTGGTTGGATGCCGTACATTTGTGCTGCTGCGATGGTGGGTTTAAAAGAGGGCAAATTATTTCACAAGAGCAAAAATAATTGCACAGTTGATATCGTGGACACCATGTTACGTGGGTGAGTGAGTGTGTGAGTAAGAACTTTATACTCTTTAGACTGAACTGTGAGTGATTGTTAACAAAGGAAGGTAAAAAGCCCTGTTCTTAGAAAAGCTACCTAGTTGCTTGGATTTTTTGTATTTCGTTTTACACCAAGACGCCCAGATGACATCTACTGTACGTGCTGTATTCAGTTGGGTGTATAGATATGGCAAGAAGATGAGTTGAGCATATACTTCTGGAAGGCTTTAACTAGACATGGATTCAACATGTTCACAATGGCAGTACCATTAAGGATAATAAGATTAACCTTCTGATTACACTGTTTTGAAGTAGAATGTTATTCAAAACATTCCATTAACAATGCCAGTCTTAAATCCACGCAGAGTGTCATATAACTAGAAGAAAAAAATACAATTTTGCTTAAAGGATGATATTTGTTGCTTTTTTTATAGACTTTGGTCTTGGTCAACTAAACAAAAGAAGTGTGTTATTTTTAAATGGGCTGGACAACGACTGTTTTTTTGACTAAACATTCATGCACAAAAGTAGAGTAATGTTCTTTTCCAATCTGCTGTATTGTTATGATTGTGAAGATAATTTCAGGTCCTACAATGTCTTGTGTGTCAAGAACCAACAGATCACCAATTATTTGTGAACCAGTAATAAATTGTGGACTTTCTTCTATTCTCATGTTGAGCCAAAATTTGGTTTATTTGAAGGTCTTATTAGCAAATGACAATTGCACCGCCATATCATGCGAAACATTATATTACAGCCATCTTATTATTATTATTACAAACATTTATATTGCGCCCAATCCTATAAAAATAAGCACATTACATATCATAAAATTATATAAAATCAATTAAATGATTTATACAACATATCAATTGCAAGCAAAAACATACTGAAGTAGAATATTAACACTCTCTAGAGTGCAATTTCAACAAGCCTAGAATAATTATTTCAGAGCTCATTTGATTCTTATACCCAATATAATCTACCTCAGAAATCCTAGGCCCCCCAAGATTAATCCCCAAGCTTTGATCCGTGATGAAAATTTGCAGTACACTTGAAAATTATCTTCTGACTGGATTTCTTCCATGGCCATACCATTTTTTTTCAGTTTTGCTCAAGTGAGGCATCATTGTTTGAGCTCTATTTAGCCAGGATTCACATTCCATCATTTTCCATTCATGGCAGAAACCAATTGTTTCATTTTCATTGATCCCAGAGAACACTTGATGTAAGTATCTTTGAGTCCAGAAAATTGATTGGATCTTCATTCAGTGTGCAAAGTATTTTGTTCAGCACATTCCATTAGAAAGTTTCAACTTAGTCTTGATAAGTATAGTCTTGACAGATCTTAAACTAAAACATCCCCACCTCTCATTTTCTGCTCTTCCCTTATTCTAATTAGTCCCAAATTTTACACACTTCTAAACAAAACAGAAATAAAACCACACACTAAATTCAATCAAAATCCAATCATTGTTTCTGGAGATATCTTAATAACAGACAAACTCAACTTAAAATGTAGCCATGTCTTCATTTGCACCCTTCCCCTGTTCCAATATGCAAATTTTATTCACTTCTTTCTGAAGCAGTAAAAAAGCCACACACCAAATTTAATAAAAATCCAATCATCACTTCTTGAGATATCTTGATGAAAGTCGACAAACAAATAAAGGCGAAAACATAACCTCCGTCCAACTTCATTGACGGAGGTAATACAAGTGAACCCTAAAATTGTTAAAAAGCATGGGAATATCATAACCACTACAGTAATAAACTGATAAAACTTAAAAGTTAAAATGAAGACTACCTACAATACATGATAAAGGATAAAAGAATGAGATGGAAAAGTAAAATACAGATCCTCCTAAAAACAGGGATACAAAAATAAGCACTTATCAATCATACGAAAGTTTTAAAAGATAGATTTTAAGAGAACGTTTAAAACCATACAAATTGTTGGCATTGTGGATGTTGGGAGGCAAGTTATACCAAAGATGTGGAGCACATAATTTAAAACATCTATCACCAAACTTATTAAAAAAACAAGAGGACACATGTAGGTTGGCAGAACTCGAGCGAAGCATACGATTAGGAATATATGGAGTAATAAGAGGACACAAGCAGGTTGGCAAAACTCAAGCGAAGCATACAATTAGGAATATATGGAGTAATAAGAGGACACAAGCAGGTTGGAGAAATAAGAGGACGATTAGGAAGCAGGAGTTGGCAAAACAGGTTGGCAAAACTCGAGCAAAGCATACAATTAGGAATATATGGAGTAATAAGAGGACACAAGCAGGTTGGCAGAAATCGAGCGAAGCATACGATTAGGAATATATGGAGTAATAAGAGGACACAAGTGGGTTGTCAGAACTCAAGCAAAGCATACGATTAGGAATATATGGAGTAATAAGAGGACACAAGTAGGTTGGCAGAACTCGAGTGAAGCATACGATTAGGAATATATGGTAATAAGTCAGACAAATGGGCTCTATGATGCAGACAATTGAAAACATTAACTACAATTTTAAAGACAATGCCTTGATTAATTGGCAACCAGTACAGTTCACGAAATGAGGATGTAACATGTGGATGACGAGGTAGATTGAAAATAAGTCTTGCTGCATTGTTTTGCACAACCTGAAACCTATTTAGCAGCTTAATTCCAAATAAAATACTATGGGCATAATGAATGGGAAATATAATAAAAGCATGAACAAGTAATTTAGTTGCTTCAGTGGTTGAAAAACGAAGTGTGTTTAACCTTCTCATAACCAAATCTTTCCATAGAAACAAAAGATTCAAAATAAGTACCAAAAGTACCAAAGATGATCAGTATTTGAAATTTAAGATTCATTAATTTGAAGACTAAATGTGTTGGCAAGATTATGAGGTAAACCAAAGATTATAAACTTAAGATTGATTTGGATTCAGTTTCAAACAGTTTTGAGATAGCCAGAAACGAATGCAGTTTTCAAGCAACACAGCAAAATAATTATTAGAGTCGAAAGCAATATACAGCTGGCTGTCATTGGCGTAGAAATGGTACTGGACCCCTTGAATTTGGTAGCCATATTGGATAAGAACCAATCAAACACCACAGATTGTGTTTGAAATATAACAAAATATACCACCATGGATAAAGCTATTTAATAGTCTAGTACCATACACGTATGTAATATTTAATTTTCATATATATATATATATATATATACATATCTATATGATAACCATTTTGAAAATGGCAGCCATATTGCCACCATATTGAAAAATAATGATTAAACTTGTGGATTAGGTTTAGGATTATATAAAATGTTTCATCAAGGATCTTAAATCCTATAAAAATGTATATCATAGCAATTAGTATTCATATATACTTAATTTTCACCAAGCTGGTGGCCATTTTGAATTTGGTGGCCATCGTGGTAAAAAATCGAGTTGGCTCCATATCCAGAAATGATCAGCATGTCAAACTCTACTACATGTCAGCCATTTTTCATGCTTTTCAGGAAAATTGCACAATTTTGCTGAAGTCTGATTGACTGGAAAATGACAAAAATGAAAAAAATTTAAAAAAATGCCAGAAAATTAAAATTATTTTGGATTTTGGATTTTGGATTTCGATAGCAACAAATTCATTACAAATTTGACCAATATTTAACCTTATATATACATTTATATTTCCCTAATATGTATAGCGTATGCTGGTATATCTCGCCGCATGCATTTCACATACGGAAATTTGCCAGAGGGAAAGTTGCACCCCAACCCCCTGACCCTCCCCACTGTCCTCATTTTCAGAAAAGTTCCTTCATTTTGGAGGCCATTCTTTTTTTAGTTTATATACATTTTTCTTAACTTTGCACTTTGTATCAATGTTAGAAAACTTTTGTCAATTATCGGGAAATATGTTAACAAATTTGATCAAAATCTAAATAATTTTACCATATTTTCCTCCAATTTTACCACTTATTCCAATTTTATCTTAATCATTTCTCAATTTTACCTCGCAACCGGGAAAACCAGGAAGGTGGAATCCTCTCAGGCATTGTCATTATTCATTTGGCCTAGCAAAAAAGTGTGTGTAAGGGGCAGAAGAGAGGGGGGGGGGGTAGGGGAGAAAATCTTCCAGCCCCCTGTCTCCACTGTCCTTGAAGTTATGAATGGTGTATGTTCACGTAACTTGATACATGGGTAGAGGACATTGGTACTGTTCAGATGAGCATGATTGGGGGGGTTGAATAGTTTATTCACATAACAAAGAACATATTTGTATCTATGATATCTCTTGAATTAAGACGGGTGTAGTGATTTGGTTACACAAATGATCATTTATGTGAAGAGTATTGTTCGCACCTAATGAGGTAGTGTGCATATTAATTAGATTATTTGCAAAAAATAAATCAACTTTAATTATAAATGGTGTACATTCAAGCAAAATTGTACAGGGGTAGAGGAATAAATAGGCATGATTCTTTAGCCTATTTGCATAACAATATAAATATGTATTTCTCTGATAGTTCTTAAATTAGGGTTGGTGTGGTGTTTTTATTTACAAATTATGTATTTTACGCTGAACGGTAGGTAAGATGATCTGTGCATATTAAGCAGGTTATTTGCATACTAGATTCCATCCAAAAGTATACATCTGCGCATTATTAAGTAAGGAATGCTCTACATGTATATTCACAAATCTTACTGCCGCAGGTATAAAAAGGACATGTGTTTCCTATTAGCACTACGATATTTACAACTTTTATTAAACATATCTAAAACAGGTATAATATCATTGATTTATGTAGTACCTTTCATATAAGACCAAAATTGTGCGATTTTATGAAAATTTGAGTGAATTACGGAAAGCAGTTCACCGCAAATCCAACGACTCACTGCGAACCAATTTGCCTTCTCAAGCGCTGACGTAATCGCAACGAGCGAATTTTGATATCAAAAATAAACTAATGCATATAAAATGTGTTATTTTCAAGTCTCAAAAATTGTTTTTTAATATCAAAAGTAAAAACAGGATTTTGTTTGTATATCTCTAATTTCATTTCTGATATCTCTAAAAGATTTTTCATAAGTGTAGGATTTATGCCGGATATCTTTCAATTGTATTTTTGATAGGCCTGTCAATTTTCGGATATCGGAAAATTCCATATATGACATCCGAAAAAGAATTCCAGATATCTCAAAAAAAATTGAATAAAAAAAACCCATTTTACAAAAAAATTATATCAAAATTGCAGATATCCAAATTGAGTTGTTTTATATCTGAAATCTAATTTCAGATATCAAAAACTCATAATTATTTTGGATATGTTGATGTTTATTTTTGATATCAAGAATATTATATATGAAATCATTGATCTTTCTTCCATAACGGATGATCAACCTACTGCTGATCTAAAAGATTTAATTTTGAACTTTGATAGCTCAATCAAAACAGTTCTTGATGTCCATGCACCTTACACGAGTCAAGAAAACATCAACACGTAAGCATCCTCCCTGGTATAACGATAATGTTGCTGAAGCCAGGCGTGACAAAAGGCGGCAAGAAAGGAAATGGCGTAAAGTTTACCAACATGACCCTTCTAGTGACCCAACAGCATTAAACAATGCCAAAAATGCTGTCAAAGTAGCAGTAACTGAGGCAAAACAAAAGTGGTTCAAAGACTTATTTAAAGACTCTTCCTCTCGAAAAATGTTTCATGAAATTAACAATCTGTTAAACAAGAAGACAAATATGTTACCTGACACAGAATCACCATCAGAACTTGCCCAAGCTTTTAGTTCCTTCTTTGCAGACAAGGTCAAGAATATCAGAAAGATAATTGATGATCATAACTTACCTTTAGTTCAAGAGGTAGTTAGCACTTCGAGTATCTTCTCAGCATTCCAGCCCGTGAGTGCCGCAAGCTTGCATGGACTTGTTAAGGGTATGCCAAACAAGACTTTTTCTCAAGATCCGCTAACAACATGGTTACTCCAGCAACACCTACCTCCTCTCATGCCGTTTCTTTTAAAAACAGTAAATACCTCGCTATCTCTTGGTATTTTCCCATTGTGTCTTGGAAAGGCAATTGTTACACCTGTTTTGAAGAAACAATCTTCAAACAAGAATGAACTCTCAAATTACAGACCCATATCAAATATTCGTTTCTTAGGCAAAATTTTGGAAAAGGTAGTGGCCAACCAATTATCCAACTATATGGATCAGAATCAACTTCATGGTATCTTTCAATCTGCATATAAAAAGTGTCATAGCACTGAAACAGCACTTCTCTGCCTCCAAGATGATTTGTCGGCTGCGCTGGACCAGAAAAAATCAACATTCCTTTTATCCCTGGATCTCTCTTCTGCTTTTGACACGCTGGACCACACTATCCTCATTCACCTCACCGTCTTAGAGACAATCTTGGGTTTTCGGGGACCGCACTCCAGTGGTTTAAGACACACTTGGAGAACAGGAAATGGTGTGTTTCGATCAATGGTTCTGAATCAACCAGTTTAAAACTTAATTTTGGCGTACCCCAAGGGTCCGTGCTTGGCCCGCTGCTATTCACCATATACATGCAGCCAATCACTGAAATATTGAAAAGATATGGTGTAAAGTATCACATGTACGCGGACGACATTCAGGTTTATTTGACTTGCGATCCACGCTCCGAGAGGTCCATACAAGATGCCACAACCAAACTCACAGATGTTATGAAAAATATAAAAACATGGATGATTATGAATAAAATGAAACTCAATCAAGATAAGACTGAACTTTTGATAGTATCCTCACTAGCACACCAACAAAGTCTGTCTGGTGTTCAGATCCATCTTGATGGTGTCACTCTTAGGCCATCATCTGTTCTTAAGATTCTTGGTGTGACATTTGATATTAAATTCAGCCATGATGCGCAGATAGCCAGTATCACACGTTCACTGAGGTTTCAGTTAAGAAACCTCACACTGATACGTAGATATCTTGATGAAAATGCAACCCATGTAGCAATTCGGGCCCTTATTCTTTCCAGGCTGGATTATTGTAATGCTTTACTGTATGGCACCACTACCAAAAATATTCATTCTCTTCAGCTTTTGCAAAACCAAGCAGCCAGACTTATTTTCCTGAAACCTAAACATACCCATACATCACCTCTCTTACATGAGCTACATTGGCTACCTGTTTCACAACGCATTCAGTTTAAGACTGTTGTCCTCTGCTTCAAGTCCCTTCATAATGACGCCCCTTCATACCTTTCTAATCTATTAAATGTCCGCTCATCATCCTATAATCTTAGATCTCAGTCCAATTCTAGTACCATTTTATGTCAGCCCCGTCCCAGAACAAATTTAGGATCAAAAGGCTTCTCATTTACCGCCCCTAAGTGCTGGAATCCCCTACCCCAACAAATTAGACTTGCCCCCTCCCTCAGTTCATTTAAAAGGTAATTGAAAACTCATTTGTACCTCCAGCCTAGTTTTTGGTAGTTTTCTTATTTTCTATTTGCTGTGTTTCTTTGTTTGTTGTATTTATTTATGTATGTTATTTAGTCAAGCGCTTTGTCCCACATTATGTGAAAAGGCGCTATATAAATACATTTATTATTATAATTGTTATTATATCATAATTTTATTTGAGAATTCCTGAATCAATGTTAAACGGCGCTCTAAAAATGCGCTTACTTTTCACTATTTTAAAT
>JAIGNY010003591.1:367500-397500 GCA_020152595.1 Chiridota heheva
TGTACAAGCTACATTAACTAAATATCAAATTGTTGTGGTCAGGTCAAACATGTGCGTAATAGACGACAATCATATGAAATGACATCCCATTGAGCTTAATTGTACAGCCAAAACGGAGAAAAGTACAAAGGCCTGACACCTTACCCTTCATACTATGGATTCAAATGCGCCAGGCCGCGAAAATTTGAGTTGTGACTATAGGGTGGTTATTCAAATAAAAAACATTTTATATGCTAAATTAAAACTCACCTGGTTTAACAATCCGAGCCCATTCTGGAAATATATCAGAGGTGAAGTGGCCTGGGCCAAAACACCCATAACTTCCAAGAACATCATAGGAATCTGTAAGAGAAATGAAGAAAATTATTATCATCGTTAGGGTCAAATACGTATAATGGCCACTGCTCAGTTAGTGAACACGACTCATTATGCATTTCTATGTGTAAACAATTGCACCGCTTTTTTTTTTCTGAGCCGACACCATTTACTTCTAAGCGTGAATCTATACACCTTAAAATTTCAAAACCTAATGTTCACATGAAAGCAACCCAGTAAGTCTGAGAAAACAGTTAGGTATGTGCGTAATTCGAACATGCTCGAGCGTAAAGTGAAATCCGTACGCTCTGTCGCAAGAGTGTATATGCTTCTATGCGCTAGCGTTCTTCACTAAAGTCACGAACGAATGTCTGAAGAAGGACGTAGGCCATCGCGTCGTACGCTTGCGTTTCGATGCGTTATTAAGTTTATTTTTTAATGACGCGCTTTATTGATGGCTCATTTTTCTGATTTTTACAGGAAAAAATTCATGATTTAACGTAAGACTTGATATTTTATTCTTTGTGGAACACTAGTAGACAAGTTCGACTACTTCTTTATCGATTGTTTAGATTAAATCAATAAAATAATTATGCGACTAATTCTTGTCGCAAACTTTTCTGGACACGTGTTGTAGGCCAATAACTTTTTTCTTCATTGTAAGTGACACGAATTTTATTGTGCATGCTTTTATGCACTAATCCTGAGGATTAGGGGACTACGTGATTTGGGCATGGAGATTTGTGCTACTTCTCATTGGGACAAAGTTTTGTCTAAAAAAACTTTTGAAAAAGCACTACAACGTTTATACTATTCATACTGGTAAGCAAGGGTGCTTCGTTCGAGATAGCTCTTTCTTTGGAAAAGTGCACTTCGTATCTTACAATTTCAAATTTGAACGGTGTTCGAAATATACGAACAGCTTTGTCGACCTTGGACTGTGACTTTGCTAACACATCTGGTTGTCCCTTTCATCACTCATAACCCTATCAATACGTCATCAATTCGGGAGAGACTTTTGGAAAGTGAAAGTGAATGATTGGCGGCGGAGTCGCCATGAAAATGACTGATGACCTAAGCCTAGATTCGACATTTGTGTACAACTAACTGTCGGTTACACTATGCGTAGCTAAACTAACTGTGGAACAACAAGTAATAGTTTGTGGACCTATGATTTTACTTTGGTGTATAGCGGAAGTGGGAGGTGGTTTGGTTTACCCTTTGGCAGCCCACCATAACATACGTCAAATAGTCGTTTTGTTCAATGCACGCCATAGGACTGTACAGTAGGCGAAGTATATGGTAGTATGTAAAAAGGAATGTAAGATTTTGTGAATGTGTATAATGTCACTCGGAATTACAAAGACAAAATTTTACATTTACAAACATTTGAATTTTTAAATGACTGTTTCGAACCCAAATCACGTTTGAGCTTTTGTCTGGGTTTCCTCGTATATCACAATGACTTGCCGAACATGCAAAAAGAGAGTGCATAGTTATAGGAACATTTTAATATATATCATCGAGTCTTAAAGGCATATGGACAGGTAGCGATTTTGCCATAAATATGTTCCTTTTAATAATCTGAACATTTCATTGACATATTTCTATCAAATATTTCCACTCGTTTCTGAGATATTAGCAAAAAGGTGAAAAATCAGGCCCAAAGAAACGGCTGGACGTCCACTATTAAAGAAGACGTGTGACGTATGAATAAGCACCAGCGCTTACATACAATGCATAGCTTTCACTGTAGTAAATCACTTTGTCAGCCGTAATGGCAGGTGCATAAAAAAAAACCATACAAATGTTATTATTAATTAATGTGTGACATTTTCTTGTGGATGAAGAGGAAATATTGATTCAAGTTCAGTTCCAGTAGACCAATTTCTTTATGATCGGCCAAGTCGTTGCACCAGGCATATCACTGTTGTACACTGTAACTAGCTTTCACATCACGTTAGTGCATGTATACAACAATTTTTGAAACAAAATTGTATACAAATCGGTATAAATTATTGCACAGAAATGGTACCGATAAACGTAATTAAAAAACTTCGTGCTTCATTTTTTGAGTGAGTAAACGACTGGGAAAAGGGCAAGCGGAAAGTTAATGGAGAATTTCTACAGATTATCATACCATTGTGTATCATTCGATCAGAGTGGATCACGTGATGTAATGTCCTATCCTCACGTCACGAAAAAAACAATACGTAATGAGCATACGTTTGGAGACCTAAAAATAAGCAGGATTTTTCACATTTTGGGATCAATTTTGTAAAAAATTGTTTGTGGTGAGTGTTTACGAAGGGCATTTCTATAAATTTAAGCAAAGTGGTTGCAAACCTGTCCATATACCTTTTTTGATGAGTGTTTATGATGGGCATTTATATAAATGTATGCAAAGTGGTTGATACATGTTAATATACTTCTAAATCTTCCAGGTTCGTATATATTGCCGTAAATCTCGGACGAGAGCGGGATCTTTTCAGCAGAATTTTTCAAAATTCAGTACATTTTAGGACAAATTTGCTTCTTTCCCATCCCCACTTTTTGAATAAAAAGCCATGACCGAGTCGCCCCCCCCCCTCCCCGAAAAAAAATTCTTGACAGCGATATTGTAGCATGGACTTAGAGTAGACTCTATTAAACCATGGTTGTAGTTGAACAAATCATGGAGCCATGATCGAACATATTTTCATTGATCCACGCTTTTGTAGCATTGTTTTGTATGATCTTATTTTCATCATCTTATATATATATATACATATCTACACACATATATATATATATATATATATATATATATATATATATATATATATATATATATATATATATATATATATATATATATATTTATCTTTATATATTTATATATATATATAATATATATATTATATATTATATATTTATATATATATATATATATATATGTATATATATATATATATATATATATATATATATATATATATATATATATATATATATATATATATATATATATATATATATATATATATATATATATATATATATATATATATATATATATATATATATATATATATATATATATATATATATATATATATATATATATATATATATATATATATATATATATATATATATATATATATATATATATATATATATATATATATATATATATATATATATATATATATATATATATATATATATATATATATATATATATATATATATATATATATATATATATATATATATATATATATATATATATATATATATATATATATATATATATATATATATTTATATATATATATATATATATATTTATATATTTAGGTATATATATTCATATATATGTATATTTATATATATATATATATATATATATATTTATATATATATATATATATTTATATATTTATATATATATATATATATATATATATATATATATATATATATTTATATATATATATATATATATATATATATATATATATATATATATATATATATATATATATATATAAATATAAATATAAATATATATATATATAAATATAAATATAAATATATATGAATATATATACCTAAATATATAGAATATCTCTTAGCAAAATTCAAGCTATATGAAGTAAACAAAAATCTCGTTTGAACCAGAATTTCAAGAGCAAAACATTTAAAATCTGATGCTTTTTAAAACAACCCATTGCACAGGCACATGTGGGAGCTCACGTACGATTTGATAAGTTCCACCCTTTACACTCTGTGTAATGGGTGGAACTAAAAACCAAAATGATGTCCAAAAGGGCGACAAAATGGAAAAAAATAAAAACATTCCTGATAACATCAAAACATGCAGTGAAATCATTAGTCAAAGCGCATCAAACATTTAATGGAAAGTTATGTACACCGTTTCTGACTTCTTTGCCTAATACAATGTTTTCTATCCAAGATTGTTGTCAGTATCGCCGCCCCCATTGGTATTTAAACATAACTATGAAAAGTGGTTACTTAAAGGCTATTCACCCTAGCAACTTTCTCCTATGTATTATAGAACTATTACATAGATATATGTGCCAACATTTATTTGAGTGAAATGAAAATACATAACCAATCTTAAATGTGCCTCATGGTCAGATGGTACCCCAAAACTGCCGCTTTGAATTGCAAACTTCTGTATAAAGACAGTCATATGGTACTTTAAGAAAGATTGTCAAAATTGAAGGAATATTCAGCGTTCAGAAATCAAAATGATTGACTTGAATAATAATTTCGTGATGTATATGAAGGAGTCTGCTAAGTTGGCCATCAAGATGGTAACAAAAATGGCAAACAAGATGTCGGCCACGATGACAGCGAACATGGGTGTCAAATATAAGCCGCAGCTACTGGCAGCAGAACGAATATCCTTAACGGGAGCTTATTAATCTCCTGGTGACACCTATCTGCCCATGATCATAGACATTATGTAGTCATTTTGTTCAATGTTTGCGATATGACTTCACAGAAGACGAAATAAACTTTACAGGGGCAAATCTTGGAAAATTACAAGGAGGGGGTTCTAGTTATTATTGAAGGAATGCAAAATATTGGGACTTTTCGGAGGGGTGGTTCCAACTCCTAGAGCCAGGGACAGAGCCAGGATAAGATGTCAGAGCGGCCAAGCCAACCCAAACTAGAGATGATGTGATAACGTGTTTTATAAGCAGTTTTGTCATGATTAATGGAAAATATTGGGACAACTCGGGTGCACTCGGGGTCTTATAGGCAGGGGAAAACGTACTCGTTGAAAGGAATACACCTTCCCAATTGCATCTTTTCTTTCGAATAGGAAAATTGAAAAATTAGAACAAAAAATTAAAGGACAATTTGACAATTTCATTGGATATTGTCGTAAAATTTGGCAACATTTCCCGGTAATTGATGAAAACTTACCAAAAGTCGAAGAAAAATTGGCCCCAAAATGAAGAAACTTGAAGAAATTGCACGAGAATAAAAGTCATTTCCTAAACATTGAAAGAGATATCTCAAAAATCGAAGAAAAGTTTCCCAAAAATTGATGAAAATGTACCGAAAATCGAAGAGAAACTGCCTTAAAATGAAGAAAATTTCACGAGAATGAAAACAATTATCAAATACAAAAAGCGATTTCCTAAGCATGGAATGGAATTTCCCAAAAATTGAAGTAATTTACCAAAAACAGAACATTGAAAGGGATATAACAAACATTGAAGGAAATTTCCCAAAAATTGTAGAAAAGTATAAGAGAATGAAAGAAATTTCTTGAATATTGAAAGTGATTTCCCAAACATTGAATAAAATTTCTCGAAAATTGAAGTAATTCACCAAAAATCGAGGCAAAAAAATTGTCCCCAAATGAAGGAGACTTTCCGAGAATTGCACGAGAATAAAGGAAATTGCCCAAAATTGAAAGAAATTTCCCAAACATTGAAGGGAATTTCACATTGTTATTATTCAATCAAATATTTTATAGCAAATACTTTTTAAATGATTGGCATTACAGCGGGCCTATATCGAGCCACTGCCAGTATGCCGCCGGTGGGCGGCCCGTATGCCGCCATCGGCCCGCTCGTATGGCGCCAGCAGTGCGCCATTATGCCGCCGGCGTGCCACACATGCGGCCCGCCGCTGGGGAGAAACTAGACTCGCCTCCGGCAGGCCACCATCTTTGCCTGTAGCGATACGCCGACAGGCCGCCTGCTGTTCGCGTATTGAGACATGCCAGGTCAAGTACCCATAAATTAATAATATCGCTGTAATATCAATCATATTGTGAGGTCATGTTTCCAACTGTTGAGGGATCGACAAACTATGCTATAAATCCTATCTCACTATAGGCTAATTGCTCTGTTCTCATATTATTGTATGCTGTGTTTTGTGATATTGTTCAGTTTATTCCTTTGTATATCCTCTTGTAATAATGTTGTTTTTTATGAATATTGTGACTGAGGCCCAGAACACTTTCTAAATAAATTGAATTGATTAAGTTCCCCGCATCTTTTGATACCTTCAAATGCAGTAAGCCTTGGCTTATGTGTGTTTATGATTAACATATGTTGCGATTAGGTACGAAACAAAAACATCTACAATTTCATTAATTCCTTCAAAGCCATTATTTTCAGTTCGTGTTTGTACAAATGGGTAATGTCGCCAGTCAAAAATTCTTCAAGTTAAGTCAAGTCAAAAGTCATTTGTTCGCAAGTCAAATCAAGTGACAAGTCATTTGTTCGCAAGTCAAGTGAGACGTCATTTGTTTGCAAGTCAAGTCACAAGTCAAATATAACGTGACTTGAGTCAGACTTCAGTCCAAGTCAGTGACGTGAGTCAGGGGTCTAAAATGGCCGCAACTCCCTGCTCCAGGCAACAACTTGGGCGTACTGGTATGCTGTTTAACAAGGACGGTATACATATAATGACACACTCTAGCTGCATTAAAGTGTTCTAACCAGAAATTACCAACTGAAATGGGTAAATATAATGGAACAACAGATGCAGACCGCAAATGTATCCTCTGTGACTTGAATAAAATCGGTGAAGAAATTTCATTATATATTTAATTACGAGTACTTCTCTGATAGAAGAAAAATTACATAGACAATTGTTTCTACCATCCTGGAAATAAAATGAAATTTCAACAACTCTTTTCCCACCAAGAGAAAAACACTTAATGAAAGTTTTTTGTCAAGCTGATACTAGTATTTTCATAGGCTTACTTTTTGTATTTAATATACCGCGTTATTTTCATTGTAGGCATATTGATTGTATTTTTTTCAAAATGTGTGTACCACCACACACCATATACGGAGGGATCTCGAATCTATTGCTTATCGTTATTCACATTAGCCACATGCAGACACCCTGCACAGATAAGTTTTTGAGTAGTATAATTAATAAGGTCAAGATTATATGCAAGCTATCAGTAGTTCCATCAGTAGTGTGATTATCGTGTTATATTGACATCAGTTTTAAAATTAAAACCGCATATTTTTTCACATATAGTACTATACGTCATGGAATCCAAGGAGAACGAACGTTCTGCAGATGATTTAATGAAATGGTTTCTTGATTTTCAAACGAAACAGAGAGAGAACAGAGATACTGATCAAGTCAAAGACTTGTATGACAAATGGGCGTCGTCCTATGATGAGGTAAGCGAAATTATAGGTATAGACTGATAAATGTAGTCAGGGTGCATTGTGGGGACATTTGTTTAATTTTACTATATATCTCTGAAATATTACGGAAAAAAATAAATTCTTTATATTAATATATTAGTGACTGTCCTTATTTATATTGAGGTATTAGCCTTCTCACTTTGCTATTTAGACATATACACAACTGTCTTCTAAATAAGCGTCCCCTTTACGTTTGCTAAGTAAAAAGCGTACCTTTGTGTGACAATGTATATGTCTCCATATTGTTCGTATATGTCACCCTATAACACTAAACTATCAACTAACTGTTGTTTTTTCAGTTAAAAGAACCTTGCAGGGACAGATGAGTATACGTACCCCTAATATAATGGGATGCCAAATTATACATTAAATTAAGTTGGCCTTATGGTCAAAATAACATACATCCCAAAATATTTTTGAAATTAATCAGAGGGCCGCAGGAATAGAAATGGCGGGTGGAGGAACAGAAAGGAGGGGGTAATCTACCTTTTTGATCAATTCTACAAACTGGAGAAATGCCAAATGTGCCAATATTTTAATGTTTTTGCCAAGTGCCGTTTTTAGTGTAAAGTGAATACACGTTTTGTCAATTGGGGAGGGTCACTCGTGTCCCATTTCCTACAACTATGTTCTTCCCTGCTGCACCTTCCCAATGATTAGCACCCATGTTAAATCTTTTGGGACCTTATAGGGATGATGATATTTGTTCCTGTTTGTTATCATTTCCCTTAACTGCTTAATGTTTGGTTATAATTTTACTGAAAGGAATTTACTTTGATTTGTTTAGGGGGAAAGGGCAGCGCACGGCCATGGAAGGCCTTAATTGATCCACCCTCCTTCCTGAGAGGGTTCTACCAACATGGTCAATTCTTGTATTAAAATATGTATATAACTCTCCAGTGGTGTAGCCTAGCTTTTTCCAGTGATGCAAAATGTCAAAAATTATCAATAATCTTCGCCAGTCCCAAACTACGGTGGGATCAAAGCCAAGGAATCTTGTGGGATCAAAAAGCGAAGCCTCAATGGAGCTCCAGAAGGACCAAGCCCCAGAAGCTCTGATAACTTAGACATTTTAAAGATCAGAAATGCACTAAAATTGAACACATTTTCAAATAGGGCCTACATGATTCAAATTCAACGTGGTTGTCCTTTGTTTCGTTAAAGGTTTTTTTTTAAGGGGGGGGGGGGGCGGGAGGGGAGGGCTTTAGTGGACGAGTCCCTTGAAAGCTCAGAGACTTTGTATATTTTATAGGGAAGGAAATCAGTCCAACTGAACTCATGTTTAAAGTGAGATTCGAGTTCACAGGGTTAAGTGATACGACTCAGTGGCGTCAGCAGGATTTTCATATTTAGGGCGGGGAAGGGGGGGGGGGACAAAAAATTGTAGTGAACCGACAGAAGAGAAGGGAAGGTGGTATAATATTCGATAACCAACCAATTTTCAGCAGCAACTAACAAATGTACCGACATTTTGTTGGATTTTCCGACAAATTTCCTGGATTTTAAGATATGTCGCATATTTTACCAACATAAAGAAACTGAAAAGCAAAAAAAAAAGGAAAGAAAGCAAAAGTCATCTGCACATGTTTTGCACTGACAGCGATACCAATTTGCACCGACGGAAATCCAATCTGTACCGACATAATAAATTATTGCGGGTGGGTTGGGGAGAAACCGCCCCTTTATCCCCTCCCCCTTCCTACGCCAGTGATACGGCAAGGATCCAGAAACAAAGACTTTGACAAAGGACCCACACCTTGACAAATTAAAGATTTTACTACATGCATGGAGTGCATTTAACTCAAATACCTTCAATTTCAGCATGTGGTATTTAAGCTCGGAAATCTTTGCAAATCATCCAGAATTATTTGCCATTGATTCATAATCCGGAAGTTTTGGCAAATTACTCAATATTTTAAAATTTTACAACATTGATCTTTAAAAGAATGCTATATTTCCAAGTTATTTGAATCTTTTATTGCTTTCAACCAATAAGTCTAGAATGGCAACAAAAAGATGCCTCAAGATTTTAACTCTTGATATTCTGCTGGGGGCACAAACATATACAAGGGACCTGGGCCAGGTTGTTGTAATTATCAGAACCCCACTTATGTTTTTGACAACCAGAGCTTCCCCTGGTACGGTAAGTTTCCAACCCCCGCCCCCTGCCCTTTTAGTGGGGATGGAGGCACACATTTTCATATCACTAATGTTGGAGAGGGGTTTAATAAGAAGGAAAATCCCATGACGGAACGTACCCCAAATATATGTGGGCGTCCCTAGATGCACGCAGTTAAAACTCCCTGTTTGGTTAATTTGAGCTACCTGCAGTGTCGCAACTACAGTTCCTGGGGCCCGTGGGGAATATAGAAGGCGCGGCCCATAACAAACATTTCGCACTGTCATTGCTCGGGGGCCCCAAATCTTGAATTTGTTTTTACCCATACTTACAACCCAATTGTTGCGCCAATGACTACATGCAGTGTTTAAGCCACACTCTGACGATACCATATGACTACTATACCCCAAATCTAGCAAGCAAAGCGCGCGTAAAATATTAGTAGTTAGTACAATTTGACTTAATTTATCAAAGTTTGTGCTACCTAATGATCGTTTTTGTTCCCCATTATACTAAATATTATGAAATATAAATGGAAGTTATAGCACTCTAAGCATGAACACATTATGAGGCAATTCTAGAATTTTGCAGAAATTTTTATGAAATATGAAAAATATCTTGATATTTGTCATATTTCTTAAATTAATTAATCACAATTAAGATACAAGGTAAATGTTAATACAAACTAAATATTATAAGAAATGACCCATTATACAAAATAATGGGCTATGCATGTTTAATTATGTAATGAAAAGGAAATAACAGCATGTGTTAAAAGTGCGCAAAAGGTTTCGTGGATTATTACAGCAAATCGTTTCAAAACTGCATGTGTCAGAATATTGGGGTATACCTCATATCACGTACTCCACAGCATAGATCAAACTAAACTATCGTTTAAATGTCTATTTGTGCAAATTTGCATGATTTGTATGGAGAAAATATCACTTACATTGTTAATTACCTTGTGCTCTGAAAATTTATTAAAAAAACATTCTAAAACAATTTCAAAGCTTCAAACACAAACTAGAGAAAATTGCTTGATTTGGCAACAATTTATTCAGAACAAATTTGGTGAAACAATATAGAGTTTCAACCCCAATGCCTTATTCTAGTGCAGAAAAACAAATTATTCTGTATACAAAAAATTCCCCATCAAGGAATAGTGCCCCCCCCCCTTACTTCACCCCCTCCCTTCACCACTTCCCTCTGTCCAGGCTGTTGGGAGCCAATTCTTGGTTTGTTGGGGAAGGAGCAAAAGAACATTACCGGTGGCTGTCAGTCAGAGGGTACCTTGCCCCCGATAGGGCCCCCTAGTATTGAACCTTCATACCAGTGATACTATTAAATGAAACTGAATGGAAAGCAGTATGGTATTTTTGTTCTTGAGCACTATTAAATTATGTAACAAATTTACACAACCAGACTTTGAATTACTAAGCTTTTATATCATGATGGGCTGAATAGTGCCAAGTTTGTTTATGAGTTTGTTTGATGGCTATCTTATTGTGAATACCAAGAGAGTACATTCCACTACAAAAAGACCACCACTCCCAATCTCTTTAACTGTAAAAAAAAAAGAGATATCATTATTTTGTATATTGGTAAGTTTTTAAGGCTATAGAAGCTGGCCCTAAACTAGCCTTACAGATTTCTAGCATATACACTATGAAGACCTACAGCTCTTGCCGTTCCCCCATTATGCTAGAAACCTGTTTAACTAGTCAGGGGGCTTCAAACAATCACACATTTCCTAAACAAGGAGGTGAAATTCACTGTTGATTCACAGTGGTATGCATTTATAGTTTATACAAATGTTTTTACTGCAGCAAGTAATTCATGTGTGTCCATTATTTCATTGATTACATTTGACAAAAGATAGCAATGCTTCCCAAGCTATGTTCAAATTGCATATGACAGTTTAAGGCACTTACACAGTAGGTTATAAACTCCTCCGGTGCCTTAATACTGTAGGCTAATGCCAGTCATCATTTATAGTATTTCTGTTAATAACAGCTTCTATTTTCAAAATGGATTGCTATTGTCAAAATGGACTGGAATAAAGCAATTGCATTACCATTATACTACTTTTTTGGTACTTAAAAAACTATGTCCTATAATAGCAAACAAACATCTTGTTAGCTATTCTGGTACAGAATAATTTTTTTAGGTACCAAAAAAGTAGTATATTGGTAATGTGAAGGCTTTATTCCAGTCCATTTTTAAAATAGAAATCCATTTTGAAAATAGAAGCTGTTTAATATTCATTTACATATTCTTGACCATAATCTTACATAGCTAGCCAAACATTGTTTTCATGTCCTACTAAAGGTGAACAACTGGGAACAAAGCGCTTATTTTGGTCCTGGTGACTATATAGCTTAATTTACCCTATGTTTGCAATATAACACCAGGCATTGCTGTTGTTGCACACATCATCATTAATGCATTCAGTGCAGGTTTAACATGGGTGGGTAGTTATTAATACCAGCCTGCAAGTGAACATGTGGAGGAATTTCTTGAACAAATAAATGGGCGGCAAACAACACTTCTTGAATTAGAACTGACATTCAATTTTAGAAAAGTCACGAATTTCTAACATGGTTAGCTTGGACAAAATGATACATAAACTGAGATATTTTGCTTAAAAAAAAATCCAAACAAGATTGCACACTGAGGATTTGCAAATTTCATCACAGTTACTGTCAATTTCATTTTAAAAACTATATCATTTATAAAAGGATATAACTATTTGAAATGTGTTTACAAACACTGACTTTTCTTTGAATTAAAAGTTTAAAAACTTGTGAATTTGAAAAAGTACAACCTCTTAATTTTTGTTCTTGAAATTGAAATGTGACCCCCTGAACAAATATGATTTTCCCAAAATTTGTCAATGTTGATCTAACTTTGTAGCAATTAATGTTTTGTGTTATTTAAAGCAAAACCAGGGGTTAGGGCATAACACACTTCTTCGTATTATTACTCCGCTAGTTAGTCACCGTAAAATATTTTGCAAATGTATTTATCCATAAACTGCTATTTATAAAGAGATCAACCTTAAAAGTAGGTGCCAGTTACAGTGATTTTGGCCATTTGATAGGGTTGAAATTGGAGTTGACAACTTTGATCATTTCCAAATGGTACAGAGATTTTTCAGCCAGTCCGGGAGCAGCCCGAAAAACTGGGTACTTTGAAATACCCCAAAACTGGTTCCTTTATGTATTACGTCATCCTATGAGCCTACACAATTCACTAGCCAACACTAAACGTGTGGGGTTTATCATTTTTCGCTCTGGATTGTCCAACATTTCACAGAAAATTCTAAAAATTTGGAGACGGATTGTAAATGGATTATTCAAAAAAA
This sequence comes from Chiridota heheva, assembly GCA_020152595.1. Classification (NCBI taxonomy): domain Eukaryota; kingdom Metazoa; phylum Echinodermata; class Holothuroidea; order Apodida; family Chiridotidae; genus Chiridota; species Chiridota heheva. The sequence goes on from JAIGNY010003591.1 coordinate 380,504, forward strand.
TTTGTTTGCTGCTTTTTTAAATTCATCGTCGAATTTCTCAGAAAATCAACAAAACAGACTGCTCATAATCTGTTTAATTGATTTTTAATTTCAATGTCATTTGAAGCATTATTATACATTAAATTTAAGATATTAAAGTTTTGGAACGAGCCAGGAGGAACCCAAAATGGCGTTGAAATAAATGAAGCTTCGAAGCAAAGCTCTGTGTTGTTGAATAATTTGGAGGCGTGTAGCTTTCAACTACGGTCCAATAACAGTAACCGAAAGGTTGCCTACTTTGTTTGCGAAGAGGGACGAAAGAAAAGGGAGACAATAATATCACAATAAGAAATCTCTGAGCAGGTCATTTTCATCACCCAATTCAAAGCTCAACGTTTTTATCTTAAATCTATAAGTTGAAACCAATGTGTTTGATGGCGAAATATAATTTTGGCAAATTCTGTATACTTGTCTTAAACTCCTAATTGAGTCTCACTGTTGAATCTGTCTCACGGTAATTATGGGTCGAAAGGTCATTTAGAAAAGTATAAGGCGTTGCTGCACTTATTATTGTCATCATGTCAGCAAGGCAAATGCAGTGGCTTCGCAAGAGATTTTTGTTTTGGGGAGGACGCACTGCAGTCAAGAGGAGAAAACATTTTTGGGGCAGCCTGGTATAGACAAGTTTTGCAGAATTCTTGTTTTTGATTCCCAAATATGGCTTATAATGAAACAAAGATATTCAAAATTAAATTGTTGTAAATAAAAAAAAAAAATTATATCGCTAAAATCAACTCAGATAAGCGTTTGGGTTACGTTAAGCAGGTGGAAAATAAGTTTCCGCTCAAAATTGAGACAATTCGGAGAAAAAAAACCAACCTGGTGTTTAAGGGCAAAGTCCCGAAAAGATTTTTAATGGATTACAATGGCTTAAAAGCTAAAAACACAGAACTTTACTACGTTTTAAATTCTAATGTTTAAATCAATTTGAGAAATGATTGGATATTTGAGTCAAATAGCTCTGAAGGGTTAAAAAGGCTCCAGGAAGTAAGGAAAAAATGTATGTCTTTCTTGAAGTTTGTGGACAATTTTCTTGGGGTGAATTTAATGAAATTCTGTCCAATATGACAAGAAAAAGATCATCTTTTTCAGTCAAAACCTGCACTCTTTTCCCTCTTGAAAATGTTGTATTTATACATATATAGCCTATGTACCAGATTTGTACACAAACTATAAAGTCTAGCACAAGACCACGGTGCATTTGTAAATGTCTGATACTTTTTGCAATAAAATGGTGTAAAAGTTTCCTGTTGTTGATGTAAAAATAACTAATTATTAGGATCTATGAATTTTATATTTATGTGAGGAGTGGACGGCGGGATGGGGAGTGAGGAGTGTAGCACAGCGAACACAATTTATTGATTGCTAGTTGCTGAGCTTGCTATTGGCTACCACGGTTAGATATATTGACTTAAAATTGTTAGTTATAATTCTTTACTACCATTTTAATCCCTGAAAGTGAGATTCGAACTCGAACCTTATGTAGCCTTCCATACGGGATATGCCATGCATGACGCTCCAAAGGTTCCAGGAGGCCGCGGCCAACGAGAAGACTGTTTTGATGGAGAACTCTCTGATAAAGCGGGTAACAATTGGCTCAAAGGGTGATTTTACCAACGTTTCTAGCATCAATCGCATGTCCTATGGTAGAGCTAACCTCCGGATCGTAGGTCTCCGTAAGAGCATTTTGTTCAATTGTTCAAAGCTTTGACGAAGAAATCTTCACACCACCTGAGACTGCTGGTACCTTAGGTACCCAGCAAACACACTGTGGAAGCCGTGTAGAGGCCGAATGGTAGGGCTCTGAATGTGTAATTTTGGTAGTTGAAGAGGAACGCCTGAAAGCGCTTGTAGTCCAGGTGGATTGGGTGTGAATACAGGCATCTGAGAGATATATGAGCGTCGCCCAAAGACCCAAACATAGCTGCCAAAAGATAGACCGAATGGTCTCCATCTTGAAGTGTGCTGGTCTGATGAACTTGTTGAGGGGCCGCCAATAATGACAGGTTCTGCTGCATTTTGGCAAACAGGGTCGAAATTTTTTCGTGGAGGAACCATTCGGTTGTCGGATCTTATGTTGTGGGAGTCAGACGAAGGACGCCCACTGAATGGGAGAGGTAAACTCCAGGCTATAACCGTCTCGGATTGTACACAGTACCCATGAGTACGATGTGATTTCTTCTCACGCCCCTGCATACTTTCCATGACGCTCCCCTACAGGCTCTTCCCTTATGGGGTGCCAAGGTCAAAACTGCTGCTCTCTCTCTCTCTTCCCTCAACTACGGCTGTTTCACAGTGACCTAAACAAGCGACCTATGCTGTTTTGTTGAAGAACTGGGAATAATATTCATTGGTATTTAATAATTCAATACGCTGCTCCCACTGCTCACTAGTGGCGTGGTGGCAGGAGGGCATGAGGCAACTGTCCCCAGCGATGCTTTCTGAGAGGGCGCCAAGTGCTGAAGGGGGCACCAAAATCCGGGTCTTCGCCCCTATATCATGGCTAAATTTGACACGATTTTCAGTAAGACCCATTTTGGCATCCAATATTCAGGAAATCTTCTTTCCGGGAAATCTTCAATTTCTGGAAAATATTGGTCTTTCAATTTTAAGGAAAATTCCTTCATGTTGGGAATATTTTTTTCAATATTTGGAAAGTTTTGTCAAATTTTTGGGAATTTTCTTACATTTTGCGGAAAGTTTATTTAATTTAAAAAAAGTTTTGTTCATTTTTCGTGAAATTTTCTTCAATTCCTGGGAAAACTTCAATTTTCGGAAAATAACCTTCCATTTTCGTGTAATTTGCTTCCATTCTTGTGATATCGCATTCAATTTGGGATATTTTGTTTACTATTTGGGAAGTTTTCTTCAGTTTTGAAAAACATCCTTAAATTTTCGAGAAATTTCCTTCATTTTCGTAAAATTTAATTCCATTATCGTGAAATCTACTTCATTTTGAGAATATTCTTATTTTGGCGAATTTTTTTCAAATTCTGGGAGATTTTCGGGAAATTTCCCTCATTTGTGGATATTTTGGGTGTATTTTCTTCAATTTTGAAAAGTTTTTTTTAATTTTCGGAAATTTTCCGTAATTTTTGGGAAATGTTTTAAAATTTTTATGAAATTTGCTTTCATTTTTGTAAAATTTCCTTCATTTTGGGAATATTTTCTTCAATTTGTGAAAAATTTGCTTTATTTTTTGCGCAGTTTTTTTTTATTTTCGGGAAATTACCTTTATTTTGTAAATATTTTCTTCAATTTTTTCAATTTTTTTTCAATTTTTAGACAAATTTGTTCATTTACGGAATATTTTGGGCCTTTTGGGAAATTCTTTTCATTTTTTGTGAAATTTGCTTCCATTTTTGTATTTTTTTATATTATTTTAGGGATATTTTTTTCAATTTGGGGGAAAATTCCTCATTTTTGGCCTTGTTTGGACCCCTAACCATGGCTTTCTCCCTTGATTTGAAACATTGATTTTAAACAATTTCCTAAACGGTGCTATCTAAACAGTGCATGCCAATTGAGATCTATGTGCCAATCGTTTTTTATGAGCATTTTTTCGGGGGGCGCCAAAATGCCCATTGCCCCTCTCCCCAATTGAAACATGGCCCACCACACCACTGATGCTCACAGACAAAGACCCAGCCGCATATTAATTATGCCTCACAATAGAGGTAGATGCCAGCACAGTGTGGCAAAATTTAATGCTAGTGTATGAAAGATCAAGCACACTCCTATCATTTTTTTCCAACAGCAAGTGTACAGGTATAAAGTTTATGATGTTAATAGTTTAAGTGATAATATGCTATTTGTTGTGATATGTTACGAACAAAAATATGCGGGAAAACTAATTGTTATTGGAAGATTCAAAACTTTTTCTGTTTCATATATAATTTCACTTAAATATTAATCTAATAGCAAGTAGAAAGCCTTATTCTGGGGTATCCCCAACCGTATTGAGGTAAACTGGTAAAGTCAGTTCACAATTCACTAAAAAGTTCCTCAAGGGAAGTAATTGTATAGTAAAATACCTATAATACATCATTTATATAATTGTTAACATTTTGGATTGTTGAGCATTATGCATTTTTTTCTCCATTTGTTGCACTAGATTCTGTCGTTTAATGGCTTCTTTCGGACTGACTAATTTTGAAATTCAATTCAGCATACATTGATATATTTTACACAGGAAATGATTACGTGGGAAAACTTCAAAACTTGCTTATATGATGGCGGCCATTTTGGATTTTTGGTTTAATGGCTTCTTTCGGACTGACTAATTTTGAAATTCAATTCAGCATACATTGATATATTTTACACAGGAAATGATTACGTGGGAAAACTTCAAAACTTGCTTATATGATGGCGGCCATTTTGGATTTATGAAAATTAGGCAGTATTTAGGCAGTATTTTATGGGTTGTTTGCCTTTGGGAAATCTTTTCTGTATTTTTATTCTTTTCCAACTGAGTTGCGGTACAGTTAGGTTAAATGAATTGATATATTAAAGACTGGAAAGGCTATTTAGTAAAAATTTCAATTTTCTTGTATGATGGCGGCTTATTTCAACTTATGCAGATTAGGCATGTTACACTCCATCGGTTTTATTAGACGTTTTTCTGCTTCCAAGTTGAATTCCCATCAAATGAAAACTATTGTGGTGACTTAATCTATATATTGCCTGGATTATTATAGCGTTAGACAGCCATAGAGTAAAACCGTATACAGAGAAGTTAGTGGCTAACCTTTTTACATTTCTTCTTCTTCTTCTGGTAAAGTTTAAACCTCAATAATAGACATGACGTACAATACGTATTTGCTAATGATCCATGATCTTCATCCCTGTCAACGGCTCTTTTTTGAATTTCTATGGAGCCCTGCACTCTTAAAAAAATGAGTTCTAGATAAGAAAGGTTCCAAATACGGAACAAAAGTATGGGGTCGGATTTATGCGGACCTGTATTTTTTTTTTTTTTTTTAAAGATCCGGCCCGAATGTTTTCTTTCTCGCTATTTATACAAAGGATATTTACAAGTTGAAATACAATTCAATTTCTTACTTTCGAACATGACTGGAAACTTTCACTTTTGGTGTGTTTTGAATACCAACGTACAAACAATGACGGCCCTCAGATATACCGGCTCTTCGGACGATTGCCCTAATGCACGACTGGCCAGTCCGCACCTATTTCAAATCTAAAAAAAAAATCATAGAACTTATACTATGGTAATATTTGTGGCACTTATATACAGCACTGGGAAATGGTCAATAATTAAAGGAATTTCTGCTCTGCTTGAAACTTACTACCCCTTCCTACGAATATTGGGTTTCTTTCATTAACATTCCATTTTACATTTCAGGTCCCAGTTATTACTTTGCAGGTCAAATTTGTTATATTAGGGTTAATATTACATTTCTGGTCTGAATTATTACATTTGTAAAAGGTTATTACACTAGTCAAAATTATTAGCGTTGGAAAAGGTGAACACGCGAGTCAGGGTATTACGCTTGGGGTAGAATATTACATTTCAGGAAGCTTATTACATTTCGAGAAGGCCAGTATATTTGAGGTAGCTTATTATATTTGGATGTTTTCGGGAGGGAAGGGAGGGGGGGAGGGTGGTCATTAAATTACAGATCGATTATCACATTTCGGGTCACAACAATCTGATTTGTTTCTTCTGTCGTTTTCTAAGGACGTTCGTTTGATCAAGTCTATACCTGGTAAAAGATTTATTGCCGAACAACTGTCAAAGAAGACTCCCCGGAAAGACGCGAGGATATTAGATTGTGGATCGGGAACAGGTATGCTTGGTCTGGAGGTTAGTATCAAACTTGGGTTTGGTAGTGGTAAAGGGATCATGACACTTTCAATACAACTTTTGCCACTTTTTACAGCAATGATAATATCATAGGCTGTCACAGTATATCAATTATCGTGATATCGTAACATGGTGTTTTTCATGGTATCAAAAAAACTCTGACCAACGTATTGTAATATGCCATTTTCACATATAAAGTGTATATTGAAGCTACCATTTGTGAAACAGAACTTCAACAAACATTTTAAATAAATGAGGTTTAACGGAATATTTACAGTTTATCTTAGTAGGGCCTATGCTTCCTTTCCTTAAATTTTAAGTTAAATTTTGTGGTAAAATTAGGATCTGCTGAAAACCCAAGTAGTTTTCAGAAATGTATAATCATAACATAGATATTGCGATACAGTGATATATTGCCATATTTGTGTCCGCGATAATCGATATCTGATTTACCCATATCGTGACAGCTTTTTTTAAAAAGAAATATCGATATAATCATTATAAAACTGCGCCAGAATAAAGATACGTTATAACTGTATGTGAAGACGAACGTGAAATTTAGAATGCAAAGGTACTATGACTGTAAGACGGGTAAGATGGGTTGGATTGAATTGTTCAATTTAGAAGAGTTTCAGATTGTTAGGGCAAGAAGACGGAGGAAGACTCTCCCACGAAAAAATGTTTTGAAAATTTGTGCCAGGAAATGCAATCTCCCGGTTTTTTCCAATGTTGAAGAAGACCATCGCTTCATATAGCCTAACATATTGTCATAGTCTAACATATTGTCATAGCGAAACATATTGTCATGACCCAACATATTGTCATAGCCTAAAATATTGTCATAGCCTAACATATTGTCATAGCCTAACATATTGTCATAGCCTAACATATTGTCATAGCATAACATATTGTCATAGCCTAACATATTGTCATAGCCTGACATATTGTCATAGCCTAAAATATTGTCATAGCCTAACATATTGTCATAGACTGGCAATTGTCCTGGATTTTTTTACATCATCTGAAGTGATTAAAGATATTTATTTTTAAATCAGACTGAATCATACATGTGATATAATATAGTTACTATAATGTATTAAAAGACATGAGGCTCAAACCAATTTCACATTAGACGTCCCCTAAAGCCGCAATTAATATCGTTTTCACATTCTTGAGTAATTTTCCAAACTAAATTCGTTTGCAATCTGAACGATATCCACTTTGTCTAAATTGTCTTTATGATTACTCAAAATCATAAACAATGATTTTTCCTGGGTGAGTGGGTCATGCTTTACCCCTTAGCAAGTTTTTTTTTATTTCCGCATCAATGGTATATGGACAGATAGAGACAACATTTGCTTAATTGATTTAAAGTCTACTAAGAACATGAGCAAAGCAAAAAAGTCATCAAAATTAGACATTTTATATGTGACAGCTTTTTTATAAAGATTTTTCTGCAAATATGAGCAAATGTGTAGAATTTTGTGCTACACTTATGATATAAACCGGTCTCTATTTTCTTATGCAAATCCATTTTTTAACCCTCTGCCATTTCTCTTTGAAAATGGGAAGATGATTCTGATAAAACAGGATTTGATCTTTACCACAAGGCTGAGAAAGCATTTTGAACATTTTCAAAGACTGAAATTAAGCAAAGAAATATAAAGAATACAAAAAGCATTTTGAGGTGTTTTCCTGTTGCACATTTTCAATATATTTTACAAATTTCAAATTTTAATTTATACTCATATCTTTAAACTACACATGATATTTTCAAAATTCAAATAGGCTTACTATTAAATTCAGAATTTAATGCTCAATTCTGTATGTGGTTTGACAGAAAATTTCTGAACTTTTCCATAGACCTTTAACCCCCAAACGTTTACTGACTGCATTCGTCACTGGAGCTACAAGTAATAATTTCATCGCAGTAACCAATAGAGGGATTTCATCACGTGACTGTAACTCAACTAGACTCCATTTTGCAGGACAGCAGCGTCGTTGCGTTTCATGCGTCTTCACACAGCTCAGTCACATCACACGTACAACAACATACTACATGCACATGCTAACCTGTTTAGTGATTTTTACGAATTGCAAATTTTTGATCGCTTCCGATTTATATTTTCACTGGGTATACAATAACGTTAACGCCAGCTGATTGCTCGTTATACTCAGACAAAGCCTACATATCTGATATAAAGTGCTTGCTGCAAATCCTAGTGTGAACCGTAGGTTGAAGCCGTCGCGTGGTACAGCAGAAGCATACTTCGAACGTCGATCAAGATCAGCTGGAAATCGAGAAAATGTGTTTTCATTCTCCCGCACACATCTATTAGTGCAACCAACTGCACAGCAAGATTCCGGCATAATCATCTTACAAAAATTATCTGATATAACAACATGCAAATGTATGTAAATCTAATTAAGTGTACAGCAGACGACAGTAGTATTTTCCCGACAAAATGGCAATGTAAACAAAGTCACGTGACCTCGTGACGTCAGCTGAAACACTCTTATTGTGATATACAGATTTTGAGATCCACTGAGTTCTTGAAGACAACTTTTTTCACCTTTTACTTTTTAGTTTGAAATTTTCACCCCGAAATCGGTTAAATGTGATTACAGGAACAACAGGTGAGTTTTGATATTTTTCAAGATTTTTCTGATAGAACTCACAAACATTTTCTAGCTCAGCTTCGAACGATTGACATTTTGCTGCATTTATTAGCATATTTTCTAGAGCTCGAATCCGGTCCTTTCTAGATGCAAACACGGTATGCCATGCATAAAAATAAATCTGCCGATAATAATCTGTGACGTCATCTGGAAACTTTATTGCAGGATCACATCATCGGGCTCATATTGCGCGGATCTCCTTCTTATCCGCTGAAGTTCCAGTGGCCTATTTCTAAGGTTTTTTTCTCTCCAATCTTGTTGCATTTTTTTTCAAAACAGGTTGAATTGCTCATCAAACATCATCTTTTTTAGTACTATTATGGTCGGCTTTGTCACAGCCTGACCTTCACTGGCTGATATTTATGTGTGCTTTTTGATAAATGGTCGCTATTTCGCAAAACTAAAACCAAGATAAACAAAGGTACTCTGAAATATTTAAAGATAAAAATCGCGAAAGGTTACATTTTTATTTGCACACAAATCGAAATTGTGAATTTCCTGCGTGAAGAGTGATCTGTAATACTTGTTTTGAATTTAGTATTCACTGATGGTGGTAAACGACATGATTTTTACTTCCAAAATATAATTGGATTGCAAATGAATTCAACTCAGTGGAAATTAAGAAATTTATCCTTAATTTATAACGCAATCATAGCAAAGAAAGCTTAAGAAATAAACTATGATCAACCAATTTTTTTTTTATTAGAGTATTTAGTGATAATTTTCGGGTTAAAATTTAACAAGGTGGAATCTGTTTGACTATTTGTGATCATATACCTTGATAAATGTTTCCTGCACCTCATACACCTTGAAGATTTTTGAGTCAAGTGTTTGCTATATTGATAAGCGAATTATTGTTCAATGTATTAATCGAATAACCATCCTTTGTCCGTAAATATTTTGTATTTATATTCCCTAGATTGCCAAATACGGATTCACTAATATTGACGCCATGGATTTCTCTCAGAAAAGCCTGGAACGGGCAAAACAGAAGAATATTTACACCAAGTTATATTGTGGCGATGCCCACGTAGAGCTATCACAAATTCCAGACAGTAAGTAAAACGGGGCTGTGCAAAATAGTCCAGCTATGGCAGTATGTTCAACATACAGCACATCTCCCTACATTATATACGCATACAGATCTTTCTCTCTCTCTCTCTCTCTCTCTCTCTATATATATATATATATATATATATATATATATATATATATATATATATATATATATATATATATATATATATATATATATATATATATATATATATATATATATATATATATATATATATATATATATATATATATATATATATATATATATATATATATATATATATATATATATATATATATATATATAAATATATATATATATATATATATATATATATATATATATATATATATATATATATATATATATATATATATATATATATATATATATATATATATATATGTATATCTACATATATATATATATATATATATATATATGTATATATATATATATATATATATATATATATATATATATATATATATATATATATATATATATATATATATGTATATATATATATATATATATATATATACATATATATATATATATATATATATATATATATATATAGATATATATATATATATATAGATATATATATATATATATATATATATATATATATATATATATATATATATATATATATGTATATATATATTTATATATATATATATATATATATATATATATATATATATATATATATATATATATATATATATATATATATATATATATATATATATATATATATATATATATATATATATATAGTGCATTCAACATAATTGAATAGTAAATCCACGTGTTGATCCATAAAAGTAAAAACAAAATACAGGAAGATGATGATGTCTATAGAATCAACTTTATTTTAAAATCACAAAATTTTCGGACACGCCTGTGCCCTTCTTCAGTGTGAATTACAATACTCATGAAAACTTTGAACATAAACATACTCAAACAGTGTAGGAGCGCAAAAGTAAATGCGCGTGTGAATGCGTGTGTGCTGTGCGTGGTAGTAGGCGTACTATCTGGGACCGTCGTGTGGAGCGTGGAAAGAGATCATGAAAGAATGCGTTGAAAATCAATTGTGATGTCATGTAGTTTATTTGAATGCGGTGTAATTGCTCAGAAATGACATGTCTTTGTTAAGACCATGAGTCTTGGTCTTGTATTTTACGATGTGTTGTAATTCCGCGAGTCTTCTGTCTTTTGTATTCCTAAAATTTCCTTTCAATAAGCAGATTTTGATGTCATTTATGTTGTGTCCAGGAGTGTTGAAGTGTAAAGGTATAGGAAGTCCCTTGTCGTGTCTGACGGAATGTGTATGGTTGTTAAAGCGATACCTGAATTTACCTCCTGTTTCGCCTATGTACTGAGCCTCAGGGCATTTTTGGCAGTATAGAAGGTAAATGACGTTTGCCGAGTCGCAAGTAAAGTTTCCAGGTCTTAGTGTTTGGTTGTTGATCGTGATTTCGGTGTTGGTGTTGACGTGTTTACATACTCCACATCTAGCTTTACCACAGGGGCATTGCAAGAACCAGCGTTTGCAGTGGAACCACATGAGCTACGGACCAGTTTGCTACGAAGGTTAGGTGGTTGTCTTCGTGCATAGATGGGAGGTTGTTCAAAAACCTTACCGATATTGGTATCCATTTGTAAAGAGCTGTAATCATTTTTATTGATTTGATAAGAGGCTCTAGTCTGGGATCATATTTAGTGATAATAGGTATGCGAGTAACTGAGGTTTTGTCTTGTAAGTGAGGAGTGTGTTTCTGTCCAGGGCGCAAACTTGATGGTAGTAAGCTAAGATCCGTTTAAAGGATAACCACGTGAAATAAAGTAACCGAACAAGTTAGCGGCGTCTTCAGTAAAACTTCTTTGGTCTGAACAGATACGTTTGTATCTCAAAAGCTGGCTATAGATTAGAGAGTTTTTGAGGTGAAGGGGATGAAAGCTGTTGTATGCCAGGTATGTATGTCTGTCCGTAGGTTTGGTGTATGTACGTGTAGAAATTTGCCCATTCGCCAGTTGGATGGTAACATCAAGAAAATTTATGCTAGTATTAGAACTATCATATGTGAAGTTAATGCTATGGTGATGATCATTAAGCCTGTTAATGAATTCTTCCAAGCGATCTGCTCCATGTGTCCATATCAGAAAAATATCGTCTATGTAACGAAAGTATGCCAGGGGCCTGCAAGCACAATTTGACAGAAACTTTTCTTCAAACACAGCCATGAAGATATTGGCATAGCACGGGGCCATTTTTGTGCCCATTGCTGTGCCACATAATTGAAGATAAAATTCTCGATTGAAGGTAAACGCATTATGCTCCAAAATGAATTTGATTAATTTGCAAATGTCATCACTAGAATTTGTGGATGGTTGTCTTCTGTCAAGAAAGGTTTTGCACGCATGAATACCTTCTGAATGTGGAATGTTGGTATACAGGCCCTTGACATCCAATGTCACTAAGATCGAGTCTTCTGATATATTCTTAATATCACCCAATTTCTTAAGAAAGTCTGTGGTGTCCTGTATGTAGCTAGGGATGGTTTTAAGTAACGGCTGCAGTTCCTTATCTACGTATGATGAAACATATTCAGTCAGTGTACCGACTCCAGAAACAATCGGACGTCCGGGAGGATTGATATTGAGACGTCGAGCTTCATTAACGAAATTACTCGTCACTGTTAGGATCTGCTGATCGTACTAAACCCGGCAGTTTGTGGAGCTTGGGTAGTGTATAAAACGTTCCAGCTTCAGGTCGGGGAGGAATGAGCTTGCTTACCTCCTCTTGCATCCTAGGTTGTAAACTTGATGTCACATTATAAAGTTCTTTGGTAAAATGAATTTGTTGGATCTGTATCAAGTCGTTTATAAAAATCCTCGTTGGTGAGTTGTGACTTAGCCTCATCTATGTATCTACTCTTATCGAGAACAGCGGTGCCGCCTCCCTTATCCGCTGGCTTGATTATGATGTTGTTATTCTTTTGCAGATTGCGGAGTCCATGTCGCTGTTTAACAGTTAAATTGTCACGAAGCTTTGATTGGTGTGTTTTCAAGTCATTTAGAATGCATCTAACTGTTTTTCGATTTTGTTGATATGAGTATCAAGTGTGGTATTTCTTCCCACGGGGAGTCCAAAGAGATGGCATTTTGAAAGGATCTAACACAGGAGTATAATCATAAGATGATGTCGTCGGAACTGAACAATTCAGCTTTACGTAGGCGAGATGTGTATTCGTGAATATCCTTGCAAAAAGTTTTACATTGTCTAATGAAGGGGTGGGACAAAGGAGAGCCCCAACTCGAGCAAGCTACATTCATTCTCCGATAGTTCATGGTTTGATAAATTGAAAACTGTGGAAATCTCACCGTTAGGCTGCATGTTCTTGAAAGCATGATGATTGTGGTAAAATCTGGGATAATTTTTCTTTACTTGAGTGCTGTATGTATAGGTGACTTGCTTATCAAATCTTGAAGCTTTTTGTTCTTCATGTCAAAAGACATCTTGTTTCTTTCTTTAGAAGTTCCTCGAGAAAGTTGAGAGTACCTGATAGAAGTAATGGGTCGTTGAGGATTCCAGAAAGAAACATGCGCGACTGTTCAATTTCGAGGGAAAGTTTTTGTTGTTTAGCGTATGCTCTGTGTAATGCTAAGTTCTTTAGCTTTTTGAAGTCTTTTCGATAAGTCGTTGTGGTGCATTATTCCTGGAAGCATTTCCGCGGAAATAAATGTCAGACCTCGTTTGAGCAAGTTTCTGTGTAAGTTTTTCATGAGTTCGTCTAGCGTGGAGTGCATTGACATCTACCAAATAAGTGCATTCAACATAATTGAATAGTAAATGGAAATGTTGATCCATAAAAGTAAAAACAAAATACAGGAAGATGATGATGTCTATAGAATCAACTTTATTTAAAATCACAAAATTTTATATATATATATAAATATATATACATATATATATATATATATATATATATATATATATATATATATATATATATATATATATATATATATATATATATATATATATATATATATATACATATATATATATATATATATATATATATATATATATATATATATATATATATATATATATATGTATATATATATATATATATATATATATATATATATATATATACATATATATATATATATATATATATATATATATATATTATATATATATATATATATATATATATATATATATATATATATATATATATATATATATATATATATATATATATATATATATATATATATATATATATATATATATATATATATATATATATATATATATATATATATATATATATATATATATATATATATATATATATATATATATATATATATATATATATATATATATATATATATATAAGATTTTGACTTATCTATTATAAGATTTTGACTCATCTTCCACTCCCGCTATACACCCAAGTAAGATCATAGGTCCACAAACTATCAATTGTTGTTCTACATTTAAGTTTAGCTACGAACAGTGTAACCGACAGTTAGTTCTACAAAAATGTTGAAACTAGGCTTAGGCAATCAGTAATTTCCATGGCGACTCCGCCGCCAATCATTAACTTTCCAAAAGTTTCTCCCAAATTGATGACGTATTAATAAAGTTATGAGTGCTGAAAGGGACAACCAGATGTTTTACAAAAGTCAAAGTCCAAGGTCGACAAAGCTGTTCGTATATTTCAAACACCGTTTAAATTTGAAATTGTGAGATACGAAGTGCACTTTTCCAAAGAAAGACCTATCTTGAACGAAGCACCCTTGGTTACCAGTATGACTAGTAGAAACGTTGTAGTGCTTTCAGTTTTCAACAAGTTGTTTTAGACAAAATTTTGTCCGAATGAGAAGTAGCACATATCTCCATGCCCAAATAACGTCGTCACTTAATCCTCAGAATTAGCGCATGAAAGCATGCACATTAAAAATCGTGTCACACACAATAAAGAAAAAAGTCAATGGCCTACAACACGTATCTACAACATTTTGCGACCGGAATTGGTCGCATGATTTTTTTAATTTTTCTAATCTAAACAATCGATAAAGAAGTAGTCGAACTTGTCTACTGGTGTTCCACAAAGAATAAAATATCAAAAGTCTTACGTAAAATTATGAAATTTTTCCTGTAAAAAACAGAAAAATGAGCCATCAATGATGCGCGTCATTAGAAAAATTAAACTTAATAACGCATAGAAACGCAAGCGTACGACGTGATGGCCTACGTCCTTCTTCAGACATTCGTTCGTGACTTTACTCGAGAACGCTAGCGCATAGAAGCATATACACTCTTGCGACAGATCGTACGGATTTCACTCTACAATCGAGCATGTTTGAATTACGCACATACCTAACTGTTTTCTCAGACTAACTGGGTTGCCTTCATGTAAACATTAGGATTTGAAATTTTAAGGTATATAGATTCTCGCTTAGAAGTAAATGGTGTCGGCTCAGAAAAAAGCGGTGCAATTTTTTACACATAGAAATGCATAATGAGTCGTGTTCACTAACTGAGCAGTGGCCATTATACGTATTTGTCCCTATCAATGATACTAATTTTTTTCATTTCTTTTACAGATTCCTATGATGTTCTTGCAAGTTATGGGTGTTTTGGCCCCGGCCACTTCACCTCTGATATATTTCCAGAATGGGCTCGGATTGTTAAACCAGGTGAGCTCTAATTTAGCATTTAAAATGTGTTTTTTTAATAGTCACCCGTTAGTCATAAGTCAAATTTTCGCGGCCTGGTGCATTGAATCCATAGTATGAAGAGTAAGGTGACAGGCCTTCGTACTGTTCTCCGTTTTGGCTGTACAATTAAGCTCACTGGGATGTTATTTCATATAATTGTCGTCTATTACGCACATGTTTGACCGCAACAATTTGATATTTAGTTAATGTAGCTTGTGCACGTCCATAGAGCTTTAAAGGAATATTGTCATGGTTCTATACAAAAATTATATGTGAAAGAGCATACTTTTAGAGCCAATTTGGTACAAAAATCAAAATTGATATCATGTCCGTTCAGGAGAGATGGATTTTTAAAGATTCCCCAAGTGCATTTTGAAAGGTTTTGTACAGTATGATGAATTCGTGTTTGATGATGTCATACAAACAATCCCATTGTAAATGTTTATGTATTTCTTTAAACGTTAATTGATTGTTTCTGTTTCATTAGAAACAATTTTCCAAAAGTTATTGAAGTAGGGTATATTTGGCAATGTATATAAATTCCTAACTTTCATCAAATTATTTTTTTAGCAGGTTTTACTACTTAAAAAAGGATGATAGATTTTAATCAAATACATCGACTTTGTGAGAGAATGTGTTGCTGTGATGTCATACTGAGCCTTTTCCTATTCGTTTATTGCCATTTTTGTGGACCTTGAATATTGAAAAATCTCCTGGTAGGAATAACATATCTACATGATTTTTGTACAAAACTATTTCTAATATTTTGTTATTTAAAAAAAAAAATATTCCTTTACTTTCCGAAACAGCTGCTTTATACAGTTATATGGTATATAAGACGGGTCATTAGAATCAAGGGATTTAGTTTTAACACATGCTCAATTCATTATGTTTCAGGTGGTTTCATCATCTTCAGTTTGCATGAGAGTTACCTCGAATTGGTTCCCGAGCACAGTGGAGGAAAATTTGAGGCTGTTATCAAGCACCTTGAGCAAAAAGGAAAATGGACTCAAGAGATTATAATGAAATTTCCGGAGTACGGATTTGGTGCTAATGGAATTATGTACATATTCAAAATTCTCTAAAATGAGATAATTTGATTTGCCAGTCTCACATTATAAGCATGCATCAGTAGATTATGAACAACAGATATGGGTCATTTTCCTGCCGATTATGATCGCCTCCGAAACAATGACGTTTAAACAAATTCAAAGAAACCTCACAAAATGTCGAGACATGTTACTAAGGTTATAAGAATGATTATTTGAATACCTGTTCTTTTTCATTTTAAGTCATTATTCCTTTGATTGTAATTCAGTTTAATTAGATATGATAAGTTCGAGTAATTAATGATAATAATAAAACACGTATTTGTTGATGGATTATTTAAATGGCAGCACACTAGCTCAGAGGGTTAATTTTGGCTCTATAATACGGAGACCTAGAAGTAACATATGATTTTTCTTTGAAATCATCTCGAGATCTTTGATTATCTTGAGATAATTATCTCCAGCTAAGTATTATGTTTATCCCGAGTGTGCAGTACAGCTCAGATAACAGAGTCCTAAAAATGTCAAGTAACAAAAGGATATAGATGAAATTATCTCCAGATGATATTTCATCTCGGAATCCGAAATC
>JAIGNY010003591.1:400000-477500 GCA_020152595.1 Chiridota heheva
TAAATGTATCTATGTATTAAATATTTTTGTATGTATGAAAAATTAATAAATATGGGAAATAATACGTAAAAAATGTGACTATACTTATTTGAATAAATCCAACCAGGCTGCCACTAAGACAGTATAAATAATAATAATAATAATAAATGTATTTATATAGCGCCTTTTCAAATAATGTGGGACAAAGCGCTCGACTAAATAACATACACAAATAATTACAACAAACAAAGAAACATAGCAAATAGAAAATAAGAAAACTACCAAAAATTAGGCTGGGGGTACAAATGAGTTTTCAATTGCCTTTTAAATGAACTGAGGGAGGGGGCAAGTCTAATTTGTTGGGGTGAGGATTCCAGCACTTAGGGGCGGTAAATGAGAAGCCTTTTGATCCTAAATTTGTTCTGGAACGGGGCTGACATAAAATGGTACTAGAATTGGACTGAGATCTAAGATTATAGGATGATGAGCGGACATTTAATAGATTAGAAAGGTATGAAGGGGCGTCATCATGAAGGGACTTGAAGCAGAGGACAGCAGTCTTAAACTGAATGCGTTGTGAAACAGGTAGCCAATGTAGCTCATGTAAGAGAGGTGATGTATGGGTATGTTTAGGTTTTAGGAAAATAAGTCTGGCTGCTTGGTTTTGCAAAAGCTGAAGAGAATGAATATTTTTGGTAGTGGTGCCATACAGTAAAGCATTACAATAATCCAGCCTGGAAAGAATAAGGGCCCGAATTGCTGCATGAGTTGCATTTTCATCAAGATATCTACGTATCAGTGTGAGGTTTCTTAACTGAAACCTCAGTGAACGTGTGATACTGGCTATCTGCGCATCATGGCTGAGTTTAATATCAAATGTCACACCAAGAATCTTAAGAACAGATGATGGCCTAAGAGTGACACCATCAAGATGGATCTGAACATCAGACAGACTTTGTTGGTGTGCTAGTGAGGATACTATTAAAAGTTTAGTCTTATCTTGATTGAGTTTCATTTTATTCATAGTCATCCATGTTTTTATATTTTTCATAACATCTGTGAGTTTGGTTGTGGCATCTTGTATGGACCTCTCGGAGCGTGGATCGCAAGTCAAATAAACCTGAATGTCGTCCGCGTACATGTGATACTTTACACCATATCTTTCAAATATTTCAGTGATTGGCTGCATGTATATGGTGAATAGCAGCGGGCCAAGCACGGACCCTTGGGGTACGCCAAAATTAAGTTTTAAACTGGTTGATTCAGAACCATTGATCGAAACACACCATTTCCTGTTCTCCAAGTATGTCTTAAACCACTGGAGTGCGGTCCCCGAAAGCCCCAGATTGTCTCTAAGACGGTGAATGAGGATAGTGTGGTCCAGCGTGTTAAAAGCAGAAGAGAGATCCAGGGATAAAAGGAATGTTGATATTTTCTGGTCCAGCGCAGCCGACAAATCATCTTGGAGGCAGAGAAGTGCTGTTTCAGTGCTATGACACTTTTTATATGCAGATTGAAAGATACCATGAAGTTGATTCTGATCCATATAGTTGGATAATTGGTTGGCCACTACCTTTTCCAAAATTTTGCCCAAGAAACGAATATTTGATATGGGTCTGTAATTTGAGAGTTCATTCTTGTTTGAAGATTGTTTCTTCAAAACAGGTGTAACAATTGCCTTTCCAAGACACAATGGGAAAATACCAAGAGATAGCGAGGTATTTACTGTTTTTAAAAGAAACGGCATGAAAGCAGGTAGGTGTTGCTGGAGTAACCATGTTGAAAGCGGATCTTGAGAACAAGTCTTGTTTGGCATATCCTTAACAAGTCCATGCAAGCTTGCGGCACTCACAGGCTAGAATGCTGAGAAGATACTCGAAGTGCTAACTACCTCTTGAACTAAAGGTAAGTTATTGTCATCAATTATCTTTCTGATACTCTTGACCTTGTCTGCAAAGAAGGAACTAAAAGCTTGGGCAAGTTCTGATGGTGATTCTGTGTCAGGTAACATATTTGTCTTCTTGTTTAACAGATTGTTAATTTCATGAAACATTTTTCGAGAGGAAGAGTCTTTAAATAAGTCTTTGAACCACTTTTGTTTTGCCTCAGTTACTGCTACCTTGACAGCATTTTTGGCATTGTTTAATGCTGTTGGGTCACTAGAAGGGTCATGTTGGTAAACTTTACGCCATTTCCTTTCTTGCCGCCTTTTGTCACGCCTGGCTTCAGCAACATTATCGTTATACCAGGGAGGATGCTTACGTGTTGATGTTTTCTTGACTCGTGTAGGTGCATGGACATCAAGAACTGTTTTGATTGAGCCATCAAAGTTCAAGATTAAATCATTTAGATCAGCAGTAGGTTGATCATCCGTTATGGAAGAAAGATCAATAGCAAGAGCATTATGATCAATATTCTTAAAGCTTCTGAATGTCTTTGGTTTATTAGTCATGATAGGAGGCCTGGAGCAGATACTAAACTGAATGGCAAAGTGATCCGACATCAGTGCATGATCAATGTGAAGTTTATGTAAGAGACATTCATTTTCCCTACCAATTACCACATCAATAATGTGACCTGCTTTATGTGTGTGCTGTGATACATATTGCTTGAGTCCATTAGAATCAAGGATGTTGATAATTCTAGCAACACTACATTGGCTGGCAATATCAAAGTGGATATTCAGGTCACCGACAATCAAACGTTGGCCGGGGATATCATTTAGATCTACTATCATGTCCTCAAAATCCCCGATAAAAGCACTTGTGGTGAGTCCATTTTGAGTTGAAGGGGGTGGTCTATATACAACCACTAGGTTGAAAGATCTCAATTTATCTGTAATGATACAATATATAAGATATTGTTTGACAACTGAACTAATCCTTAATCTCTAATCCTTAACTCTAATCCTATAGTATCATTAACAACCATGCCTAATGCACTGCTGTTTTTCTTTATTTCACTTAAAGGTCATCTATGGTAATTAAAATGTGGCGGCGTACAATTTATTCCAAAACGATACTGTTTGGCCTATTAATGTAAGTACACACTGTATCATTGTGTTTCCACCAATCAAAACACAGGATTTGAATTTCATTTACCTTGTATATAAGAGACGACAACTGGCCTTTAAGAACCACTATACTCTTTCCTTTAAGGCCTGCAATTTGGTGGCACTCCATCCATCCCAAACACTTTATGGTGGTTCCGTTTTCTTTTTTGGTGGGCATACGGAGCATAATGAGAACCTGTAAGTAATAGCGATTACGTCCGTCCGACTGTCCGGCTGTCTACAGTTTTTCCCTTTCGACAGATTTAAGAGAGAATAACTTAAACAGTTGCTATGTGCAAACGACCCAATTCTCAAGAGTGGGGCACTTTTAATTTGTCCAGGGGGAAAACAATGAGGGCTCTTTCCACCGACCTGCTGAAGACCGAGCTGCTGCTTGTGAAACTGGGAAAATTATGAAAAACCTTCTAATCCATTTTAAGACCTTTATCTTCTGTACTTTCTTTTAACATTGTTTGGAAGATTTTGATATTCCAAATCATGATCATTACAAGTGACTAATTGTGATGTAAATATTTCCAATTTCGAGACATATGATCTATACAATTTCCAATTATTGTAGATGTTGGTATGAAATTTTTCTATTTTCCCTAAATATTTTGAAAGTTCACCAGTAATATTCTGACCGATAAGATTTAGAAATTTTCAGATGTCACAGTCGGGGGCACATTAATATCCCTGAAGTTATAATGCTATCAAAATATGTCATTCGCAAAAGTGACCCTTATATTCTGTGCCCCCCCCCCTTACCCTACCCCCTTGTCCACCTTCCTAATCTAGATACATTTACTCATCCCTGACATTGAACTAAAGCCTTTTTCTGGTTCAGATCCTGATCTGCTCATCTGCTCATTAGAAATCTTGAATGAAGGAAGCGCTGTCACTGCAGGTATTTTTCGTCTGTGTACACCAAAATTGATTAACAACTTAATCTCGTCAAGGAAGTCGACGACGACGACAAGTGAACACACAATTACAATGACGGGGTCGTCGCCTGCGTATTCGGTTATGATAGTAACAATGCTATCACGAAACGCTTAATACGACCCGGACAAGAACACAGGTACGACGTACGAACAGACATAACATCAACAACCAAGTCAATGTCCACGGCCTTTGATAACCAGTTGTGGTGCACTGGCGTGTCTACCCAACCCAGGATTGAACCCAGGGCCTCGTGGTCTGTCGTTGACATATTTTCTTTTTATGGAGAAGAAAAACAGATAAAGGATGTGAGTGAATTTTAATACCCTGGAACCCCTGAAAGATGTACTGGCAACCCCTACCAAAGAAACAATTTTTTAGGACAAACATAAAACTCATCATAAAAGCATCATCGTTCTCATGCATAAAATTAAACCAACCAAGTCAGGCTCATAGGGCCGGTGCTTATCCCCGGCTTCCACCAAGCAGTTGGCGTGAACAGATGAGAGCAATGACTCCTAGTGACGAGACGCCAGTCCATCGCAGATTACCTCCCCAGCAACCCTGGTACTCATTTTACACCTGAGTGGCCTGGAGCAAGTAGAGTATAGTGTCTTGCTTAAGGACACAATGTAGCGCTCACGGTGGGAATCGAACCCGGTACCTTTCACATACGAGCAAGACTCATTAACTACTGCACTTCTGTAAATAAAAGAGCCATTAAAGTTCCTTTTTTTCTTTTTCTGTTAACTCCATTTTACAAATACTCCAAAATCTGGTAATAAAGCAGGGTTGATTTTAAGAGGGCTCATGGGGCTGAATCTCCTTGTTAAAAATTAAAATGACTTCAGGATACTCAGTTCCCCCCCTTCCCCTCCCCCTCCTTCCCACTTCCCACTCCCCTCCGAAAATGATGAAATTTCTATAAAATTAATTGACTGTGATGAAGTGGAAGAAAATGTTCCGACAATTGAAGAAAATTGCCTGGAAATTAATTAGAGTTCCTGAAAATTAAAGAAAATTTCCCGACAATTGGCCAATAATACGCAAAAATTTCTCCTAAAGGTAATAAAGTGAAGACATTTTTGACGCAAAATAGTATTTTTGAATTTTTTAAATACTATACATCAATAGAAATTGCCTAAATTGAAAGACAAAATTGCTCCAAAATGAAGAAAATTCACCAAAAATTGAACACAATTTACCGAAAATTAAATAAAATTTGCTTCAAATTAAGGACATTTTCCAAACATTGAAGAAAATCACAGAAAATTGATCAAAAATTGGAATGAAAATGCCCCAAAAGGAAGGAAATTTACTGAAAGTTGAAGGAAAGTTAGCGAATTTTGAAGAACAATGGCCCCAAAATGAAGAAAATTTTCCGACAATTGAGAAAATTGCACGAGAATTATTATGGACATTGTCCAAAATTGAAAGACAGTTCCAAGCATTGAAGGAAATTCACCGAAAAATCGGAGAAGAAATGACTCAAAATGACTCAAAGTGACTGAAATTTACCAAATTGTTAGAACGTTTACCAAAAATCGAAGAAAAATAACTCGAGAATGAAGGAAATTTCACAAAGATTGAAAGGGATTTACCCAAAATTGATTGAAATGTCCCGCAAATTTACATAAATCGTGACTAAGAATTACCTCATGGTAAAAAAGTATCATCGGAAAAATCTCTGGTTTCTCCCCTGCTATCACATGCTCAATAAAAGTGTATTCGAATATTCTAGAGACTCCAAAATAATACGCCCTCTTTGGTACACAGGCTTTTCACGCCACGACTATGATTCTGGAATGTTTAATGTATGTTTTCTGAAATACGTCAGGTTACGCCACTGTTAGGCTACAACATGTCCATATGTAATTTTACTTTTTTTCGACTCTTTTTCAATGAACTTTTTTTTTAAATAGAATTCACTTTTATATCGACCACTTATCTGCTCCGACTCTGATTTTGCCTACCATTTTGTGTTTCTATCAAAAGTAAATTAATGTCCCTTAGAAAGCTTCGTAGAGCCGTGGCATATGCCTAGTGCAGTCGATAAAAAGAGGAGGTTTATTAGAAAAAATGGAAAGTCGATAAAAACAGTGAAGTCGAAAAAAAGTCGAAGTTTAGTAGAAAGGTAGTTACAAGTTTAAAACCAGTAAGATACTTTACATTCTGATATGACAGCAATGGGGCAATCGTCACCAAAAGGTATACACGAAAACCCCAACTAGGCTGGTAGGAATAACCAACATGGCTACGACTCTTGCAAATGCTCCACCGATAGTAAATTCCAACTAGAAATATGATAATAGAATTGAAAGAGAAAATTGTATAAATCTCTTGAATATATCAACTGATCAAGGGCGGTGCATGGAATCGAGATTACAATTTTTAACAAACTTGAAATAGTGAAAAGTGAGCGCTTTACGCCGTTTAACATTGATTCAGAAATTCTGAAATAAAATTATAATATTATCTATAATATTCTTCATATCAAAAATAAACATCAACATATCCAGAATAATTATCAATTTTTGATATCTTTAATCAAATTTAAGATATAAAACAACTCAATTTGATATCCGTAATTTTGATATCATGTTTTTGTAAAATGTTATTTTTCTTATCCAAAATTTTATTTGAGATGTCTGGAATTATTTTTCGGATGTCATATATGATATTTTTTATATCCAAAATTGATAGGCCTTTTAAAAAATAAAAATTAAAGATATCCGACATAAATAATACATTTATAAAAAAAATGCTTTGGAAATATTAGAAATAAAATTAGAGATATACAGAATAAATCCTGCTTTTACTTCTGATATCAAAAAACCTTTTTGAGACATAAAAATTACACATTTTGTATGTATTAGTTTATTTTTGATATCAAAATTCGCTTATTGCGATTACGTCATCGCTGACCACTCAGCATTTGAGAAGGCGAGTTGATTTGAGGTGAGTTGGATTTGGGGTGAGTTGCTTTTGGGGCGAGTTGGTTTGGGCGAGTTGCTATTGGGGCGAGTTGATATGAATGTTTCACAATGTAATAGTCCAGGTGATAACAAGAGGTACAGAATAGTAAGTCCACTTCAAATCGATTTGAAGATACAGGTATGTCCTAAGAGGCAGTATAGAATCCATCCCAAAATATCCAAAGTCCCACCTCTACTACCAAATGTGACCTGACGGAAATGCTCTAGCCGTGAGGTTTTTGCGACGGCTGACACATTTTTGGGATGTGCCAGTACTCGTAGTATGATGACTACAAATATTGGTGGATTTTACACAAAAACGACGAAGATGAAGAGATAACATATTTACAAGATAGGAGAAAACAAGAGAGTAATATTTGTGGTGCATCAAAATAATTCTATTCTTCTACAGCTCAAGATGTATATACACTATGTAAAGTTTTTCCATAGATAATTCTCAGCTTCATTGTTACACAACTTCACTGACCAGCCTCCTGAAAGTGTCTCTTCAAAATTCTAAATTACTTCTGACCAGAACATATGGCCTATCCATAATATTACATTTGGCTATCCCATAATACTCTAAAACGAAGGAAATCCTTCTTCTGTTCAGACTTGATTGACAGATGAAAACAGGAAGGAGAAATAACCAGGGTCACCAAATCAAAACAAAGGATGAGAAAAAATGACCACCTTAGATGTAACTGAATACACCAAGGGAAGTCTAAACTGAGGAATGTATCAAAACACACGAACAAAATAAATGTTTTCATTATAGTAATAGTGAGTACATTAAAGGGACCATGTAAAAGGGACCAGTTAATATCCTTTGAGCCAGAAATTGAAAGTCTTAACAAATAAAAATTAGCAATCAACATAAGAAGATGGAAAATAACATTATTTTAGTTTAGAAATGGCATAAAGCTTAAAAAATACACTTGCGGCACATTTTTTGCTAACTTGAGAAAACACAAATGGCAAACCATAGACAAAAGAAATACTTATTTCAGAGCCCACATGAAGAAGCAACATGCAAGCAAAAATGCTAAATATGTTAAAATCACACATTTTGGTATGATACAATCAAAACAAAAAAACAACATTTTCCAACCTCTTACACTAGTACTAGTGGACCACTAATTTCCCTGTTGTTAGGCGTTATGTTGAATGTAACATTTAGTTCAGCATGTGAATGTAGTACGTAATAGTGTAGCCCAAATTGTATTCCAAATTGTTACATTTCTTATGATACAGTCTGGAGACCCTTGCACACCAGGTGCAACTGTGCGGCATGACACAATTTCTATTAGAAATCTGATTCTAATGTAGCTTAAGTCAAGGCCTCAAACTAAGCTAAATAATTTTTACATGATTATTTGCAAAATGAAGCACAATTAAAACTTGCTGTTCCTGACATAACGTTGGGATTTTTTATGCCAAGTTACGGCAATATTTACTTCACATTGAACGCACAAATTTGTGATAAAATTCTTTCTGCCAGTCTGATTATTTAATATGTTTCGTCCAAAAGATAAAGTAGATATTAGTATTGCTGTTAGAAAAAATAGGTACAAAATAATATTTCCATTCCAATTGTGGTAATTTATTGTAGGCTTTTTTCTTAACAAAATTGTGTGGAGTCATGATTGGCGACTGCCATGATCCTTACAATTAGGCCTAACGTTATGCATTACATGCACTTTTATTAGGCCAGGTTCTCTTAAAATCTATGTTGTAAAAGACAAAGAATATTCCTTCTCATTCTAAATGTTAGCTGCCAAACCAAAAAGAAAAAACGGTGGTATATAGTGCCAAATCTATTACTTGTAATTTATCAATTATATCGAGATACATTGATACAAAACAAATTAAAAATATGATAGCTTCTTAAAGAGTGCCATTTAATTTGACTATTAATTTACTATACTGTAGTCAGCAGAAACTCAGCAAACAGAAACGGATAGAACAAATTATATGGATCATATTCTTACTAATTCTTTACCAACGATAAGGCGTTTAAGCCTTCTAGACTTGTTGAACCTATCTGGAAATTTCATGTCTCGTATGCTAATTAGTAGGGCACTTCGTCCATAAACAAAAGAACATTTTCAATATAGTTTGGTAATACAAATGAAGTATTCACAATTCAAACTAAAAACAGTCAGGTGTAAACTTAAGTGGATGATCCTCCAGAACATATTTAATTGAGATTTGAAACTATTGATTCAGCTGGCATTCACGACAGTATTTGACAAGCTATTCAAAAGTTAAGAGCACAATAACAAAAAGCAGAGATAGGACCTATGTCTTCATTGTCTTGTTTTTCTGCCTCTATGCTAAACATGCTTTCAATTGTGATCTCTTGTATTTGAAAAATGACTTTGCTGAAGAAATAAATTTGGATTTGTGTATTCCAACCCATACAAATTTGTAAAAATTTAAATCATATCGGCTGTAATCCTCCTGTATTGTAGGAAAGCTATACCAATTTTAATCAGACATTCTCTACATTTATATGACAAATCGCTAATATCTTTTGCAATCTTGGTTGCTCTTCTTTTGGATTTGTTCAAGCTTGTCAGTGTTACATTTCTAAAACAATTCCAGACAGAAGTTCAGTACTCCAGAAGTGGACGGATAGCTGATGTGTACATTAAGATGAGAGCACCATATTTTTGAAATGAATTGTATGCAGTAGTTTTCTAACAATTTCTCTAATATCTTAATCATGAAGCCCAGAAAAAGATCTTGGGTTGTTAGGAAAGGAATACAAGTTTGATTAGCAGTGGCGCAACAACAGGTTTTGGAATGCTCGAAAGGATGGGTCAACATTACAGACCCTGGGAAAAATCGATTTGGGATTAGCCTCTAACAATGACATTGCAATATCTTTGTTATGGGACCCAAAGCGCCAGAGGTGTCAGAAGGAACTCGGGGAACGGAGAGAGCAGAAAATCAAGTTCATGTGCATTTTTGACAGTAATTGAGGGGCATTCATTTAAAAAAGGCCACTCTTGTCAGCTGATACTGTCTACCTACTGTGGTGTAGCGGTTATCATACCTGTCTACAGACCACGAGGCCCCGGGTTCAATCCTGGGGTGGGTAGACACGCCAGTGCACCACAACTGGTTATCAAAGGCCGTGGACATTGACTTGGTTGTCGATGTTATGTCTGTCCGTACGTCGTACCTGTGTTCTCGTCCGGGTCGTATTAAGCGTTTCGTGATAGCATTTGTACTATCATAACCGAATACGCAGGCGACGACCCCGTCATTGTAATTGTGTGTTCAACTCTCTCTCTCTCTCAGCTGATACTTTTGCTTGTCACTTTTGACTTTCCCACACTTTCGGTAGGCAAATTCCACCTATGGGTTTAAAGATTCAGGAGTCAGGACCAATGTTGGCAATTACTCATTAAGCGAACAAGTAAAGGGCTTCTTTTCAAAATTGCTGCTTAGTTTTAGGTTTACCAAAGGTTTATAACATCCCAACAGAACTCCATTGGAGTATTTACGTCAAGACGCCCACCGAGACGGCTGTTTTATTAACCACTGGTTGTAGACCCACCGGGAATCGAACTACGCAACAATATGAAGTGTTATTGCATCAACATATCGATCTATCTAAGCCAAACATAACAACACAGCAAAATATCCAGTAGACGCATAGGATATGACAAACTAAACGCTGCAAAAATCCGAACGCATCCGGGCGAGAACCTGGCTCTTAAGTTAGTCATCGCATAAGCTCAAATCCCTTAAAGGGATGTTGAGCTAAAAAATGCCTTCCTGAGAGGATTTTACCGTCTTAGTTGCAAGGTTTCTTCCAGTTTAAAAGATAAAATTGAAAAAAAAACTTTATAAAACTTCAGAAAAATTTGTTGAGATTATTGGAAGAATTTGGCAACGTACAACAAATTCCCCAAATCAATGATGATAATTATAGTTTACCCATGGCAGTGCAAAAACCAACTGACTGGTTTTATTCTAAAAGCAATTTTGTTTTTTTCATATTTGATCTTTACAAATGTAATTTAAAGTTTTTCTTGAAGTCTACTAATTTTTAGCTTGAATCTCTTTACCTCTAAGTTGTTGATGATCATTTCATCAATGGCAACCAGATTTGGCCAAATATTGGTCAATTTTGAAGAATCAAGTATTTTGAAAGCATAATCAATGTTTGGACATGTTACTTTACCACTGCTATCAAGTATTTTCTTGTTCTGTACAATATTCTCTTTCAAATTAAAAAAATAAATGATTGATAATATGACATCGTTAAAGAATTAATTGACATAGTTAAAGTGTAAACAAACCATAACATACTCTATATTTGGAACAAATTGGGACAAATGCGTTTTAAAGTTAAATTTGCTGAATTTGAGATAAAATGCAGTTTTGAAACTAAATAAGCTTGTGTTTTTGCAAATGGTTTAGCCATGTATAGAATTAGCATTTAAGGACATAATAAACAAAGGGAAAGTCTAATTAATGACATAAATAATTAATTAACATTGACAAAGAGTGAGACAATTCACTCATTGGGTCAAAGTGTGTAAATCTGAAATTAGTTCAGTGTGCTTCAAATATATAATTAAGCTGACAGTTTAAGTTTCTAGTTGAAATGTGTGCATATTTTAAATAAAAAGACAAACAAACACGTAATTAAAAATAATCATTAATCACGTGAAATTAATTAGAATTCCACACATTTTGGGTTATTTACTTACTACGACATTGTTCAAAACTAGATGCATTTAATTTGATTAAAATTAATTTGAATGAACTTGTAATATTGCATTAAAATGTTGAAATAATACAAACATTTAACTACTAGTTAACTGTTAATGAATTAATTAATTATGAATATTAATCAAAATGTTTAAAGTATGAGCATAAAATCCACAATTTTTATGAAAAATAAAAAACAAATGTGATGAAATCAAATATATTTGTATTTAATCAAAAATTTGGTTTCTCTCCGCAATATCATTACTAAACAAATTATACACATAAATAAAAACAAATCATGATGGTACACACTCAGTAGAAGTGTACTTGCAATGTTCGGTAGATCAATAAATAAAAACCCTGGCACTTGCATGAAAATCATAAATAAATAAACGGCCATAGGTCAAGGTGGCTGAACGTGATTGTAATGAAAGTTTAATGTTACAAAAAACACAGTAGCAGCGTAGGCATACCCGCAATATGTTCAGTTCATCAAAAATGTTTAACTCTCCTAAAAAAAAAAAGATAGACCCTAAATAGCTGCACAGTGATTGTTGAAAAATAAAGTTTATTTAATCAAAAGCTAATTTTTTCAGCAATGATAGTATTTAACAAATCATACGCATAGATCAAAAAAATAATGATGGTACGTACAGCGTACCCACCATGCTCAGTTGATCAAGAATTGATAACTCCCCACCCTCACAAAAAAAAAAAAAAAAAACAGGCCCTGGGCCTTGGCGAAGCTTAAAACAGCATCAGAGATTGTGCTTTTTTGATAACACAAAAATCTTGATCTAGGCAAAGTAAAATTATATTTTCTTTCAGCAATATTTAAGAATTTAATTCAAGATAACTTAACATAAAAAGTTGCCTAATCAGTCTAAGAGTAGGCCTACACTACAGATTGCAGTTAAAAATTGCTGCTACAGTACTGCTAGTGCAGCACTACCTAACTACACACAGTGTATTCATTTGTGTACACTAAACTACATTAGTTACCTTACAAAGTACTGTAGGCTACAGTTCTGCATCGTGAATGCTGAAATCCAGGAGGACATTGGCTTAAAATTACTCTAAACCCAGCTGATAAATCATTTAATTCAGCTTATCTTAATATAAGTAAATTATGTTTAATATTACATACGATTAGAAAAAGAAAATCAATACAAATTTCCCTCGAAATACGGGAATTCCAGCTTTAGTCAGTTAGTTCTAACGCGGAACATTGTGTCTACAGCAAGCTATTTTTAGCACCATAACGTATGAAATCTGATAATTTAGTAAAACCTTTCGTGAACTTTGATTACAAAAATACATAGAATATCTCTTTGCAAAATACAAGCTATTGACGAAGCTTACAAAAATCTCGTTTGAGCCAGAATTTCAAGAGCAAAACTTTTAAAACCTAGGAGGAGGCATTTTAAAGCAAACCATTGCACAGACACATATAGAAGCTCACGTACGATTTGATAAGTTCCGCTTATTACACTCTGTGTAATGGGTGGAACTAAAAACCAAAATGATGTCCAAAAGGGCGCAAAAATGGAACAATATCAAAACATTCCTGATAACATCAAAATATGTAGTGAAATCATCAGTCGAATTACATCAAACATTTAATGGAAAGCTATGTACATGTACAACGTTTCTAACAACTTTGCTTAACTACAGAACTACAATGCTTTTGTTTCGTCCAGTGTTATTATCGATGAGAGAACATAAAGAATGTAGCGCAAGGCACAAAAAGGAGAGACGGAACGCATAGTATTAATAAAGCTTCTGAAATATATTGTAAACTCATTTATACACCAACTCCGACTACGACTATAACTTTCTCTTGCTATCTCTAACTAACAGACTCCATCTAACCGTTTGCAACTGTTTCTAACCTCTATCTGAATTCTTATCATAAACAATTTTCTACTTTATTTATGTAATTCAAATATAAAGGAACCTTTTATAGTTTAAATACAAAAAGAAGCACGTCATAAGACTTCATGGAAAATCATCTCAATCATGATTTGCAAATTCTACATCTAGGAAAACCTCCAACCAAGACAATGACTAAAAGGTCCAAAGATTTAATGACAATAGAGCAAAGGTCTAGCCTCTTATACATGTGCAAACCGTAGCAAATTGAAAGTGATTCAGATATTCCATGAAAGTGTTATTCCATGAAGTTATATATTCAGATATTCCACGAAGACTTATACGTAAATAATGATAAAGAAAGTTCATGAGAAATGATGCTGTGATCTCATCGTAACACTTTCTATCCAAGATTGTTGTCAGTATCACTGCCCCCATTGGTATTCAAACATAACCATAAAAAGTGATTACTTTAAAAGGCAATTCACCCTAGCGACTTTCTCCTATATATTTTAAAACTATTACATAGATATATGGGTCACACAATTACAGTTTGTGTTGATATTTGTTTAAAATAAAATACATAGCAAATCTTAAATTTGCCTCATGGTACCCCAAAATTGTCGTTTTGAATTGCGAACTTCTGTATAAAATACAGTCATATATCCAAAAAAATGTGCCAAAAGTGAAGGAATATTCAGCGTTCAGAAAATTAAATTAATTGAAATAAATAATAATTGCTTGATGTATCTGAAGGAAACTGCTATGTTGGCCATCAAGATTGTAACTAAAATGGCAAACAAGGGAGCTTATCGATCTCATGGTGACACCCATCTGCCCATGATTATTGACGTTATGTAGTCATTTTGTTTAATGTTTTCGATATGACTTCATAGAAAACAAAACAACTTTACAGAGGCAGATCTAGGAAAATCACAAGGAGGGGGTTCTGGTTATTATTGAAGTAATGAAAATGTTGGAACTTTTTGGATGGGTAGTTCCAATCCGTAAAACCAGTGACAGAGCCATATCAGAATAAGATATCAGAGGGCCAAGCCAATCCAAACCAGGGATGATGTGATAACGTATTTTATAAGCAGTTTTGTCATGATTTATGGAAAATATTGGTGCACTTGGGGTTTTATAAGCAGGGGAAAACGTACTTCTTGAAGTGATGACACCTTCCCAATTGCATCTTTTCTTTCGATTGGGAAAATTGGGAAATAATTAACAAATAATTGAAGGACAATTTGTCA
The DNA here is from genome assembly GCA_020152595.1 of Chiridota heheva. Classification (NCBI taxonomy): domain Eukaryota; kingdom Metazoa; phylum Echinodermata; class Holothuroidea; order Apodida; family Chiridotidae; genus Chiridota; species Chiridota heheva. Next base: position 414,808 of record JAIGNY010003591.1, read on the forward strand.
AAATTATTGAAAAGTTTGGAAAATTTGGCAATTATTTCCCGGTAATTGATAAAAATTTACCGAAAGTCGAAGAATAATTGCCCCCAAAATGAAGAAAATTAAAGGAACTTGCACGAGAATAAAAGTGATTTCCTAAACATTGAAAAAGATATCCTAAACATTCAAGGAAAGTGTCCCAAAAATTGATAAAAATGTATCGAAAATCGAAAAATTACTACCCCAAAATGAAGAAAATTACACGAGAATGAAAAAGATCAAAAACGGAAAGCGATTTTCTAAGCATGGACTGGAATTTCCCAAAATTGAAGTATTTTACCGAAAACAGAAGAATTGCCCCAAATAAATTAATTTTTCCAAACATTGAAAGGGATATCACAAACATTGAAAGAAATTTCCCGAAAATTGAAGAAAATTACAAGAGAATGAAAGAAATTTCTTGAATATTGAAAGTAATTTCCCAAACTATGAATAAAATTTCTCGAAAATTGAAGTAATTTACCGAAAATCGAAAAACAAATTGCCCCAAAATGACAGAAATTTTTCGAAAACTGCACTAGAATAAAGGAAATTACCCAAAATTGAAAGAAATTTCCCAAACATTGAAGGGAATTTCCGAAAATTAAAGCAAATTTACCAATAATTGAAGAAAATTTATCCCCCAAAAATTCCGCAAATTGCACGGGAATTAGGGAAATGTCACAAAGATTGAAAGAGATTTCCATGAAATTTCCAAAAATTTTAAAGAAATTTAAAAGGAGGGTTCTAGGAATTGTTGGAGTAATGAAAAGTGTTGAACCCTTCAAATTACTACCGTGCAAGAAATATGTAAACAATTTGTATGGATTTTTTCATGTTTTTATTCACTTACTTTTGTTGCATAAAGTTTTAACGTAAACAGGTAAATCACTAACTAATCTCTTATCTTCATTATCTTATCTGTTTTGTGAAGTCATGAAATTTTTTACAGACATGCATGTACTGTGTAGTATGTTGTCCTGAATTAACATTTATTGGAAAACCAGCAAATTTAACAGTTGGGAGCAAGCCCGAAAACTGGGTACTTTGAAATACCCAAAAAATTGGGTACTTTGATGTATTACGTCATCGCATGAGCCTACACATTTGACTAGCCCACAGTAAACATATGAGATTTCTAATTTTCCGCTCCGGATTGTCCAAAATTCCAATGGATATTCTGAAATTTTGGAGACTGATAGTAAATAGATACAAAAAACTTTTTGCCGCTGTGTTTTGAAATTCACGGTTGTCTTTTTGAGAAAATCAATCAAACAGATAATAGGCAGCCTGTTTTGTTCATTTTCCCAAAAAGGCGACAATGTCTTTAAAAAAACAGCGGCAAAAAGTTGTTAATATCTATTTACTATCCGTCTCCAAAATTTTCGGATATCCATTGAAATTTTGGACAATCCGGAGCGGAAAATGAGAAACCCCGTATGTTTAGTATGGGCTAGTCAAATGTGTAGGCTCATGCGATAATGTAATACATAAAAGTACCCAATTTTTTGGGTATTTCAAAGTACCCAGTTTTTCGGGCTGCTCCCGAACTGTATAATGAAATAATCTTATTCAGAATATATCCCTTCGAAAAATTGTACATGCATATGAAGGAGTAGATTCGTTACAAATTTTGATCTGGTACGTAGGCCTACTTTCTCATAGGGGCATCATACTCAATCATTGTCAACTGTCCTCAAATATTTATTTAATATATTCATACTACATGGCTTAAGGGCCTCTGGCGGCGTCCAGAGCGAAACCTTAATGTTGCAGGGGGCGAAGCCTCCGCAAGCTCTGAAAAATTATTGTTTTTGTTGCCCCAAAATAGCTAAAATTCAACACAAAGTTCGATATTTTTAAAATTCTCATGTTAAAATCTAACTTACCTGATCTGCTGGTTACCATTTCTAAACAGACAGAAGGGAAATTTTCCTTGAAAAGCATGGTCTGTAGAGGATTTCTAGTTTTTGATGCCCCAAAATCAACACAAAGTTCCAAACTGTAAATGAAAAATCGAATGGTTCTGGGGCGAATCAAGGGTAGGAATCCAGGAGGGCCCCTTGAAAGGGGTCCAGGGGCGCGAAGCCTCAGAAACTCTGAAAAATTATTGTCCTTGATGCCCTAAAATAGCTGAAAATTAACAAAAACTAACAAAGTTTGACAAATTTAAGTGATAATAAGAAGACAATTTTAAATTCTTGTTTTAAAATCGACTGAGATAAGCATTAAAGGGTTATAAACTGATTATCATTTCTAAACAGGCAGAGGAAAAATTTCTCCTGAAATTGAGAAAATTCTGGGAAAATTGTGCAAGAGTTCTTGGATGAAGCCTAGGGTCTGAAGATTTTTTGTTTTAGATGTCCCAAAACTGCAAAATGTCTTGAAATCAGCTGATCAACACAGAGTTCCATTAATCATTTAATAAATGAATATGAAAGCAATCCATGGACTTTCTGATTTCATCACTTTAAGCAAATACAGTGGGGGAAATAAAATAGCTAATAAGGTCACTATAGCTCTGTGACTTTTGACACAAAAATGTAAAATTTAGTGCAAAATTACCCCCTAAAATTACATACTTGACCTTTGACCCTTGACTCTAATCACTGAAACAACATCTGAAATATATGACATTTTTCGTACCCTACTGCATGACACCATTTATGCTCACGTCACACTTACCATTCCATAACTATAAGGGAAAATGGTAAAAAGTGGTCAATAGCTCTGTGACCTTTGACCTTTTCACTCCAGTCTACGAGATACAAATTCATGTACCAAGGTAACATGGTACAACAAAGGGGGTGGTGTAGCTCTTGTACTTTTTAAGTTTAAAATGGCGCAACATTTTGCATAAAAATCACTTATTTGACCTTTAACCCATGACCTTTGACCTTTTGACCTTTAATTATTTTTGATTTCTGTTAGAATGTTAAACCCTACCCACCTAAGCAATTTGTAAAGAAACCTTCAAAAGATACAGCCATCACCAAAAACTTGATTTGACCTGTGACCTTTGACTTTTGTACATCAAAACCTTGGAAACAAATATCCGTACCAGGGGTACCCGTCCACCAATTTTGATTCATGTGTGTATTACAGTTTTTGAGTTATTGGCGACACAAAATTGATTGTTGCATACGCGCACACACACACACACACGCCCACTTACCCACAGTGTACACACCCACACGCACACACACCCCCTCACATACACACAATGGGGACCCTTTCCAATGAATCGTTGCAAACTGGGTGTGAATTTGGGCCATATGGTCTAATTTCTACTGATATACCGAGTTGCATTTTATCATCACCAAGAAATTGATTGCCTCCTGACTAACTTCAAGGGCCCCTTATTTGCTTTTCACATTAGTTTAGACATTAAATATATCCGATTCAAGACCAATACAATTGGCTAATCATGATCTATAAGTCCAAATCCTTCCATTTTCAAGACTTATGATCTCTCAATTTGCCAATTTTTGTAGATTTTAGTATACAAATGTTTAATTTCACCGAATTTTAGACCAAAATACCTTATTTTTGTGAAGTTTTAAATTACGACTGTTGAAAAGTGTCCCTCAGATCCTGTGCCCCAGAGTCAAATATCTTCCACCGCCCTGCATCTCTGCCCGACTAAGAGCGGTGTCCGGACCCCTCCCTGAGCCGTGAAAATAACATAATCATGATGTTTTCAAAAGCATTGTCAGAAGTACTTTGTCTTTTTGCGAAGTGTGACAACAACATAAAGGTACAATCATGATAAATTCCTACCATACCTATTCATTGCCATGTTTTTGCTCGACAAAACATTTAAGGGGTCACACCTCACCTGCCCACGCGTGCTCACATCTAATTTTCATAAAATTCACTAGTTGTTTTTTTCGCATTTCAAAAAATCATCGTCAGAAATCAATGGCTTTTATTAGGTGCAATGTAAGCAAGATCGCCGAGCTGTTGTAAATCCAGTTATCGAGGGACAATCACACGTGGTAGGTTGAAAATAATTCGCGAACTTCCCAGGAGTCAGCCAAATTGAAAACTAAGAAAAAGTCATCATGGTCATGTATTACTTTTAGTTGACAAGTGTCGTGTCAGCAGGTCAGAGAGAGGACATAAAAGGATGTTCGCATTACTAACCGCTGCCTAAGAAATGTCATTCTATCAAATCGACCAGTTCCTCAAAGTGTCTACACATATTGATCATATGCATCATTATCATAGTTTTTGTGAATATTGATATGCATATTTGAGACACGAAGATAGTATTTTAGACAAACTTTTACATTTAGGTTAAACAATCTTCGTATTTTTGAATTAGTGCTCCCGATATGGCTCATCAAAGTTTGAGGATGGTCATTACGTGGAATAGGACTGAGCGGATGACTCGCAATCTTTATGTATTAATCTGTTTTTTCCGTTTCTAAATGTCTGTCACCAAAAGGTCTATTCCTTCTACAATTTAATTAACGGTATGGTAAAAACTCAAAATCCTTCGATCAGAATTTGTTGCAACCCTTCGACTGTTCGAAAAATTACAAAAGACAATGAAACCTTACCCAGTCATACATCATCAATTTGATCATTTATGATCGATTTTGATCTCAATGTCTGAATGCACAGTCCCCGTGTCTCTGTAACAAATTGGAACATGGGTATTACGTCACCGTGAGGGTTGAGAGGCTCAATGAGTTAGCCCCAATGATAACGTTATATGAATTTTCGAAAGATATAGAAAATACGACAGCATGACTTAATACCCGCACATACCTGCATACTCGAATTTCTTCTTTTTGGCAGTTTTTGGTAACATATTTTAAACAAAATTAGTTTGATCATATTCTCACATTATTCTTGTTTCTGCCTTAAGCATTCCTAGAAACGTCTCTTTCTAAAAGGTATTGAATCTTTTGTTAGAGTCTGCCAAGTATTGCAATACAAAATTGGTATTTTATCCGTTTTCTATCCTTTTGAAAGTTTGATTAACTTGTATATAATATTCTAAAATATAAAGTTATCAAATTCTTGAAGTAGATATTAAAAAAATAAACGGAATTGTTTGGTTTGAGGATGGCATATTAAGTAAAAACAAACACAAAATTTAAGAATAACTTCGTACAGTCATCAGAATATGGATAAGGAAGCATTAGTGACTTAGTAATTTTGATAAAAGATATTTATCTATGATAGTTGTAACTGATTTCCCGATGGGAAAAACAATTTCTTAAGCGAAGAAAAATTAACTTATTTTGAAGTAAAGGTTTTATCAAGCTTTTTAAACGTTTTTTTGTTGTTTAAGAATGTTAATCAATTGGCCTCATGATTTTAAAATTTCTCTCATCCAGTCATCTAAGTCTCGATATCAACTGAGACAAAGAAAGCTGACCAGTCAGAAAACTTGAAAGCTAAAAGGGACACTAGACCGACGTATTAGGGCAGCAAAGCTTTTTGAGCCTCGTGGCGTGAAGGGCTACAAAACTTCTTAACGACCAATATGCCTATTTTTGCCACGTACCTACCTGAGATTTATAAACCATAACTTTATGGGAGGCAAAAGAGTTCAATAGATATTTGAAAATTCACCAAAAAGATGCCCTCATTTTGGGTCTAGTCAACTTTAAGTCAACTTTTTTATTTTATTTTTCTCGGTTTTCTGTAAGCACGTACATCAATGGCGGAGAGCTATTTGTATCATAGTAATCAACAACTCAACGAAGTGTCGTCCCATAATTTATAAGCCTATGTTTATGTCTTTACCCATTCTTAAAAGTACAATAAAAGCTACCCAAATATATGAAAAGCAGTTTTTATATTGTTTTAATTATTAGTGGTATTTGTATAGTTAGGTTTGTGTAATTTTGTTCATAAGGTTTGGGTAGAGAGTTGGCATTAGAGGTTTAAGGTTCTACAATTACCAGGTTGGACAATTTATGTTGCATTTCAGACCGAAGAACCAGGTGCCCGAACTGCAAATTTACTGATTTACATCTTTACATTGTAGATATGTGCAAATCAAATTTCCGTTGCAGAGAGCGAGGTGTCAACTGAAGCGTGAAATTTGATGCAAGTGTCTGGCTTTCCACGTTTAAATCTTTACATTGTAAACATATAAAACATTGAGTTTACGTCAACCAGAGTAAATAATGTCCGTTTAATGAAGCGCCGAATTTCCAGTGTTTACTCGACGGAAAATCTATGTTTCCTGTCCACCAACTTTACGTCCTTACGCTATAAACACGTTAAACGTGAAGATTACGACACCCGTACCACGGAGTTTACGATACCAGAAATAGGGAATTTAAGTTAAAATAAATTTATTTTTTACATTGTAAACACGTTAAATATGGAGTTTTCGTCACCCGAAGCACGGCGTTTACGTCGCCAGGAATGAGGCATTTAAGTTGCATTATTTTTCATTTTTACGTTGTAAACACATTAAACATAGATATTACGTCACCCGGAGCACAGGGTTTACGTCGCCCGGAATGGGGGAATTTAAGTTGCATTAAATTACATTTTTAAGTTGAAAACACGTCAAACATGGAGTTTACGTCACCCGGAGCACGGCGTTGACGTCGCCAGGAATAAGGCATTTAAGTTGCATTAAATTACATTTTTACCTTGTAAATACTTTAAACATGGGAGTTTACGTCATCCGGAGCACAGCGTTTTTGTCGCCCGGAGCGAGGAGGTCAAGTTGCTTTAAACATTATGAGAAACATGGTCACGCAAAACACGAATATACAATACAATACAATTTATTACAGTGCTCTAGGCCATCTGGCCTTTGTCACAAACATTAACGATAAATTAATTGGTACATGATTGAGGTTCTTACAACAAACAATAATCAAAGAGAAAGAAACAAACGTCTTGCTTCCATTGCGTGTAAAATAAAGTGTGATAACTGCAAATATAATATAAGTTGTGTTTCAAAAGGTGGTTCCGTTCAGTTTAAGTGATGTTTAGGCCAGCGTAATCGTTAATTTTGTTGCCGTGAGGACCCTTGTGCTTTTTTCAGCTTTGTGACTGCGGACCTGACTTCCTCTACCGTAGGTGGGTCATCAAGATCCATCTTTACATCCTGCTGGGGATGCTGGCGATAGACTTTTCTTGTACCGAACGTGTGTCTTTAAAGAGGGTCCGAATGTTCAGCTTAGCAATGTAGGATGGTTCCCTTGTCAGTTAGGAGTGTGGAGCCATCGATAAAACGAAGAGGTCTTTCTTTCTGCAAGTGCAAGCCACTTGTTCTGTATCAATCTCAGCTTCCTCGGAAGGGTGTTACAGGCTGATCTGTAGGATGCTTTTGCTGCCTGCTTGTCTGGATTAAATAGCACTCTCTGATGACAGGTGTGCTTCTGTTGGATGAGCTCTTGAATCTCTCTATCGACTATTTTCATGGTGTATTCTTCTAATTGAGTTGTGTCCATAAATCATAAATTAAAGGGGAAATAGATGATGAGATTATTAGTCATCTTTAATTAAAAAGGAACTTGATTAGTCATTCAAAACTGAAATGCCACTATGTCATGGAGTTAAGCTATAGCTTCATTGACTTTTTACCAAAAAGTTATTAACTTTATCTTCGTTGATTTCTTACCCAATTCTTGGATAGCAATATAAAGAAATGTTTAACAATGGTTAAACCTTTACTCTTTTGTTCATATTCTAATTGTGGACCAAATTGCATAAACAAATCTTAGGAAAGAGACTGACTCATTTAAGCAAGTCTATAGGAGCATTCTATGAGGGTTAATGGACCATGACAGTTATGCACTTTATATCCCTTTTCGTGGATGGCTACAAAACTTCTCAACAACCAATAGGCCTATCTATGCCACGTAGCTACTTGAGATTTATAAACAATAACTTTATGGGAGGCAAAAGAGTTCAATAAATATATGAAAATTCACCAAAAAGATGCCCTCATTTTGGGTCTAGTCAACTTTAAGTCAACACTTTAATTTTATTTTGCTCGGTTTTCTGTAAGCACGTACATCTATGGCGGAGAGCTGTTTGTATCATAGTAATCAACAACTCCACGAAGTGTCGTCCCATAATTTATAAGCCTATGTTTATGTCTTTACCCATTTTTAAAAGTGCAATAAAAGCTACCATATGAAAAGCAGTTTTTATATTGTTTTATTTATTAGTAGTATTTGTATAGTTAGGTTTGTGTAATTTTGTTCATAAGGTTTAAGCAGGGAGTTGGCATTAGAGGTTTAAGGTTCTACAATTACCAGTTTGGACAATTTATGTTGCATTTTAGACCGAAGAACCAGGTGCCCGAACTGCAAATTCGTCATCTTTAATTAGAGGGGAACTTGATAAGTCATTCATCACTGAGATGCCACTATGTCATGGAGTTAAGCTATAGGTTCATTGACTTTTTACCCAAAAGTGATTGACTTTTTCTTCTTTGACTTCTTACCCAATTCTTGGATAGCAATATAAAGAAATATTTAACAATGGTTAATCCTTTACTTTTTGTTCTTATTCTAATGGTGGACCAAATTGCATAAACAAATCTTCAAAAAGACAAGTCATTTAAGCAAGTCTATAGGAGCATTTTACGAGGGTTAATGGACCACGGCAGTTATGCACTTTATATCCCTTTTCCTGGTTATCATCTTGACCACATAATACTATTAAGAAATACTTATCTGAATTATCATTACATGAAACGAATGTAGGGTAAAAGGAATGTTACTCAAGTTGTATACTTTTTTGATTGGGTAATGAGTTTTAGAGTTCAACTTATGATTGGTGGATAAGGGTGATTTATTTCTAATTGGTTAATTTCTTTAGGTGGTGGGTTGGACTTGCAAACTTGATCAATTTACGAAATAACTTTAAAAGATGGTGTTCAGGAAGTAGAATTGAGTGGGAATTAGGCATAGGAGTTAGAGTTAGAGATGGAGTTGGAGAGTTGGAATTCGGTTGTTATAGACAAAGACAGGGTTAGAGACAGAGTTGGCAAAAATATGTGTTTCGTGTATTTCTTTTTAGTTTAATTTGGTGAGCCCTTCCTTTCAAGAAGAATAAACCATAGCAAAAATATGTGTTTCGTGTATTTTTTTTGTTAGTTTAATTTGGACTTTGGGGTGATTTTGCCTCCAAGATTTGCTAATCTTTGCCTTTTCTATTAATTATATTTATAATATAAAAAGATGTTCACCCCCCCCCCCTCCCTTCCGCCACCTTCGATCATTTTTTTCGCATTTTGACATTTTTCTCTGCCCGTCCCTTTCACGTGTCACTGTTCAGGCCTATATCTCTTTTGAATATTGTCTATACTAATAAATATCTCGCAAGTTACCTTTGTTGAGAGAAAAAGAAAATAATCGGGCTTCAATTTGAGGATGAAAGCTAGACAAGTGGCTGCTGTCATTTGAAGAAGATTATTTTCTGGCTTTATTCCCAACGAGAGAGAAGGAATTAAGTCAATTGAAATAATATATTACCAGATGACGTTCAAATTTGTCTCCCACTTTTCCCATAAAGATAAAAAAAAAACAAGCATTCCCAAGAATGGTGATGATGTCTGCCACACTATTTGAGTAATGGTCAAGTTCCGAGTACAGAACAGTTCTGGTCCGACTATATCAAGTGGTAACAGTTTGAGGCCTTCACCTCCCTGCCACAATATATAAATCAAAAATGAACATTTAAAATCATTTTAAACTTAAATGCCTTATTATGATAAAATATGCCACATTAATTTGTGAAATAACAAAGTGAAAACCTTCCGGGTGCAGTTGATTCACATGGCTGGAACAGTAAATACTGGAAATGGTAAAACGAGTATCAGTCAAAACTGGCTTGTGTTATAACACAGTAACATGATATGTGTTAGGACCATTAAAAACTGAGCTAAAACTGAGTTAAAAGTGAGCGCATGTTACACAAAGCCGACGATTGATTGATTATTGATTACATTTATTCATATGACATGCACAAATATATATAATGATGTTATTAAATATATATATATATATATATATATATATATATATATATATATATATATATATATATATATATATATATATATATATATATATATATATATATATATATATATATATATATATATATATATTTATATTATATATATATATATATATATATATATATATATATATATATATATATATATATATATATATATATATATATATATATATATATATATATATATATATATATATTTAAGTTTAATAAAACCAAATAATGCACGATGAAAATGGAGCATAGATACACGAATGGAGCGTAGATATGAAAGTAGATGCTAGTCATACATGTAAGAATAAAAGATTTACAAAAATAAGCAGTAAAAAAAAAGAGCCCAAATAAGTTAACAAATTATGGCAAAAAGCAAAGAGAAGAACAGTATGAGGATGGCTAAACTGGCATATAGAATGCAAAACTACTAGAAAGAAATATGAACAAATCGATTTGTATGTCAACCATCCGCGAGTTGTGTATCCAGTATAATCCTCATTCTCTGCTTGCATCTCAGATTACCATGCATCTCAGATTACCCTGGAACTACCTCTCCCGCCGTCTGTGCGATTCAGGCAGTCTTCAACCGGGTGTCTTTTTATGACGTCATATCTTGTTATGGCTTTATGGTGTCATTTCTCGTTATGGCAACTTACACATAAAGTCATACTGAAGTCGCAAATGGCTCGTCACATGACGATAACACCCCCATAATTTTGCGTACACCCTCATGTAACACATCACCTGACTAAAGTTTCTTAAAATTTCCCGCGGGAAAACCTTAAATTTTGGACTTTGTTAATGTCTGAATGTTTGTTGCCCGGGTCCTACGCACGTAAAATGCTTAACAGTAACACTACGTTAGTCACTTAATTGTATCCATAGGCAGCTAGCTAACTATACAACTGTAACTGATACTGATAGCTAGTTCTAAATAGCGTTTGTTACACCGTAAATCTGAGGTACCATTAAATGAATAGGGTATACTTTATTTTGCATTACAGCACTGAAAAGGTGGAGTGATTTCATCAGAAATCAAGGTTATAGTGTCATATAAGGGCTTAAAACTTCCAAGTTGTTGAAGGGAAGTAGGTTGGCTTAGTACTCAAGGACTATCTGAGGTCTAACGTTAACCCATTTTTAGGTGAACAGACTTAATTTAGCATTTGTGACTGAAGTTTAAATCCTTGCAGATCATCCGCCTTAAATTGAAGAAAATGTTATGGGATATATTTTTTATTGGGAGTAGCCCTAGGCCTACAATCTTGGACAAAACTGCTGGAACACTTCAGCTTTTTGAAAACTTTATATGTTATAGTGTTATGTTTCTTTAATATTTTTCCGAGAATTGTAACCCACTACCCCTCATTTCAATGTTGAATTTGTTTCTTTCTTAACGTCATTTCCAGGAAAAACAGTAACAATGGCCAACATCGAATGTGGAGGGGGAGGGGAGGGGAGGACAATTATTATAAAGAGGTAGGGGAGGGAGACACTAGCGGCGTCAATGAAATTATTAAAATGTCCTTATAATTCTAAAATATTAATTACAATTGAAAGAGTAGAGATTGAAGAAGCAACAGAAAATTTTTTCCAGCATTTCTGATTTATACATGTGGAATAATTTACAATAGAAAAGTAGCTTTATGAAAAACATCACGTATTTTCACAAAGTGTTTCAACAAGTTTTGTCCAAGGTTGTAGGTCCGAAAAACAAGCCCTAGTAGGCCTTCTGTTTCTTTCATCGTTGTAGGTTAGTAAGAAAGTGGCAGCGGTTGTTATACTTAAGGCGTAGGATTTACTTGAAGTATAAGAGACAGCGAAGGTCACTTTAGGCTAAGGCTGGACCACTAACATGTTGACAAGAGAATATTTTTCAAATTGTTCCAAAACATTAGTGAGACCAAATTTTGTAGGATATTTTTAATTCAAAAGTTACTATGTGAAAGTCCGGATAAAATCCAATCAATCTTCTTTGCATTTGTCACTGTTTCTTCGGGAAATAAATGTTTTTAGAAAAAATGCCTGAAACATGCCTCACATGTCAGCATGTCACTTCAAGTTCAAGTCTGTATAGAAGCATATGGCGGTAAATTTTGGGTGGCGTAGTAAATATAATGACGACGCGACGTAATTCCAATTACGACGCGACGTAATTCCAATTACGACGCGACGTAATTCCAATTATGACGCGACGTAATTCCAATTACGACGCGACGTAATTCCAATTACGACGCGACGTAATTCCAATTACGACGCGACCTAATTCCAATTACGACGCGACGTAATTCCAATTACGACGCGACGTAATTCCGAGGTTTTGATCGGCATATGCTTCCATACTCATGGCTTCTTTTGCCCCGATCCCTTTCCTTCCCCTCCCAGTTTTAGTTGGTTGCAAGTCTTGACTCTTGGTGGGACACAAATTAGAGTTCGGGTGCCAGATGATCTTCAGAAACGCCTCCCAATATTCGAAATTTGTAACAAGAAAATTAATTGGAGGATTTCCATGCCATTTTCTAGCACAAGAGTTAAAAATGCCAAGATACCTCAATATACCAACAATTTACCAAATTACTGTCACTGACTGAATGTTCATCAGCTAAATAAAGGATTTAGACAGCTATACATAATTTTCCTCTTTACTTCCTATTAAAAGGAACAACTATTTGTGGTGAATGTTTTTGTAATTCTTTATATTTCATTTTCCTAATAATTAGACCTTGAAGACGGCTTTCTCCTCCTATTAATGTTGATTGTAAGATGGCTAAGGTCCAGAAACTTATTGTCATAATCATAGCAGAATTTAAGGAACTTTAATTCGGTTTTATTTTCTTTACAAAATTGAAACTATCTGAAAACTACGCCTATTTGCAAAGATTCACTGTGGCCGACCATTCGACAAGTTCATGATTCTCAAAGTTTTCAAAAGCAAACAGAGTAAACATTGGTTTCCAATAAAATCAAAATTTTTAAGAAAGTAAATACACCTTATATCCTGGCTAGGCACCAGAAGCTTTCATACAAGTTTGAAATCTCGTAACAGCCAGAACCAATCAGCTCTGGGTTCAAATTTTCCCATGTTGGCGTGTATAGAGTGACGGTAGAATCCCTTTTAGCAGAAGGTCGATCATGTTAAAATGAATCATCATCAGCCTTAGATTAAGAATTTGACGGGAAATGGAACAACTGGCCCATGCCCAACAGCTATGTCTTGGACATTACGGAGACCTTTTCATTGTGTAATATTTCAAACCACGCAATTTACACCGATGCAATTATTTTATCGGTGGTTCAGTCAGCATGTATGTGAATGTAGGTGGTAATCATTAATAGGTTATGGGGGGGGGGGGGGAGGACATAATAATATTCGATGCGTAAAATCTCACATACAGGTATATAGTGTGCTTTTTTGTTACCATAATCAACAGATGAAATGCGATTTGGGTTTAACTCTCCCAGACTAGTCCCACTCTTTGACTAAGTCATCGTTTGGATTCATTCTATCTTATTCCAAGTGCAAATACCAATTCCTAGTTGACAGTGTTTATTCTCAATCGTGTAAAAGGAAAATGAACTATAGAAAGGCGCATTTTAGCATGATGTATTTTGGCAAACAATTTTCTCAACATATATATTTTACAAACAGATTAATTTACATTATGATTAGAGAAGTATCTCAAATGTGCTAATGACGAAAAATCATCAAAAATGAAATACTTTTACAGGGTAGTAATTAAGTCACACCTGTGAAATTAGGGGTAAATTTTCAGGGGTACATAAAATTATAAAATTACATAAAATTATCTTTAGTTATATAAATATGCATCTCATCCACCCTCCCCCCTCACACTCACACACACACACACACACGCACACACACCCACAGACATCCAAAGAATTGCCCTCTCACAATTTTACCGCCCAACGCTGCACTGTTATATAGGGCGGATTCAGGGAAAGAAGAAGGGTGACTGGAAAAGTCATAAGCTTAGTGATCATTTACTAACAGACTGGTCACATATTTAGATATATGAATTGTTGAAGCTAGTTGACATGTGATGGTGATGTTGATTTTTATTTTAATTATGCTCCGTACCAATTTTGTTCGTGACGAATTTTACCTGAAATCTTGTAATTTTTAGTACAGTCTGTATGATGGATGGTTTGTTTTCATCACAAAGAGGACCAATTCGCTTTACCCAAGATATGTTTGCAAACCGTGTTATAAAGTGATTTAGCGTATATCATTAGTTCTGTTCCTTACGACACTTTTTGTAAGATATTTTTAAAACCATTTTTCTCTTCACTGGCATACTTCGACACTCAAAGTTATTGTGACTAGTCTGTTGAGCTTAAATCTCACATAATTATCAGATTATATAGTACAAAGTATTTTCCTCAATTATGTGTTCTAAAAGAATATCACTTGCAAAACACGAGGAGTTGGGGCAATGGAGTCCCCCCCCTCCCCCAATAGGCCTACTTCAGAAATAGCGTCATCAATATTTGATTGACATCAAAGGTCACGGTTGAAAAACCCATACCCCCACCCCCTCCCCCACACACACACAGTGACACACTTTCGTTGATGGCTTGCTCATTGATTGCAACACTTTTTGCGATTTAGTTCATATACTGCCCTTCTGTCGCTTCTTGGTAAGTTCAAGCGCTGCTCTTTAGCGTATACTTGGCAATTTATGATAGGCCAAGCGCCAAGCTATATGTTTGCTCACAGATGTTCAAAATACTGAAATATGTGTGTTTGGAACAGTGACGATTCTACGGGGTCTCCTCATCTTCTTCCCAACATTAATACTCTGGCATCGCCATTGATGGCGGGGAGGGGAGGGGGGGTCACAAAATAGCCCGACAAATGAGGGGTTGTCCGTCCGGTTCCCACTCAGCAGCCCAGAGGTTAACCAGTTGTAAGTAACACCGTTTTTTTCTTTACTTCTATTGCTTCTTGACCGTTACGATTTTCTTAACGGCTGTTGTACGATTTTCTTAACGGCTGTTGTAAGTAAAAATAGAATTGAATTGACTTTCCTGACCTTGCATTCCATACTGGTTTTGAAAACCATATTGATTTGCAAGATTGTTTTGTGGATTGTACTGATTAAAACTGTTTGATGGGTGGTCAGATTGCTGCTGAAGATTGTAATTCATTGAACCAATGTGTGATACAGATGACTGATACGGCTGCTTCATTTGGGTATTCGTTGTTACTGGTGCGGGGATCTCGTCCCATGCAGACGGTGGTGGTGGCGCTATCCCTATTGGATATGTGCTCAACGAGTCATCATTTCCTGCATCCCTTATAGAGGATTGGGGTGGAGGAGGTGGATAGGGAACTTCCGATAAATTCCCCACTCCTATGCTTCTCCCTTTTAAATCTTTATAAGGCTTTGCGGTAAAGATCAACCCTATGACTCCTATAAACGCAAGAACGGCGAAAGTTATGTAAATGAACGCAGCGAATCCTCCAACTGCGAAAAAAACAATGTATGATATACCGCAAACAACAAACAAAAATAGGGATATATATCGCCCCGAAAAGATAACACAGTCCTTCTTGTTTTCTATCCTTATTTGAGGTCGGCTTGACTGCGCTCCCATTGTAGAGCACTATACATTCTTTTTGGTATCTGTGAATGGGAGAAGAAACGTGTATTAGACTCAAATTTCGAGGGACTGAGGAGAATTTCGAGTGGGGAACAAGGGGAACAAGCATATTTGTATAGATACCCCCTCCCACCCTCTTCTCACCCCTATCTATGTAATTTCTTTCAATTTGCTTAAAGTAAGAGAATACATGTATATAAGTAATGAGTTCCATCTGGGAGGCTTATCTCTATGGCGCCGCCTCTGCTTCTAAAGCCTTCTAAAGGGTCTTAAGGGTAAGGAAACTACAGCCCTGCATTGTGTTCCTGCCAGCAGTAGTTCATAACAAAACAAATTTCCACTTCGTGCGTATATTCGCACAAAAATACCCACATACCTATTCTCTGTTTACACTTTGATGCATCTTACAATTAGGGGCTCTCTCCGAGGACAATCATGTGAAAATGTATATGGCATGACTTGAAATGGAGGATAAGGAAGTCGACAGATCCCTCAAATTTACAAAGGTCCACCTTTTACAGCCATTGACTGGAGTAATGACTATAGCTTTTCTTTTGCTTTACACAATAATCTTTTCCAGGCTTGTAGAAGTTCATGATTCGATTGTCGTTTGTTTTTAGGCGACTCCCCTAACATGCATAATGAATATACCCCTACCAGGAAAGATGGACAACCTTAAGTTAATCTTTATTACTGCCACCAAATATGTTTGTAACAGTAGTCTAATGAATGACAAAAAAGAGACACCTTTTTCGTAGCTGACGGTAAAGTTTTTCATGTTTTCGCTGAATGGCAGAATGGCATATGTACCGCTCATCAAATTTTCAGCCTGGGGATGAAATGCCATTATATTTTCTTAAAGGTCTTTTTACATTCAAATGTGTTACCCTCTTCACCGTCCCTGATCAGCTGATTTTATATCAATTTCTCAAGTGCAAATGATTGTCATGTATCATTAGGTTTCATGACACTCATAAGTTTGGGCCGACTATCCATTGAATTTGGGCAATCTGGACCATGGCGAAGCACAACTAATCTGCTTATACACTGTTTCCAAAAAGGAAACTTCCTGCTCTAAACAAAGCAAATCTTGCAACGGCGTAGGAACATCTTCTTGGGGACGGGGAGGATGGTGGGGAATATGCGATGTAATGCTAAATTTTACGGCCAAGCGTGGTCAATTCAAATGATTGTAACTGGGGAAACTAAAATCGGACCCGGGATCGGACCGAGGTATTATATATTATAATCAAATAAATCAGAAGTACAAGCGCCGAAAAGGTTTATATAATTCAAAGAGGGTACAAATAAGCCCAAAATAGTATTTTCTTCCCTGAAAAGTGTGGTGGTGGAGGAGGGGCGTGGGCGGAAGCATACCTCCTCCCTTTCATATTTTTGACTGCGGGGGCATCCCTGCTTCCTACGCTCTTGATTTTAACTTTGTATCACTTATATATATATATATTGCAATTATGGTAATGAACCATGGGAGACAATTTTAAAACCAAATCCTATGCTTTATTCAGGCTACACTCATTCAATATCGCGAAGGATTAATGGCTAAAGAGACTTTGTGGGATGAAAACTTACCTGCGTGTTTCATAGCATATCTTCCAAACACAAGAAGGATAAAAACGTAATGCTACAAAGTGCTGAACTGCCTCCAAATTAGGCCATAGATGTTAGTCATAGTTAAGCTGCTCATTTTATATAGGTACAAGCATAGCAATTTATCCCAGAAGGTTCAGGTTCACATTGCTCAGGATCTCAAACAGGATAATTTCGTAATCCACTGCTCAACTATCCAATAAACTAAACGAATATACTGATATAATCTCTGCACAAAAATTAACGTGGATCAATACGTGACTCCCACAAGACAAGCTGGGATACTTTATACTCATTTTAAAGATTTCCTTTCATCGCAAAGAAAGGGAATATTGATTTTCCCTCATTATGGGTGCTGCAATGAACGTGGTGTTTATTTTGCCCCACTCGTATCTACTCTCCCAATAACGATATGACAACGAGATGAGAAAAGTAAATACTACTTTAATGTGTTGATGATCAATCTTATTTCATCTGACGCGATTTGTCCAACTTTAAAATTGGTTTATCAGACAGTCAAGAGAGTAAAAGCCTGTTTTAATTAGAGAGTACATGACATGAAGGGAGGTCCTTACTCTCTAGATGATTCTTATAGGAAGCGAACTACAACCAAAGTTCTCCAGTTTCTAAACAAAAAAAAAATGATTTCAACCAACATTCTCCAGTTTTGGATCAACAATATTCAATTCTGTACCATAATTCTCGGGAGAGACTGCACAAATATATTTCCTTCTATTTTTGCATTAAGTCATTTTTTCTCAGACCGTGGAATCGATGCCCTTTAGATTATTTTCAAGATAGAGGGGCGGGCGGGGGTATTGATGGGGGTCACACCCCCACAACATCTCTACCTACATGCTATGTAGATCGCTTTGAAGTTTGGCCGCCTGGTTCAGTGCAGTTTTAGTTCTAGTTGAAGTGCTCCTGAAACATATTAGAAAGGGTATGCAACTCATTATAGAGTTATTTAGGGTATATTTGAACATGGTTAAAATTTAAAAATTAAAAACCAGAAATCACAACAACAAAAATTTCATAGTGGAAATATTGGTGTGAATAAAGCCCCTATCATCTTCCCAACATTCAATACTGCAGAAAATAAAATTAAAAATTTAATAACGGTGTTCATATTGATGAGGATAATTCATTTCCTGTGTTTTCATTGGTCGAATCTGAATCTGAATCTGAATCGGTTAAGTTGGCAAAAATCCTTCAAGAGGACATGAACGCCAACCGAGCGTAAAAAGTATAAGTATAAAATATGAAAAAAAAAACTAGTTAGCAATACAAGTGTTAGTAAGTTTAGCTTTGAAACAGTTGAGACTTGGCATGTACAATGTCGAAACACAATGATAGAATGTTACATTGTGATGACGACGATCAATTACACTGACAATGATGGGGACGAAGATTACGCCGACACAACGATGATGATGGCGAGGACAACGCTAACTAAAATCTATTGAAGCTGGTTGGTTAATTGCAAATCCCTCCCCTTCCCCTCCCTCCCCCTCCCTTTCCCATGGCCAGGCCAACCTCACGATAAGACCTTAGTCAGACACATTTATAGTAACAAGATATCAAAGCTAAAAAATTTAGATTGACAATAATGTTCAAGGAATATTTCCCATCTGTCACGCCGTCACCCGGCTTCCCCCCCCCTCCCCCTTACACCATATCCCATAATAATCCTCTACATCTTGCATGCATGCTGTGTGAATTGGATACTAGGGAACACAAACAAGACGTTGCCATTTGCAAGGCACCATACAACGTTGTGCATAGACACTAACATTAATTAGGACGACGTCACGGCAATTACCCGCGATTTAGTCATTAATTATGCAGATCTGCAAGAGTTGATAATAATCCTGAAGTAGGCTAAATAGTTATCACATGTTGTTAAAGAGATGAGAATTTGCTACATGGACCATCAAAAATAGTTGTTTAAAGTTATTATTTTTGAAATAAGATCTGCAGGTGAGTAAAAACTGCCATTAAAGATTCTTTTCCAACAGCTTTGTATTTTACAACTAGGCCTACCAGTTTCACGAATAGAGCCTAGGCTACAACACAGTACAAGTTACAACAACAACTTACAACGTTAAACTTGGTTCTGCTTCTGCTACGCAAAGAACAAGTGGCGGTTATCACGCGTAGCAGTGTTGTTAACTGATATTCCTCTGACAGTGGGTTGGGCATCCATTTTCATTCAATTTGTGCGTTTTTTGACCTTTTGCATTTGTAATTACTAATCAATAGAAGTAAAACACGATTTTTCGTGATTTCAACAACAATTGCACATACCTCAACTAAACTCTCACAGAAATTTAATAAGTGTCCAATTTGTTATGAAATGCTGAAAAGAGGTATTGTTGTGGAAAAATTAGGTACTTAAGTTCCATTAGTAATAGGTACTTCATAGCGTGACGTTTTTTTTTTTTTCTCTCGTTTTTAGCCATTCCGGGTGTGATTTTTTTTCTTTTGCTGAAATATCATGACAGATCGGACAATAATTAGATTTCTGGAGTTTTCAGTTGAGGTATGTGCAATTTTTGTTGAAATCACGAACAATTGTGTTTTCTCCCATAGATCGTAATGATATTGCCCTTATGGATTTTATTTCAGGTGAGCCCTATAGGCCTACACTTATGACAACATATTCTTATTGAAAATGTACATAGCCGCAGGTCGACATCGATCTAGGAGAACAGGCATTTTTTGTAACAAATACTCACATTAGAAATTCTCTATTCTTATGGAAATCATATGTACAGTATGTCTGCCTAGAGATGTTAACTTCCTATGTATCTGCACAAAAACAAAATATGATAAAGATAACTTACCAAAAACAAAGTCTTTTCACGCCAATCCAAATTCGTAAGTGATTGTACAGTATGTCAGCAAGATGTCACAACGTAATGTGACAATAACCTATCAGGAACCAGGAAAGTTAATACGTGTCTATGGTAACTTTTAATCGCATATATAAAGTGTTGAATATATAACTGCGAGTAGTATGAAATTAATTCATTAAGAATACGAGTCTATTTTGAGTTACCGTAGTTTGTAAGACTTGTAAGACATTTGTTCATATTATTAGTCATTCTTCAAAATGGTCGTTTTCATCGAACAAGTCTCTTACAGATCGTCCTAGGGTTTTGCCGAAAATTCCTGTTTTAAGGTAAAATCAAGTCGAAAGTATGTATGTGTTATTAAGACGAATTTTTGTTATCAGAATAAATACAAATAATGCATGTTTTTTAAAGATTGAAAAGTGATTTACGATTTTTGCTAATTACCTCTAGTGGTGGATGATATTAATCCAAAACAAAAGCAAATCTCAAATAAAGTATTAATAGTACTACAGGATATTATTCGTATCAACCACCATCAAAGAGGGACTGAGCTCTGTTAACAAGGTCCTTTACATCCAGATTAGCAAGTTCATTTTTAAAAGTAGCTAGGCCTAAGTTGGTATTGGTATATTAAGTTAGGCCTTATCCTAACGTTAGAGGTAGCCTAAGACTAAAATGAATGACACGATTGACAATATACATTTACACACAAACAGTTTGAAGAATCTGAATGGCAGTTCATTTGTTTTGCAAAGCAAATGACAATTGAGTTGCAAAATGAATGACAAAATAGGGTTAGGTTAAGGACTCAGTGTCATTCGGTTTAGTAATTTCATTTTTCTTTGCATAGAAAAGGTATTGTTATTCGCTCTGTAGGCTACAAGTAAGTTTCATCTGTTTAACTAGTTGGACCCTAGCCTACCTTAGTTATTATACACATCCCTCAGTAAGGGCCTATGGTTGGCATTGCCGTATGAGGGTTACTATGTTTTTTGGGAATTCACATGTAGAAAATTGATGATTGAAAAATAAGTTACTTTATGGATATACTTAATGTTAGGCCTATTCCAATTAGGCTAGGCTAGTCTAATTAACTTGAAAGTGATACACTTTTCTAAAAAAATCTTTCCTAAATCTTTACTTATTTGGCACAATGATGGGATAAAAGTTCTCTGATTCATATTTTGGTGGCCATCTTGCCTATTGATAGTTACTGTACAATATGTTTGTATTCAACTATTCAATCGTCCGCAATTAAGTTTTAGGATGTCCCAAAAAACTGCAGGTTGATTTTTCGCTGACAACAATTTTTTTGTTCATGATTTAAAAAGATAGTTTCAGTCAGTAAACTGTGTAAAAGCAAATAAAACATCAAGTAATGTTTAGAATAATAGTATTTTGTAAGTATCATCTTAATTTTATTTCCTCAAACATTTAAAAATATTACCCCTGCTAAAAAATTGTAGCCCCGACAGCAATGTTTTGAACTTTGACAGTGCTCTCTCTGGAGAGCTCATCAGTTGAACTTCATGCAAAGAAAAATTATTCAGTAAATGCTTGAATAAAATTAACATTAATCATTGTTAAAATAGATTTTGAAGACAGGAACAAGCTTCAAACATTATGAATAAACATAGTCGGTGAGAAAAAAAGAAGAAAGTAAAATGGTTTTGTTTTCATAATGATTTCAAAACTAAGATTTTCGTATGTTTTAACACAGCCAGTCTGGAAAATACCTTACAGTATGTTACGCCAAGAAATTTGGCATGAAGCTTAGCCAGTTTGATGAAATTTGGCTTACTTTTCTCTCTGATTTATAAAGAAATACATTAAAATTACAGTAGTATGAGCAAAACTGGCGTAGATTGCTAGGTTTTCAAGGTTTCTGCATTATTCTTCTGTATGGAGAAAACAAACTTATGTGGTAACACAGTGTTTCAAACAGTACAACAGCTTTGTAGTACCTTTGTATGGCCAGCCATCAACAAATGGTAGCAATCAAATATGACTGGCATCAGTTCGACAGTACTATGGGGAGTACTAGCCTAGGCCTAGTTGACCTGAGTTTCGGCGAGATTAGAGTCCACTCAAGTCTTGAGAATTGTTCTTGGATCGAGGGCATAATGATAACGAGTGTTATTGAAAGGTGGAATTTCCGAAACATTCAATCCTTGGTGTTGCCTTGTGGTACAGTTATTCATATTAGATGAAAGTTTGACGTTTGATGGTGTCATGCTGTTGATTTTTTGAAAATGATTATTAAGCGGGGTCTGGTGTGACAGTATTCCAAACTCTCCCATTTTAAGTCGTTAAGCATGATTGTGGCATTTGATCTGTAGATACTTGAAACAAAGCGGGCAACACGTCATCAGATCTTTTCAAGTGAATCTTTAACGGTACCATTTTTGTGGTAGGGGTCCAAAGAAGCTGGACAGTACTCGTTTCCTTTACAAGGCGGCGCCAGCTACAAAAGTGGATGATTCTTCTTAGGATCCCCAAGATCTTGTTTGCTTTGTTGGTGGTTTTGTTTCTGTGACGTGCCCAGCTTAGGTCTGTACCTAGATATGGATATTGACTGACAGACTGAAGAGGAACCGACTGCAATTCATGATGTACTGTAATTATGTTTGATAGTTTTGGCTTTGTTGGTGACATGCTTTATGTAGTACTTTGTTGAGTTAGAGGAAGACAGAGAACCCTACAATAATGAGCCTGTGTTTAACCCTTACTCTATCATGCGGCAATATTATCACCGTTTTGGGTTCCCCGTCTTTGATTCTACCTCCCAAGCGCAAAGTGAATTTACATTTGGTAGAATGGTACTGTCTTCTTTCCCATTAATCTCCTAATATATGATACAGTCATATACAGAGAACCTCACTTTGAATGACAGTTGGTACTACATTTGGTAGGTCATTAATATAGAAGAGGAAAAGTAATGGTCACAAGACGGTTCCTTGTGGCACTCCTGACGCCTATACTGGGGATTCAGGTGGTGGCACCTTCCAGTTGACTTGACAGAAAATCCCTGCTATAAAGTGATTAAGAAAAATATTGCCACCAGAACACATAGATTGAATCATCTGTAAACAAACAATGAGCGTTTTTGTGAAGAGACAGAGCAGGATAGTTATTCATGTGGATTTGAAGTGATGTGTTCATCGTTGAATTATCAGCATTGTAATAGATTTGAATGTGGCTTAAAAAGATGACATGTTAGAAAGTAATTAAAGAGAATCAAGTTAAGTTCCCCGTCTTCTTCCCATATACGTTTCAAACATCAACAGGCTCATGACTGTAGAAATGGAACTTGACTATCCAAACCTGGACAGGAAGTAAATGAACACTGCGTTTGCATGCTTCTTTTCATAAATAGTGTTCAGAGAAACAGGCAGGGGGTGACTCTCCTGCCGTCGTGACCGACAGCTTAACGTCCTCATATGAGGGACAGTGAGCGCCTTAAACCATCGTTCACTTCTTCCAAAGGCTGGATCAAGCTAGTGTAATTTACCACCAATGGAAATTATAAAGACACAAATTAATGAGTTAATCAATTAGCCAGAGTTCTTCTTCATTAAAAAAAAATGATTAAGTTTTTCTTCATGTCTTTAGATAACAGTTCTACAAATGATATATATGACTGAATGATGGCTGGAATCATCAAGAGGCTGGATGAAACTGTTGTGAATAGAATAGCAGCTGGAGAAGTCATTCAAAGACCAGCAAATGCTTTAAAAGAAATGATTGAAAACAGGTGTGTATGTCTTTAAGTTATGGAAATACAGGTGTGTATGTCTTTCAAGTCTATGAAAATATCACCTGAAAAAAGTTTGAAGAAAAATAATTTGAATAGTGAAAAAATGAAAGAAACTTTCTTTAAAATACATAAAGACATTGAGGAATCTGAGGCTGTGATGTCACAACTAGTCTGATTTTAGTCATTTCCAAATGATACTAAACTTTAAACTTGAATATCTCCTTAACGGAATAAGATTTGTGAAAGCTTTCATCACCATTTTGTTTCTTTAAAAGTCCTCTTTTATATAAGATATATTTGCTTGACCCTGAACTAATCCTTTAACATATATATTCATGTTTTTTGTGCAAAATTGCTTTTAGCAACAAATTTAAGTGCATGTAAAAAAAAAAAAAAAAAGCAATAAACCCCTTAGCTTTATACATCAATTGCTAGATAAAATAAATGAACCAATGAATTCAAAAATCCTAATTTGGCTGAAAATTAATTGGGCCCACAAGGTCATTTCCAAGGTCAAAGAAAAGGTAAAAAGTTCAATAAATTTCAAACACCACCTATCTCAGTTCTGATCTCAGATTCTGAAAGCTTATTACATTACCTTTCAATTATACCCCTTTCTTAAAATTTAGACCTAAAGTTTTTGAGTTGTGACACTGAACAAATTATCGGCCACGCCCATTTTTACGATTTTCGGCCCTGTTCAGCAATTATGGGCCGTAACTTTGGAACTGTTGGTCCATTTTGGTTAGATTTTAGATTTTTTCATTTCCTAATATATCATATTTGCATACCAAATTGTATCAAAATCTGAGACATAGGGGTGTTAATCACATTTTTGAGGGGTTGATTTGAGATGTAATGACCCTAACATAAAAGGTGTATGGACAGGTTGATACCATATTTGGGAATAGTCTTTAAAATGCAAGATAAAATCATCTCCTTCCTTCATCATGCTTCCCTTTACAACCATATTTAATTCTCCTCTTCCACCCCCTCTCTACTTTGTTTTTGTTTCACCCATGCACCTCCCCTCTTGATCACAGCTTTTTGACTTTTTGTTCTTGAATTTCTCTCATTCTCCCTCTGTTTCCTTTCCTTCCTACCTCTAGAATGATTGACCTCTCATGCACAATTTGACCCTCGTTGTCGTGGTGCCGTTAAGCCCTCACCAAACAAACAAACAAACAAACAAACCAAATGCAACTAGTTTTGACGGTAGGGCCTATATGGTTTTAGAAATGACAATTTCCTCAATGGAACACCAAAAATGAGTTTATAAATTTATCGACCACGAAGAAATTTGAAGCAACAATTTTTCAGTAGGCTACTGTACATGTATGTGGTTGCTCTTTATAGAAAAGAAATGGTACGTAACCCCTTCAATACAGTGGTGTAGCTAGGGCCCTATGGGCCAGGGGCGAGTGGGGCTCTTTAGGCCCCTATGGCATATAGGTATAATGGTATATATTTTTTACTGGCCCCCGTATAGGGCCCAGGCCAGGAGGCAGCTGCCCCCACCCTCCCACTGTCAAAATACTTTCGACGCCACTGTCAAAATACTTACAAAACCTACAGCTTCAAGATTTCTTAATGTATGCAAAAATTGTGAAGCTTCTTCTCTTTTTATGGTTCTTGCAGTTTAGATGCCAAGAGTTCAAGTATACAAGTGACAGTGAAAGCAGGAGGCCTGAAACTTCTACAAATCCAGGACAATGGATCTGGAATTAATGTAAGATATTCATATTCTCTTAAAGAAATCTTCAGAAGAAGTGTGAAATTCAGAGGGGCCATGGTAACTAAAAAGCTTATTAAAAAAGATGGTCATCATTGGTAAACTTCAATAAACATAATTATTTCAGTGGTCAGAATTATCTAGGTAGTAGAAAGGTGCAGTGGTTAAGGAGTCATGCTCGTATTTGAAAGGTACTGGGTTCGATTCCTGTCGCGAGCGCTGCATTGAGTCCTGGAGCAAGACACTTGACTTTACTTGCTTCAGTCCACTCAGCTGTAAAACGAGTACCTGGGTAGTTAATCTGCAATGGACTGGTGTCCCGTCCAGGGGGAGTCATGTACTCTCATCCACTTGTGCCATGGAAACCAGGGATACAAACTGGCTCTATGAGCTTAATGGCTCAGATGGATTTAGCTTAGACAAGAGAACCAAAAACAGATCTGTGAAGAAATGACTGTAATATCTTGTTCTGTTAAGAAGATATCAAGCTTGCAAATCAAAAGTTCCTATGAAAGTGAATGGTGTCAAAAGTCTACTATGAGAGAGTGATGCTCAACCCTGACTTTTTGAGAAGGTTTTTCACCAAAAGTCAATTAAAAATGTCTTCACAAATTAAAGGCTATTTTTGGTTCGCTTGCGAAGCATTTATGCGAAGCTATGTAATGGCGATTACGTTCGTCCGGCCGTCTGGCCGTCCACAGATTTGTCCTGAGATTTCCTTAGAAATGTTAAAGTTTTTTCAGAACCTCAAAAAATGTTAAAGTTTCTTTAGAGTTCCTCTGAAAAAGTTAAATTTTTTTAGATATCCTTATGGAAGGTTAGAATTTCCTTAAAAAATGTTAAAGCTTTTTAGAGGTACTTAAGACAGGATCTAAGACTAGTTCCTTAAAAAGTCTACACAACATTTGATATTTTTTTAGAAGGTAATTGTAAAATGATATAATTTTTCGATATTCTTTGGAGATCCTCAAGTCTCTCTTGTAGCACTTGAGATTTGAAATCCTTAAAATTTTCAAAATATTTGGGCACCAAACACTTATATCAGGCATGATTTTTTAAACTCCACCTTTATTATTGTGCTCATTTGCATAAAGTTGCTACAGTATATGACCTGACCAGACTTTTTTATTTAGTATGCTTAGTAAGGGAGTGTGACAGGATGTGATTGCATATAAACATAGGGAGAGATGCCATGTGGGACATGGATCGGGGCCATGAGGGACATAATATTTACCATGTTGTATACACCAAGGGCTATATCAGGCATAATTATTTGACTCCACTTTTTTTTCTTATTTAACAAGTCATTTGCATATAAGTTATTTTATGAACTGACACTTTAATACATAGTATGCTCAATCAGGGACTGTGATAGCTAAGATGAGACTTCTTATGGAGCTTATGGGACTTCATGTGAGACTTAGGGTGGGATGACATGTGGGATGCCATGTGGGACATGGGGTGGGATACCATGTGGGACATGGGGTGGGATGTCATGTGGAACAGGGTGGAATGCCACGAAGGATATGTGGTGGAATGCCATGCAGGACATAGGGTGGATTGCCATGGGATGGAATGTCATGTGGGATATGGGATGTCATGTGGGACATGGCGTTCCACCCCATTTCAACAAGTCATTTGCATATAAGTTGTTATATGAACTGACACTTTCATACATAGTATGCTCAATCAGGGACTGTGATAGGATAAGACTTCTTATGGAGCCTATGGGATGTCATGTGGGACATGGGGTGGGATGCCATGTGGGACATGGTGTGGGATGCCATGTGGAACAGGGTAGAATGCCATGTGGGACATGGTGGGATGCCACAAGTAACACAGAGTGTGACATAGGTAGTGATGCCATGTGTGACATAAGGTAGGATGCAATGTGTGACATAAGGTAGGATGCCATGTGTGACATAAGGTAGGATGCCATGTGTGACATAGGGTAGGAGGCTATGTGGGACATAAGGTGGGAGGCCATGGGAACATGGGATGTGATGCCATGTGGGACATAAAGTAGGATGTCATTGGGACATTGGGAGGGATACCATGTGGAACATATGGTGGGAAGCCACTGATGCAGGACACAGGAGGATGCCATGTGGGACATAGGGAGGGATGTCATGTGGTACATATGGTTGGATTAATGTGGGACATACATGTAGGATGGGATCATGTGGGTCATAGCATGGGATGCCATGTGGGACATATGGTGGAATGCCATGTGGGACATATGGTGGAATATGCCATGTGAGACACTGCATGGTGGAATCCCATGTGGGAGATATGGTGGAATGCCCTGTGGGACATATGATGGAATGCCATGTGGGACATGGGATGTCATGTGGGACATGGGGTGGGATGCCATGTGGGAGATATGGTGGAATGCCATGTGGGACATGGGGTGGGATGCCATGTAGGAGATATGGTAGCATGCCATGTGGGACATGGGATGGGATGTCGTCTGGGACATGGGGTAGGATGCCATGTGGGACATGGGGTGGGATGCTATGTGGGACATGAGGTGGGATGCCATGTGGGTCATAGGATGGGATGCCCTGTGGGACATATGATGGAATGCCATGTGGGACATGGGTGTCATGTGGGACATGGGGTGGGATGCCATGTGGGAGATATGGTGGAATGCCATGTGGGAGATATGGTGGAATGCCATGTGGGACATATGATGGAATGCCATGTGGGACATATGATGGAATGCCATGTGGGACATGGATGTCATGTGGGACATGGGGTGGGATGCCATGTGGGAGATATGGTGGAATGCCATGTGGGACATAGGGTGGGATGCCATGTGGGACATGGGGTGGGATGCCATGTGGGACATATGGTGGAATATGCCATGTGAGACACTGCATGGTGGAATCCCATGTGGGAGATATGGTGGAATGCCCTGTGGGACATATGATGGAATGCCATGTGGGACATGGGATGTCATGTGGGACATGGGGTGGGATGCCATGTGGGAGATATGGTGGAATGCCATTTGGGACATGGGGTGGGATGCCATGTAGGAGATATGGTAGCATGCCATGTGGGACATGGGATGGGATGTCGTCTGGGACATGGGGTAGGATGCCATGTGGGACATGGGGTGGGATGCTTTGTGGGACATGAGGTGGGATGCCATGTGGGTCATAGGATGGGATGCCCTGTGGGACATATGATGGAATGCCATGTGGGACATGGGGTGGGATGCCCTGTGGGAGATATGGTGGAATGCCATGTGGGACATATGATGGAATGCCATGTGGGACATGGATGTCATGTGGGACATGGGGTGGGATGCCATGTGGGAGATATGGTGGAATGCCATGTGGGACATAGGGTGGGATGCCATGTGGGAGATAGGGTGGGATGCCATGTGGGACATGGGGTGGGATGCCATGTGGGACATGGGGTGGGATGCCATGTGGGACATAGGGTGGGATGCCATGTGGGAGATAGGGTGGGATTCCATGTGGGACATGGGGTGGGATGCCATGTAAGACATAGGGTGGGATGCCATGCGGGACATAGGATGCCATGTGGGACCTAGGATGCCATGTGGGACTTAAGTGTGAGATGCCATTTTTATAATTGGCCGGATCTTATGATATGGGTGTTAATTTGCATGGGCATGCGAACCATGACGGTATTTACCGTTCTAGTCCAAATTGTCTTCAAATGGTACAGCACATTTAAATAGCCAAAATTGTTATATGGAAACAATGTTTAGAACTTGATTTAATGTTTGAATGGTTGACATTTCAACCATTTGCTGCAGGTTTGTAATGTTGGCCCTTATTTGACAGTATATAATAAATAAAACCCCAAAGATTGATAACGCTTGATATAGTCCAGTCAGTTAAGGCGATGAACTTCAGCTTTTTTGAATCAACAGTGGTGTAGGTTCAAATTCAGGCAGAACCATTTTCCTCAAATTTTGCATTCTCTTTCTTCACTCATTGCAATTTTGGTCTGGTGAAATTATTCAATAAAATATTAGAAGACTTTTGAAGAATATAAGTATGTGATGTCACAGCAACAAACTTATACAAACCTGTTGGGACACTTAACCATTAATGTTTTGGAAGCTTCAAGGTCCCCTCCACCCTCCCCACCCCCACCCCCTCCATTCTACAGTAATTGAATTCAAAGTGTAAAAAATATTTCACAGGCAGAAAGAAAGAATTATGTATAGTTTGAACCTCATAGAAGAGGGAAACAAGGTTTTGATGAATAGTTCCTTGTAATTTCACTTACATCTAAAAATATCAGGCAGAATTTTGATCTTAAATATTTCTAATTGGATTACGGTTTTTTTCTTAAAATTAAACCATTTTTGGTTACGATGCATCAGGGACCTACAGTATCTCCATTTGTCATGTACAGTATGTGTGTGGGTGTGTTATGCTTAGCTTGTAAAGACGATAGCTTATTGGATTTATGTCATATTTGGTACACAGATAGCCCATGGTCCGAAGATGTGCCCAATTGTTTTTGGTGATGATGTCATGCATTAATAAATCAGCGGCTTTATGTGCAAATTTTGAAATGCTTATATTTCAACAACCGTTTGTCCGTTTTGTGTCATAATTGGCAAGGTAATGCTTTTAGCTAGTGTCCACATGCTCATGGTATAAAACGTTGCATCTCATTAATATGCATAGTGGGTGGGGCTTAATGTGGTTTTGCCAAATGGAGCTTGTAAACATTAAGTCTGCAGAACGATACATTGGATTTATGTCATACTGTATGTGGTACACAGGTACAGTACAGGTAGCCCATTGTTTGAAGATGTGCCGTGTTAATTCTGGTGATGATGTCATGCATATTAATGAGTGGGTGGGAATAAATATAAAAATAATGTCCACATAATCATGGTATAAAAATGTTGAATTTCATTGATATGCATAGTGGGCAGGGCTAAATATGATTTTGCTGAAAAGAGCTTGTAAACACGGTATCTCAAGAAGGGTAAACTGGATACATATTATATTTGGCACACAGATAGCTCAAAGTCTGTAGATGTGTCCTATTGTTTTTGGTGGTGATATCATGCATATTAATTAGTAAGTGGGGCTGAATTTAAAAACTTTAAATGCTCTTATTTTGATAATCACATGTCTGTTTTGTTTCATAATTGTTATGATAATGCTGTTAGTTATGTGTATGTATTCCTTGTATAAAAACTTTGACTTTCATTAATATTTATAGTGGGCAGGGCTTAATATGATTTTGTAAACAAAAAGCTTGTATACATGATATCTCAAAAACTATGAAGTGGATTTACGCCATGTGTGGTAAACCTATAGCTCATGGTCTGCAGATGTTCCCTAATGTTTTTGGTGGTGATTTCATGGATATTAATGAGCGGAGCTTCAAGGAAAATTTGGAAAAATTGATAAATGAGCAAGTGTATGTCTGTTTTGTGTCATATTGGGCATGATAATATTGTTGGTTATTGTGTACATGTTTATGTCATCAACAGATGTCACTAATATGCATTGTAGGCGTGGCTTAATGTGAAAGTGCTAAAGGATGTGTACACCATACTGTATCTCATGAACGGTATATCGGATTTATGCCATTGGATTTATTGCCATATGTCATACACAAATTAATCATGGTCTGTACATATGTTCTAATGTTGTGTTAGTGATGTCATGAATTTTAATTAACTAAGCTTGGCTTACTGACAAAATCTTGAATAGGATAAATGAGCAACCATTTTAGTATCATACTTGCTATGATAATGTTGTTAAATATTGTGCACTAGCTAATGTTGTTAACAATTTGTATTGATCTGCATGGTTGGTGTGGCTTATGAATAAATATCCTGGAACAAATATTCCAAGATAAAATTTTGCAAATCAATCAGCTTATAAAAAAATGCATCAGAACCACAAAACCTTTTGGTTCTGGTTGTTCCTTTTTTTGTTCACGTTCATAAATCAACACTAAATGCTGTACCAATAGTACCAACCCCTCTGCAACAATTGCCATTGCACCCTCACAATCCATCACGTTCTCCTTGCTTGCCCCCTGTACAACCTTCCCAGAGCTTGCCTTGCTTTCCACAACTCAATTGCTGAGTTCTTTTAGAAAAATCCTCCGGATAAAATGATCTCCTTCCTTCATTGTGCTTCCCTCTCCAACCATATTTAATTCTCCTTTTCCACCCCCTCTCTCTACTTTGTTTTTGTTTCAACCATGCACCTCCTCTCTCGATCACAGCTTTCTGACTTTTTGTTCTTAAATTTCTCTCAATCTTCCCGTTTCCTTTCCTTCCTACCTCTAGAATGATCTGACCTCTCAGGCACAATTTGACCCTCGTTGTTGTGGTGCGTTAAGCCCTCATCAAACAAACAAACCAATAGTGAACTTAGTATTTTTGTTTGTGTACAGAAAGAAGATATGGAGATTGTATGTGAAAGATTCACAACCAGTAAACTGAGAGAGTTTGCAGACCTAAACAGCATAGCAACGTATGGCTTCAGAGGAGAGGTGAGTCCTGTTCCTATTACCTCACAAGGGTCAAATCTCCTACTGTTCCGCTGTTCCCAGAACTGCTTTTTATGCAGGAACAGTGAATTTTCAAATACCACTGTTCCAGTGGAATAGTGTTATTTTTACAGGCATGTGGCATTAATGATCAATGACTTGATTTCTGCTATAAAAAAAGTGCATGTTTTCAAACAAGATTATTGTAAGAATTTTCTTCAGAAAGAAAGATTATCATAAGAATTTCCTTCAGAAAGAAAAAGCTTTCCACCTTGCCTACAATTGTCTGCTCAAGTAACTATGAATACACCATGCAAGGCTGCTTGCAGACGTACAACTGTATACAACTGGATGCTACATCATGTGCATGTAATACTAATTACTAACATTACAGTATATACACATATTGACCAATCAAGTAGTTGTAAATATAGCCCATTCTGAAGAATGGAATTTGTGCTGTTATCAGCAAAAAGTTTAAATCTGATTCAGAACAGTTTTGTTTGAAAAAGTACTGTTTCGTGAACATTTACAAAAATTTGAAAATTCAACCAGAGTTAAATTAAAGTGCACAATATTCATATTTTGTACTTTGTGACAATGGCTGATGGTGGCTGAGCTCACTTAAAATAATTCAAATTTAAAATTTCCAATAAAAAACAATTCCATTATCTACAGCTGTTTGAATTTTTGGGCATCAGTATTTAATTTTGATGTAAATTGTTGATGTACGACTATACCTGTCGATTTTCTAAAGTAAATCCAATGTTTCTAATATCCTCTGCCAAAGTTACCAAAAGGGTGTGTGTGTGTGGGCCCTGTGCAGAGGGAGGAAGGAGGGGGGGGGGGGGTACCATCTGACCCTGACAACAAATTGTTTATTTTCGCCACACTCTACATCATGTAGCTAGATTAAATATTCTCATTATTTGCAGTGGCTGAAAGCCAAATTTATAGATTAACAAAGATTTTGAGTTATTTTATTTTCATACACCAGAAATAAAAAAGATACATTTCAAAACTAAATTTGATCAACCACTACTCAAACTCTCAAAAAGCTATTTTCAAAATTAAACAATTATATAAGCACTTTATTCAGTTTTTTTAATCCATGAAAAAAAAAATATATTTGTGTAGAGACTTTAACAATTATTTTTCCTTTACCTTGCAGGCATTGGCTAGTATCAGTCATGTAGCTCATGTTACCATAACTACCAGAACAGAGGAGTCTAACTGTGCCTTCAAGTAAGAACTGTCCATAATTTTAGCCCCCTCAGAAATTGCCCTTTTCCCCTGTAATTTAGAAACTCCCCTTTCCTCCTCTTAATTCAGAAACTCCCCTTTCCTCCTCTAATTCAGAAACTCCTCTTTCCTCCTCTAATTCAGAAACTCCTCTTTCCCCCTGTAATTCAGAAACTCCTCTTTCCCCCTGTAATTCAGAAACTCCCTTTCTTCCTCTAATTCAGAAACTCCCCTTTCCCCCTCTAATTCAGAAACTCCCTTTCCTCCTTTAATTTAGAAACCCCCTTTTCAAGTTCCTCCCTCTAATTCAGAAACTCCTCTTTCCCCATTCTTCCCTCTAATTCAGAAACTCCCTTTTCCCCCTCTAATTCAGAATCCCCCTCCCCTTTCCCCTCTAATTCCATCATGGAAATCTTCCAAAACAATTAAAGCTACACCTTTAGTTAGAGCTTATTTATTTGTTCAGAAAAATAACCTGCAATTATGGTTAAATAAATGGCTGTTCCCTTATTTCTTATCTACAACTATTCATAAGAGCACATGATCCCCTTTGCTTGGAAAAATGTACGGATCCAGCAGTTAAAACTGCAGGAAAAGGGGAGTTTCAGGAAGAATTATTTTATTCATAGAATAAAAAAACATGGGAAGAAAACAAGGGAGTTCACGGGAAGAAAACAAGGGAGTTCACGGGAAGAAATATTGGATTTATCTAATGAAAAACATGGGAAGAAAGCAAACTTAAAGAATTCAATATTTACAAACTTACCATCTATTTTGTCATTTACAAAATGAAGAAGGAAAAGAGATCAATAAAGGAGAATAAAGGGTAGATTTGGGACACATTAAGTTGGAACCGTGAGAAATTTGATTGATAATTCCAACTACCAAATTTACAGTCCATCACGTTCTCCTTGCTTGCCCCCCTATACAACCTTCTTAAAGCTTCCCTCGCTCCCCACAACTTAATTGCTGAGTTCTTCCAGAAAAAAACCCTGGATAAAATGATCTCCTTCCTTCATCATGCTTCATGCTACAACCATATTTAGTCCTCCTCTTTACTTTTTTTTTCTTCAACTATGCACCTCATTTCTCGATCCCAGCTTTCTGACTTTTAGTTCTGGTGTTTCTCTCAATCTCCCCCTGTTTTCTTTTCTTCCTACCTCTGGAATGATCTAACCTCTCAGGCACAATTTGACCCTCGTTATCGTGGTGCTGTTAAGCCCTCATCAAACAAACAAAATTTCCAAACAAACAAAATTTATTCGTGCTCTTTGCCAACTTACATCGGCGCACGCCAGTGCGTGGTGACGGAGCACGATTTTTAAGTAGTTGTTTTTATGTTTCACGATTATCTTGCACGTTTTTAATGGCTAAACTTGACGATTAAGTACCTTAATGATATAATTGTAACGTACGAAGTAGCCTAGTCTAGTTGAGCGAAAATTTCTTAGTTGAGTATTGTTTTTTGGTATCGTGATATGTCGCGAGAAGCATATTTCATGTTGTGGGAAAAGAGATATTGTGATATTGTGATAATCGATATGTCATGACAGAACTAATGAAAGAGGACTTTAAAAGAAACAAAATGGTGAAGAGAGCATTCCAAAATTGTATTCCGTTATGGAGATATTCAAATTTAAAGCTCTGTCCTATCTGTGTAGAAATGACTGGTGTAGTAAGTCTACTATGGAAGGTTGGCACTGTCTTTCTCTAATTCCTAACAATTGTTAATGTATTTTAAAGAAGACCTTTTAAGGTTTTTCTTATTTGAATTATGTTTCCTCAAACGTTCTTTAAATGGAAAATTATGATTATCCTTACAAGATTCTGTTTTACTACTTTCCTGACAAATCCAATGGTTTTCAAGCCACAAAACAGCACGACAGAATATGATTAAATACATAAAGTCTGAGGAATCTGCGACTTTGACGTCACAACAACAGTACATGTAGAACATGATTTCAGTGTTTTCTACACAAATGATATCAAAGTTTAAACTTTAATATCTCTTTATGGAATAAGATTTTTGAACGTTTTCTTCACCATATTGTTTCTTTTGAAGTCCTCTTTCATATAATATGGACTTGCTTGACCCCTGAACTAAACTTTTAAGTTACTTTTGAATTAAATGATACATATGAACTACAGTACCTGTCGAGGTGCCATCCCACCAATTGATGTAAACCATCTACATAGTAAGAATTGTTTAGATATTCTGAGTAGTGTTTGAACCGATTGACAAATGGCTAACTCCTTATTACCATGGCAGCCACAGGAATTGTTTAAACTTGGAATGGAATTACAGAAAATTGCAAATGTTTGGCTGCCTTGAATGAAATTTGGAGTGATTCGACTTGTCGTTTGTCATAAATCACATAGGATACAGTAGGTATGATGGACTATAAAATCAATCCCTTAATAAAAGTGTTATTTGGATTATTCCAGTAAATTGTCATTTTATTGTATAAGATAGATGAATATTAAAGAATCAAATTGGTGTAAAAACCATGTTGGTATCTTATTCTGTTTTGGAGTTGTACATTTCTAAGATTTCACCAGTGTGTTGAAAAGTGACCTCTCTGTGTACAGTGTGATGTCATTCTTGCACTTCCAAGACAATTTTTATGTGGTTCTTTGAATATTGATATCATCTTTTTCAATGATTGGAAACATTGTTTTGTTTAATTATTGATGTGGGTATTAAACATGCACTTTACAAGAACATGATTTGCCCATCTGCTCATGTACCTCACACTCCAAACAGAAGCAAAATTTGAAGTATTTTCAAAGAAATACATGATACATTTTCTTGGATCTGCGATTATGATATCACTCATAAGACAGGGAGTTAACTTTTTAACACACTGAAGAAATCTTTGAAATGTAATAACTCTTAAAAGGAATAAAACAACATGGCTTTCACAACAATTAGTTTCTTTATATATATATATATATATATATATATATATATATATATATATATATATATATATATATATATATATATATATATATATATATATATATATATATATACATATACATATATATATATATATATATATATATATATATATATATATATATATATATATATATATATATATATATATATATATTTATATATATA
Source organism: Chiridota heheva (assembly GCA_020152595.1). Lineage (NCBI taxonomy): Eukaryota > Metazoa > Echinodermata > Holothuroidea > Apodida > Chiridotidae > Chiridota > Chiridota heheva. The sequence continues at coordinate 451,296 of JAIGNY010003591.1, forward strand.
TACTGTATATACATACATATATAAATATACATACATACATATATATATATATATATCTATATATATATATATATATATATATATATATATATATATATATATATATATATATATATATATATATATATATATATATACATACATATATAAATATACATACATACATACATATATATATATATATATATATATATATATATATATATATATATATATATATATATATATATATATATATATATATATATATATATATATATATATATATATATATGTATATATATAATAAATATATATATATATATATATATATATATTTATATATATATGTGTATGAAAATGAAAATTCATGGGAATATTTCATTAAGAAAATAAAGTTTGCCTTTTTGCCTTTCTTTTTTTCTAGAGGGAACTATTCAGATGGCAAACTAAAGGCACCTATTAAGCCTTGTGCGGGAAATAAAGGAACTCAAATAACGGTAGGTCATGCTAGATTTGCTCGGACCATTCAAATATTCAAAAGTGTTAAATATAATGCCAACTTTTACTTGTTTTGAGTTAAGGAAGTAGTTCAGAGGTCAAGTACATTTATTGCATACTGTATGGGCCTCAAAAGTCGAATTTTAGCCTAAAAATCTTTTCTCGAGAATTTGTGAATAAAAAGCCATTGGATATGCCACCAAGAAAGTATTAATGAAACAGAATCAAGTAAAGTAAGTGCAATCCACCACCTACAGAAATTTTAGAGAAGACAAATTCAATGTATAAAAAAAACTAAATTGGTTTTCTCTGAAACATTAAAGAATATTGAGAAAATGACGATGAGGGTGTTACCCTTCTACAGTAGAATTTCCAAATCAGTCACTTTTACAACTGAACTTTAAACGTGAAATGTGAATTCCTCTGTTGAAGAATAGACACATTGGAATCATCATGAATGTATATTCATTGGATGGATCCTAATAACAAAGACTTGAATTCATGCAAAAACCTAGATTGACCTCATTTGACCATTTTGACCCCTAAATTGACCTTATAATGCAAATTTAGCAATGGCATTTACCCTCACCCAGACTATGACTGATATATCTAGCATGGATGCTTTTCATTAACAAACTACATGTATGCTATAATGAAGTCAAAAAAAAAAAATATGTTAGCTGGTCCACTAAATATATATACCTGCAAAATATTATTTCTGTGTCACATATTTGTTCTCCTTCAATTCAAGTTCATTGTCAAATGCCATCTCATCTTGGATAACTGCTCCTTTTTGTCTCGCCTGCAAAGCATAAAGAAACATAGCGATCAGTCTGTAGTGGTTGGGGCATCCGCAAAAAGTTTAACCTATGGAATGTTGCTGGTATTTAAAGGTTCTCGCCCCAAAGAACTGAAAACAAGCTTTGGTCTTAATAGCAATTTACATCTTGTTTGAAAGAAAATGGTAACAATGGAATTTGCCTCAAAATAAGTAATTCCTGGTCTGCATTATTAGCAGTTGAAACAATAAAACCTTTCTTGAAAAGAAATCAAATTAAGCAATTAATATGTACTGTACAGTGGGAATGCGGGGAGGGGGAGGGGGAGGGGGGCGGAGAGGGGGGAGGACCTCCAAAGATAGAACATTGTGAAGATGCTTCACATTTATTTGTGAGAGACTTTCCAATGTGCAAATTTATATTTTAGTTATATTGTGTAATCAGTTTGTGCTGTAAAAGTTATTCAATTTACCACTGAACATACAACAATGAAAACACTTTCTTGATTCATCTTTTAAAATATTTATACTCTTCATTTTTAATAAGAAATTAATGTGGAAACAAATAAAGACAAAAAAACAAAAAAAACTTGGAACCGCACTGATTAATAGAACTTCACTTTCATCCTCAGGTGGAGGACCTTTTTTACAATGTTTCCACGAGGCGGAAAGCATTGAAAAGTCCATCAGAAGAACACAATCGGGTCTATGAGGTGGTCAGTCGTTATGCCATCCACAATGCAGGGAGAGCGTTTACGCTCAAAAAGGTTTGACTTCATTTGTCTTTATTTTACTGAAGGGTGTGAGCATTAAACATAAATGCAATTCATGTTTTATTAAGATGAGATTTGCTCAAAATAATGAATTATGTGTTATATATAAAGATGCACATTAACCACACATTCCAACCAGAGCCAGAACTTAAAGTGAACATATATGAAACTGAATATAAACCCTATTTTCCCCTTTTCTATTTCTCAATCCTCCATCTCCTCTCTGCCCGAACTCTTCACCTTAATTTTTTAAGACCCTCTTGGCACATTTGACTCTAATTGTCGTGGTGCTGTTAAACGTCAACAAATCAAACCAAACCTGAATATAAACAAATGCATTGTGACCTCGTGACTCTTGACATCACGTTTGATCTTGTTGAAAAGCTCTTTTATTCTGCCATGACACTTTTTCTATGCATCAAAAATTTAAGATGAATGCTGTTACGAAGAGATTATCGCTCTGTGCCTATTTTAACAATTGTATTGTGCTTTGAAACTTTCAAAATCTGCTAACAAATTTGATTTATGTTTTGTTAGGAAATATTGTTTAAAACAAAAATGGAAGGAAATGCAAATCAGTAAATGCACAAACTGACTCTCTGCATCACAAAATGAGTGCAATGAGTTGGGAACATGTGATGTCAGGCCTCAAATTAGATATGGAACGTACAGTATGTAGTCAGCACAAATACATGCATACTGTATGCCTCGTTCTACAAAATTCTTGAAGAGGCGCAGAGCGTCCGTTTGCGCATTTACGCTCCCTGTTTTATTTATTTCAATTCTGTTACAACAGTAACCGTATTCAATGTTTTAAGCACACGGGGCGCCTACGAAAATAGAATTGCACCACTTTGTAGACCCAAAGTTTCTTCCTAAGGGCTCAGGCTGTGTATAGTATGCTATTCCAAGTGCATTGTGTGAGCTGGTTCTTTAGCCCCACAATAACCGCCACAAAAACATGACTTGTCCCTCTCCTTAAAAATTTGTTCCAGCAAATCATAACCACAAACTTACTGTAGCAAATAATGAGACCATTTTATCTTAATCAAAATAATCACACAATAAGGATTTCGTCCATTGCTAATATTCAGCACCAACTTCCACAACAACTAAGGTTTTCAGAATAAAGAAAATAAAGAGGGAAAATCTGACCCGACCTGGTTATTTATGAGGTCGGGTCTGACTGTTTGAAACTTTAAGGAGCAGAACAACTTATGACATTGTGAGCATCAGATGCAAAATAAGCAAATAATATAACAAAACTTATTTTAAGTCTTCAAATTAATCAAATAGATTATAATATCTTCAGTCAAAAAATATTGGGTGGGCGCTTTTTAGATTAGGGATGTTTAATACGTTGAATACCGTACATTAATTCTCAATATGACATAACTTGTACGGCTGCTTGAAATTTTGTTCTAGCAAATCACCACAAACTTTGACTGCAGCAAATAATGAGACCACTGATTTTAAGTTAAATTACCACACACCATGCAATAAGGGCGTCACCCCATGCTCATTTGTAGTTCTAGTTTATATTGTCACAAAAAATATTCTTTTCATAAAAAATCTTAGTTTGTGCTGTGAGATTTATTTCCAAAAAGCAGTTTTGGCAACTTCGGAAAAAGTGTTACATTAACACGTGCTGGTCAACCTTTCTGTTCTTTACCCCTTTGCTATTCTTTACACTTTTAGCTTGAAATGTGAATTTGCTTCAGTGAGGGTGTAGCAGAAGGTGAGGGAAGGGGCAGCAGAGGGGGATAGGGAAGAGCAATTGTAGAAGTGCAGGGACTATAAGAGAGTCAAGGTGGGATGACGTCAACTGATGATTATCTCAGTTTGTTTTAATTTTAAATTTTAAAACTTCTATCAAATAGGGAGTGTTTATCCTGTTGAGCTCTCGAGAGTTTTATTAGCATTTTCGTTTATAACGTTGGTGTATAATAGTTTAGATTTAAAGTTTGATTAAAGTTTTTTTGGAGAAATTGTATGTTTTTAAAAAGCAAATCTGAAAATTGCTTGGTCTGTCACCGATGAATGTGTTACATTACTACAGTAGTAATGTCACATCTGTGGTGGTAATTGATTGGTTTGTCAGTGATTCTGTAAATATTTGAACCATTCAGAAACGGATTGTAATGTATTTCTATTAACACTATGTCTGACCTTTAGATGTGACGAAAGATGTTGTGGTATAACAAACAATTAGTCTATGAAATGAAGAAATGAAAACAACTTTAATGTTTTTGTTTTATCTTCGACAGCAAGGAGAGTCTTCAGCTGACCTCAGGACATCACAAACATCAACAACAGTGGATAACATCAGAACTGTATTTGGTCCGTCTGTTGCTAGGTAACCATTACTGGTTTTGTCATTTATTGCATACTTGGCAGTGATGAAAAATGATATATCTGTACCGTTCTGATTTGAGAAAAGTATTGAAATTTCACTTAAACTTCACCTATTTGTAAAGAATTATAATGACAATAAAAATATTAAAACAAAGGCCAATAATGTAAGACTTTAAGCAATTAAGATATTTCAGACTTTTTCTGTTTTTTTGCCTTATCCTAAAGTAAGGTCCACAACTTAACTACATGAACAGAAATACGTTCTGTTTCTTCTTCAGAGAGCTTCTTGAGATTGAGCACGAAAACAGTAAATTGTCTTTCAAGGTCAGAGGTTACATCTCAAATGCAAATTACTCCGTCAAGAAATGTATTTTTCTGCTGTTTATTAACCGTAAGTTACAAATTTTGTAAACATTTTGAATTCATACTGTACCAACAAAAAATATTTCATTGCAATTTCTGATTTTCTGTTGCTGTGACACTTATATTTTCGTTCATCTACTGTATTGAATATGGGTGCATTGCATTGTTTTATTAATATCCTATTTAGGCTTGGAGCTGCTTTTATACAAGAAGGATAAGTTTTTTTGAAGAATGTTTAGTGAAGAGCCCCTAGACTTATTCTCGAACCTTTTTTATTAATCTAGATTGCAAATTCTTGATTTGACCACGCTTCAGTTGAGAAGAATATGTGACAATATGATTCAAGTTTTTGAGTTCCTGTATAATACTGAATTGCTTTCTTTTTACCTTACCACTCTCCTCTCCTGACTGTGGAGATTGAGTCTTCATGGAGTAGCTTCTTCCATTTCTTTCTGTCTCTTGCAAGTTCTGTTGGTTGCCTCCCTCCAACTACATTGTTCCACCCAAGCTCCTTCCTCTCTTTCTCAACCGTCCTTCTCCAAGTTGTTTTTTTTCTTCCTCTTTTCCTGCTTCCCTCCGCGCCCACGACAATACAATTTTTGCATAATAATCATTATCTCTTCTTAGCACATGCCCAATCCATCTCCATGTATGACTTGTCTTACTATTTGGTATTGTCTGTCTCCTTTACTGATCTTCATTGACCATCTTATTTTCATGATTTTCCTCAGGCAGTTCCTTTGAAATATGTCCAGTTTATTTTCGTCTGATTTGTTGAACTTCCAGGTTCTCTGAGCTATAAATTAACACTGATTTAAGATTGATGTGAAAGATTTTAAGTGTGGTTTTTCTCTTATTCATATTTTACTAAAGTTGTTTAAATGTGGTCAGTGCTAAGGAGATTCTCTTTCTTATGTCATCTTTGGTGCATCCATCTTTAGACAATGTTGTGCCCAGATATACAAACTTTCTACATCTTCTAGATCTTTATCTGATACAATTATTGTTCTTCCATTCTTATTGTTCATCCTCATCGTCTTTGTCTTTTTTCATTCATTTTCAGCCCAACATATGTTTCTAATTTCATATAGCCGAGATGTTTTGTTCTGTAGATTTTCCTTTGTGCTTGAAATTAAAGCAATATCATCGGAATTCCTTTGGCTTCCTGTAATTTCTTGCATGTTTCAGCCAATCCTCAGGTGACATACATGTGTGGTCACATTGAAGTTGGCCAAAAAGTTATCACGGATTTGATATTCAGCATTGTAGCTTCACTTTAAGGGTTATTGATGGGTGGAATGCTTTGCTTGAGTGGGTGGTGTGCTCCGAATCTGTTCATGATTTTCAAGTCAACAATGTTTAAGTTCTTTATGAATCTGGGTGTCTTTGAGTGTGATTATTGTTTCTGTATTTTTCTTTTTGTGTTTAGTTTTGGCTGTTTATGGGGTTGTTGACCCGTAGCCTGTTATCTCAATATGTTAGGTACTACTGCAGAATTGTGCTTAAGGGAATAGTTCAGTGGTCAAGCAAGTTGATCTCATATGAAATAGGATCTTATACAAAAACAGAATGGTGAAGAAACTACTTCAAAATCTTTTTCCGTTAAGGAGACTAAAATTTAAAGCTTTTTAAAGCTCAATGCTATAAATATGCAATCATCAATCTAAGCCCACTCAAGAAACTCATTCGTCCATTGAAATTCAAGATGGAGACGTGCACTCCATCCTCCCTCAGTTGATGGGGGGCCTGTGGGCCACCTCTGTCGTCCTCGCAGACGCGTTTCTGCACGTGCGATTCGCGAGGAACACAGGCGCTTCCTGCCGTTCCAATTCGAGGGGGTCACGTACATCTTCAGAGTATTCCCGTTCGGTCTGTTGACCACCCCTAGGGTTTGCACCCGGATAACAGAGTTCTCACGGCCTTTCTATGGAAGAAGGGCATAAGAATCTTTACGTATCTGGATAACTGGCTCATCGTTGCAAAAATCACAGCCACCTTCGCAGAGCACACAGACGTAGTCATAAGAGTGGCACAGGACTTAGGCTGGGTTTCAACCTCGCAAAGTCCAATCTAGTTCCATCCCACCTTTCTGGGAGCAGCCTTGGATTTCACAGAAGATCGAATATGACCCAACAGAGAAACGGATCCTGGCCATGAAGACAGGAGCCGATGTTTTCCTCTCACAGCCAACGTCAAGAGCGAGAACATGGCTAGTATTCCTAGGGTACCTAGCCAGTCTGGTAGATGTAGTCCCAATTTGCAGGTTTCACATGCAGGATCTACAATTCCACCTACTGATTCATTTTGTCCCATTCAGGAGGGACCTTATTTCCCTTTCCCTGTACACAGGCAGTGGTCCCCTACATGTGGTGCCTCCAGTCACAGGGAGCGATTTTCCTGCCCACCAGACTGTCACTGTCAGTGGTGACAGACACATCTTTGACGGGGTGAGGAGCGCATTTGGCATGGTCCCAAGTCGCAGGATTTTGTACGGACACTTGGTGCAATTCGCACATCAATATGTTGGAATTAGAGGCAGTGCGCCGGGCTCTTGTTCACTTTCTACCACATGTACGGAACAAGACTGTTCTTATACACACCGGCGACTCCACTGTAGTGGCTTAAACCAAGAGACAGGTAGGCATGAGGTCCCTCGTGCATCAGCACGTGAAGATTCGTGTCTGAGAGGTTGACAGAGGTGGCCCACAGGCCCCTCGTCAACTGAGGGAGGATGGAGTGCAGCGTCTCCATCTTGAATTTTAATGGACAAATGAATTTGTTCAGTGGTTTTAAATTGATTATTGCATATTTATACATGTAGCATGGAAGGTAAGTATAACTGTCGTAAATATCCCCGCTACGCTTAGCGGGGTAAAACTTCTTAACGGAATAAGATGTTTAAATGCTTTCTTTGCCATTTTGTTTCCTCTTCCATATAAGATGGACTTGCATAACCACTGAACTACTACAACCTAGGGATAACATTAGCTAAATTACAGACTATGTTTTGTTTCAAAAAGATTGATTCGATACTCGCTTTCCCAAAGTTACTTATGTACTTATATTTGTATTGTTATTCTCCAAGATCGTCTGGTGGATTCCTCAAACCTCAGGAAATCAATCGAAGCAGTTTATGCGGCATATCTACCAAAGGCCATGCACCCCTTCATGTACTTGAGGTAAGGGTAAATACGGAAGTCATTTTGTTGGGAAATTTCATTTTGCATGAGTTGGCATTACATGTACAGTCCCTTTAAATCATTGCTTGGCCAATCCAAAAGCAATATAGACCTTTTCAAACTGAGTTTAGCCAAACATGATATTTTCAGTACTTTGACCAATCAAGTGCCTGGGGAATTTTCCTTTTGTTACTCAACCAATCACCTGCAGTTGCTGGAAGAAAAGTTGTAAACAACAATTCACAAACGTATTACTTGTTCCTTCATGTATAACGCACGTATGATGAGTGTTGAAAGCATATACTTGGTCCCATACCGTGCGTTTATTGTGCAGACGGCCAAGAATCCCCCACTATTTGATCAGTATAATATTCTCCCGGTATACTATTGGTCGTCTATGGATGCATAAATTTCAGCCATGTTACATAAATTAACTTAGTTTTTCGGAAATTGCCAATTCAGATTCGAAAAGGTTTATAAGGAGATTGGGTAAACCATCCTTACAAAACATATAAGGACTACGGAAAATGGAACACCCTCATTGAAAACAAACTCCACAACATTCAGCCTTCCATTCCCACCAACCCCACTTCCCACAACCTCTCTCGTAAAGATCAAGTCTACATCACTCACCTCAGAATAGGTCACACCCACCTCACACATTCTCACCGACCCCCCCCCACCGCGACACCTCTTTGCAATAATTGTCACGGGCCCCTTACAGTCAAACACATCCTCATTGACTGTCCTCTCTTCACCAACCCCAGAGCTTCCCTCAATCCCTTCAACTCCATTGCCGAGCTTTTTGCAAAAACACCCCAGATAAAATCATTTCCTTCCTACACCATACCTGCTACTCTAACTACTGTATGTCTAACTTATCTTGTCCTAAACTTCTCCAGCCCTACCTACTGTACTCTACCCAACTACTCCATTCTCTTTTCATCTCTGACAATATTTAATTTCTCTGGCGCAATTTGACCATTGTTGTCATGGTTACGTTAAACTTACCAAACAAACTTCCAAGGAATATGATCTCCTGAATATGTCTTGTGTAGACTGAAGAGTCTAGTAGACTAATAGAGCTGAGAACATGAAGTGGGTAGCATTTTAAACAACTTTCATACATATTTTTTCTGGAGCTGCCCATATTACCTTACTTAGCTGCTTTGTGCCAAGTGGCACATAAGGTCTTTGGAAAGTTGGCATCCTCATCCTTACATTCTTAACAACTGTTAATGTTTTGAGAAATTTTATTTAATTTTTTCACTATTTGAATTTTTTTTGTTAATGATAAATCTATTGAAAATGTTGAAAAGAATATAAAAAGAATAAATCCAAATTCGAGGGTAAATAAATGGTCAATCTATGAAAGCTATTAAATTCAATAATGAAAAATAAGTTATACTACAAAATGTTGTGATAGAATCTACCACTGAGCATCTGAAATAATTTGTTTCTTGTACCCCGTCAAGTTTGCTTGTGACATTGAGAATGTTAACATCTATCCCACCGAATATGAAGTCGTATTTCTTTCAAGAGGATGCCATCATTGGTTAATTGATAAAGCCAATTCTGGGGAGATCTGTTTCAAGATGGCTGAAACACATTGGAGAATAATACGACAAACTCATCCTAAAATCATGGAACTCCTTTAGTGGCCCTCACTCAAATATTGTCTTCTTGTTTTGCTGTACTACAGCAAAACTATCTGACATGTCCCATCAGTTTATATCCCTTTCCCCTCCCCTCCACATTTTTTATATTTAAAAAAGATGGAACATGTACTCTACTTGATTACCTCTATTTTGTTTTACATTTTTGTACCTTGAATCTTAAATTCAAATGTAAAAAGATCTGTCTTCCAGATGGATATAAAATTATTGCAAGATTATACTTATTTTAAATCATATTCCTCTCCCCTCAAAGCTTTTGTGTTTTATCACCTACAACAATATTATGTAAAGTTTCTCTCAATCTATTCCTAACTTTAAAAATTGAATAACTGTTCAAGGGTGAAATCATCTACATGTGTGAATTTGGAGGGTAATGATCCGAAGAAGTGAAATTTAAGGGGTAGATTTGCAGTGTTTTAAAGATATAAGAGGTATAGAGGAAACGGCAACATTGGCTAAATGACTTAGGCCAGATATTGACTTAAAGTGGAGATAAAAACTACACTATAATCCAACGTTTCTAATTGGTCAAACTATTTACAATAAAAAGTAAACAACAATGAACAAGGGGGAAAATGAGCTACAGTAATGGAACTCCCCATGTGTGCTAGATTACTCTTAATAGTTCCTTTTAAATCATCATGCACACCCATCACTTTACATTCTTTTCAAATGCACAGTTTGATCTTTTACAATACTTTGGTCGTGTTAACACTTATCTCTGGATCGTGAACCCCTGATGATAACCTTCCTCCATAAATGTAGAAAAAATAATGTTGTTGTGTTCTCACTTAAGCGCAAGCCCCATTCAGACTCGCTGTAGCTAGGCGATCTGATCGCCGGGCATGAATGAACCTAAATTTAAAAGTGGATCCTTGAAAAACCTGTGATTAAAAAAACAGCAGGTTGTTCTTGCAAAATTAAACAAGTTATAACAGGATATTGCGATACTGTGTCACAGATCTGCGTTCACACATATTTTTTTGAAAATCTCACTGGTAGATCTGATTTTCTGTTCTGGATCATGATCCTTCGCGTAGGATGAAGATCAACTAATGTGATCAGATCCGATGTGCATTCTCACAGTAAAAGATCGGCAGGTCTGATCGCGAGCTTTTATTCAAATGAGAACACGCTGTTTGATATACTTACACCTTTCTGGCACAGTATGACCTTTGCTGCTACGGTGTCTCAGCATTGACCCTCATCAATCAATCATCCCACAATAAACATGTTCTCATTCTTTTCACTGCAGCCTTGAGATTGTGCCTCAAAACGTTGATGTCAACGTCCACCCAACGAAACACGAGGTCCATTTCCTTCACGAAGATGCCATCATTGAGGACATTCAGCAGTGCATTGAACAGAAGTTACTCGGGTCAAATTCATCCAGGACTTACTTTGCTCAGGTAGGTATAAGAGCGGTGAAAACCTTTCCATTGAAAGGATTGTAAGAGGTTAGATATTTTAGGGTGTGTGATAGGTACAGTTCAGTTGGTAGAGCACACAACTGAAATCCTGTAGCTTTCAGGTTCGAGTCTAACAAGATTCAACTATTAGATTTCTCCACAGCCTTGCAGGCAGATACTCCTAACATCTTTGGCAGAAGTATGTCTTCTGCATCACCTGCTCCTTGTCCAGCCTTAATTGGACAATGGTTAGGATGGATTTGGATTTGCTAGGATGGATTTGGATTTTCTAGGTTGGATTTGGATTTGCTAGGATGGATTTGGATTTGCTAGGATGGATTTGGATTTTCTAGGTTGGATTTGGATTTGCTAGGATGGATTTGGTTTTGTTAGGATGGATTTGGATTTGCTAGGATGGATTTAGATTTGCTAGGATGGATTTGGATTTTCTAGAATGGATTTGGATTTGCTAGGATGGATTTGGATTTGCTAGGATGGATTTGGATTTTCTAGAATGGATTTGGATTTGCTAGGATGGATTTGGATTTGCTTGGATGGATTTGGATTTGCTAGGATGGATTTGGATTTGCTAGGATGGATTTGGTTTTGCTAGGATGGATTTGGATTTGCTAGGATGGATGGATTTGGATTTGCTAGGATGGATGGATTTTTGGATTTGCTAGGATGGATTTGGATTTGCTAGGATGGATTTGGATTTGCTAGGATGGATTTGGATTTGCTAGGATGGATTTGGATTTGCTAGGATGGATTTGGATTTGCTAGAATGGATTTGGATTTGCTGTGATAAAAAACAGCAGGTTAACTGTTCTTAAAATTAAACAAGTGATAACAGGATATTGCGATACTGTGTCACAGATCTGCGTTCACACATGTTTTTTGAGAGTCTGACCAGTGGATCAGATTGCCTGTTCTGGATCATGATCATGATGGTGGATTTTATCCACCTCTATTGGATGTGGACATTTAATGAATGTCGATCCCAACAACAGGAACAGTCCCCTACCTGTTTCTCTGAAAACATATTTGAGAAGAGAAGCATGAAAATACAGTATTCATTCACCTCCCGTCCCGAAGCAGTAAAGCTCCTCTTGACTGCCGTGCAGATAGTTGACCTTCAATATTGTGCGCTGCAGGATATAACATAACATGTTTGGACATGCAGCGGTAACATGAATTAAATTGCCTTGACATTTATGGAATACCAAAACAGGTGCAAAAAAATACATTGTCAGCAGATTGACCATTTCACAGGCCTTGAATGTTTAGGCATTAATTAGTATACAATCATGTAATATAAGTTGTAATGCAAATTTTTGTTTATATAATTTAATGAATCATTATAATTAAAAATAAATGACTTGTAAAAACGACATTAAAGAAATTGATTTAAAATATATTAAAAAGATTAAAAGTATCAAAAAAGGTTCATTATATTGTATAAAACTTGACTTACAATTTTGTAAAAATATTTTGAGGTTAGTATGAAATTGTTTATGCCAATTTATGGTATGCTTTCTTCACATTTTTTTCTTTGAATATCCTCTATCATGTAGGATAAATTTGTTTGAGCTTTGAACTAGTAATCCTTTAGAATATTTCTTTTACATGTATTGCTCTTTACATTTCATAAGAAGGAAACTCAACAGATTGATGTAAATTAATATATTCTCTTTGATTTCAGGCTCTGCTGCCTGGTGTCCCTGTCCCAGTCACCGAAGTCACCGGAACAAAAGAAAACTCCTCTGATTTATCAGTGAAAGCTACCCCAGAGAGGGTGTATGACCACAACCTTGTGAGGACAGATTCATCGGACCAGAAATTGGATGCTTTCATCACGAGAACAAAAACACCAGTTGTAAACCGGAGATCAGAAGGCGAGAGAGATGATGGCAAGGGTGATGTTGAACCAATGAATGTAGACGCACCGACACCTGCTGCTCCATCGAGGTAGGATTTGTGTTTTAATTGACGTCCCATAGTTGGGAATTAAGCTTCATAATGCTGTAACTAGGTGGGTTAAACAAACTTTAAATCCACAAACTAACAAAAAAATAAACAAAATACCGCTTGCCAACCATTCTGGGTAAGAGGAATGGATTTACAAAGCCCGAAGCGGGCCCCTAGGTGCAATTTTTGTTGACCATCTTGTAGTCATTTAGACTGTGTGTGCAGAAATTTGTTTGGTACAGTGTATTGCATTGACTGCATGATGCAGCTAACTACATTAGCTGCACTGTATCAGTACCACAAGGATTTTTGCCCCACCTCGTTACACAGAATTTGTTGCTAAGCAAATTCATGCAGTAATTCTTTAAAAAAGTTGTCAATGAACTATAAACTCAGAGAGGTTAATTAGCTGAATGGTCAAGCATTTTTATCTTGTATGAAAAAGAACATTAACCCTTACTCTACCAGGGCTTTAGAAATAGCGACCCCAATTTTCGTAACTTTTTTTTTCTATGCATTTTTGACAACTTTTCTTTCATTTTCTTTCGTTACAAGTTTGGTTGGAATAGATGCTAAGTTATTTAGCTTTTGAGTAATTAAAACCAATTGAGGAAATATTAGACAGAATTATGCAAAATAAGCAATTTTTGGCTAAATTTGGTCAACAAATGGTCAATCTTTGCAGAAGTATAACTTCTTGTCAGTATTGAAAACAGAGATTTGTGTTACATATTTAGATTTATTTTGAAATTTCCTTTCTAATGATACTAACCTACATTTTTTAGAAAGAAAGGGTAAGCTTTTATCATCAAAAATGATAAAAGTCAAACGTCCCCTGAAAGCTGCAGCAGAAGAATAATTATGCAGTGGTCACGGCGGGACTCGAACCCGGAGCGCTCGCACGCTAGTAGCGTAATTTTCCCCTGCGCTACGTGGTCGTTAAAATTGGATGGCTGTAATTTTGTTCTTATAGGATAGGTTCTAAATAGAGGGGGGTATGCCTTTATTTATATGTCAAATGAAAGGAAATTTCAAAGCGCTTTGACGGGCGGTTCAACCAAGCATGCGTGTTTTGAGGTTTGGGTTTCACGATTTTTTGAACAAAACCGGCCAAAAATGGCAGAAATTCATGAAATTTTGCAGAACTTTCACTAGAACAAAAGATTGGGCGTAGGGATTATACAAATTATACCAGAAACCAATACTATCATGTCTTAGGACTTGCGTGTTTGATTTTGAAGCAAAATGTGATCTTAAAATTATCGTAAGATTTAAAAAAAAAAAAAGAAAAAAAATGCAATTTTTTTAGCAATTATTGATTTTTACCATTTTCGATGTAATTTTTCTAAAAATTATGTAATATAACCTCCAAAAAAGTTTCATTTTATGAAAGAACTATTTGAGTACTTTAAAATGATACCAAGATCACTCGTATAGGACTGTGGTAAAGTCCCGATTTTATTTTTAGAAAAAGGTGGTTTGAAATCGGCGATAGTATCGCCGCGTGGTAGAGTAAGGGTTAATAGAAACAAATTGGTGAAAAAAGCATTCCAAAATCTTATTCTGTTAAGGGGATATTCAAGTTGATGACTCTGTCTCCTTTGCGTAGAAATGACTGAAATCAGACTAGTTGTGGTCATAGGTCTTAGGTCATTGGCTATAATTTTATTAAAAAACCTTAGTAAATATTTTAATACAATCCACTTTTGAGAAATGTAAGAATGTGATGTTACAAATTGTAACTAGTCTTGATTTCAGTCATTTCTACCCAAATTTCATTGCTTGTAAGAAAGTATGTTTATTAAAGTGTTGTTGTTTTTAAACTATCTTTTGTTATTGATTTTCTCTCTCTTTAGGTTTTATATTATAGTTACTTTTCTAACTTGGAATCTAAGGAAAAAGTTAACCACTGAGACGTAAAGAGTATTGAGTAATGTGAGGATGTGATAGTCCAATATCAGTCACTCTGAACTCTTTAAACACCCTTTATTCCCATGTATATGCAAACAAGTCAGTAGAATTTAATCAAAGTTAAAGTTTGGTTTAATTGTTAAATTTCACTTCATGTTGTAGAAAAAGAAGCATTGAAGATTCATCGCCATCAGAATCTGCAGCCAATAGCAGCACTCGTAATTCAGCAGCTGCTCACCTTCAAGCTAGGAAGCACCACAGACCGATAAAACTCACCAGCGTACTGGCCTTGCAATCAGAAATAGAAGGAGCTCTGCATGAAGGACTGAGGGCGCTTTTTAAGAATCATACATTTGTTGGAATAGTGAATGCAGAGCATTCATTGATTCAGCACCAGACCAAACTATATCTTGTAAATACCGTAAAACTGAGGTGAGGATCATGGTTTTGATCACTTAACGATTCCAAAAGTTTCATCGGCGTGCAAAATCTATGTTCGGTGTTGTGTTATGTCCATTCCGATTTATATTGCTATACAATTATTGTTCTCAGTGGTCATAGATTGGCATGCTAGAGGTCACTGGTCCAATCCATGCATTGCGTCTACATTCACCATTGCTCGCAACTGGTTTGTCGAAGGTCATGGACATCTGTATATCACCTTAGTTACAGTAGTTAAATATCATCAAGTCTGGAGGGCTTATAGAGGCAGTGCTTATACCTGATTTCCATGGTACTAAGCAGATGAGAATACTTGACTTCCCTGGATGGGACACTAGTCCATCTCAGGTTAACTCCCCAGCTGAAACTAGTACTCATTTCACAGCTGAGTGAACTAGAGTGAATGGAATCAAATGTCTTGCTCAATGACACAGTACCTGCAGCACCCTGACTGGCATTTGCTTCCGGTACGAGTACGAGACCGACACCCTAACAACTGGGCTACTGCACTCCCCAACCCTAGCTTTTGGGAAATGTACGTTGCCACATTTTAATCTCGATAAATGTCCTTTAAAGTGCCAGTTATTTTCTGATAAAGACATGTAACTTTTCTGGGTTTTCTATTCTTTGAGGGCATAGAAATTGTTCTATATATAATTGTCAATCAAATTGAACTAGCTTTTATCGATATAAGGAAGAATCAGTGTATAAGGATATAACAACTAGTGCTGTCATGACATATCGATTATCGTGATATCTCTTTTCCCACGACATGAAATAGGCCTCTCGCGAGATACTGCGATACCAAAAACTAATACTCAACTAAGAAACGTTCGTGCAACTAGGCTCTGCTACTTCGTACATTACAATTCTAACGTTACGTACTTAATCTAAAAGTCAAGTTTAGGCCATTAAAAACTTGTAAAATAATCGTGGAACCTAAAAACAACTAATTAGAAATCGTGCTCCGTCACCACACACTGGCACACGTCGATGTAAGTAGGCTAAAAGAATGAAAAATTGGTCTAGAATGTGCCACTCAGGCTCTCATTTCGATAATTCGTGGTCATAACAACCAACCCAAAGTTGATTTATATAAGTGAGAGTAGTTATGTTGGCAACAACTTTAGAGATATTTTGCTACAAAGCAATTTAATCCAGTAAAATTGTATACAACTAAAATCTGTACAGAAGTCTATAATGGTGTACTGTGCCTCCATATTATTACAAGTGCTTTCTAAAATTCATATTTGATTTGCTATTGTCATTTTCAAAACCACTTCTGAAACATCTTTTTGCTCTTGCCAACAAATTTGAGTTTCTTCCTGTTTAGCGCCCTAGACAAAAACCAAACAATTTCTTCATTAAGATTTTTACATGTATAAAAATGACCAGACTAAAATTACGTATATTGAAGTTTCCGATTGCAGACCAACAGTAAAGATGATAGCGCCAACTGTAAAAATTGTATTGCTATTTTCAAGAAGAAAAAAATATGGATTAAAATCTTTTTTTAACACTTAATTGAAATATTGTAATCTTTACCCCATTGCATGAATAGTTTTTACAAAAATGCTTTTTTTTTTTGGCCAAATTTCACTTTACACTGGAAAAATGATAAACTGTAAATATTTACTACAAAAAGTGTTATAATTATCTTTTTCTTGGTTTGTTCAAAATAGATACAATGAAACTTTTCATAACTTTTATTTGTATAGTTTTTGTTCAGCTTTACAAAGTTTCCATCCAAACTTATTCCACATTTGTAGAAAAGTCAAGCTTTGTGTTTTAGAATTCAATGCAACTTGAAGCACAAAGTGGTTTCTCGCAGATTCTGCACTCGTAGGTAACCTAGCTTCTTTCTCTTCCCTCTAGAAGCACACACACATCACATCTAAACAAAGCGTAAAACAGCCAACAATCTTTCTGTGCTTTCACAGATCTTACGTCATTTTGTAACTTGATCAATGCATGAAGTATAAAGACATATATGTCCGCCCTACGCATTAGCATAAAGGTAATAGGCAACTAGCATGTTAGCTGTGCACAATGAATGGTTTTGGGGGGATTCCCCAGGTTTAATGTGACTTAGTTTGGTGCATAAAATATAAGACTGATATGTCCATCTTATGCAGTAGTGTAGAGTTAAGAGATGACGGACATATTCTTTCACATTGTTAAAATCATTTTTAAACACCTTCATAAAATCTTACATCAATTTAACATTGCAATATACATCACACATTCTTTAAGTGGTTAAATAGGCACTTTTTATGAAATCTTATGTCACTTTAAAAGATCTGCAATATACATCACATTCTTTCACATTGTCCTACAGGTAAAAGTAAAATCATTTTTAGACACCTTCATAAAATCTAACATCAATTTAACATATCTGCAATATACATCACACATTCTTTCATGTTCTCCTAAATGTGACAATGCTTACATTTAAAATGCCATCACATAGAGATGAACTGTTTTGTACTCTGTTTTGTAATTTATTCTTATTCTGATATTTTCTTTCTGTTGCAGCCAGGAACTATTTTATCAACTGATTCTATTTGACTTTGGAAACTTTGGAGTGATGAGACTATCCGTAAGTTTGTTAAGTTTTCATAATCTGTTAAATCTTAAGTCTTACAAAAGTAGAAATAAATACTATTTAAATCATTATTCTATATATTTATTTATTTATTTATTTATTTGTTTGTTTGTTTGTTTGCTTGTTTGGTTGGTTGGTTGGTTGGTTGGATGGTTGGTCGGTCGTTTTTTATTGCAGAATCATTTTTTAAAGATTATTATTATTATCATTAGTGTTATTATTATTATTATTATTATTATTATTACTATTATGATTATTATTATTATTAAGATTAAGATTAAGATGTAAGACAACTCTAAAAGAGAGTCATTGCTTATAAATCATTTTCACTATCCAAATGTACTGTTTGCAGCCTTTTAAAGGTAAAGTACATGGTTAAAAACAATAGCTGAAATCCATTAAAAATTACAAAAAGTGACAGTAATGCCCATTAAAATTGTTTAAATAATTCCAATTTATGTTGATGTATGAAGGGGCAGAGAAAACGTGTGGTAGCTCAGTGGTAAAGAGTTTTTGACTTGTACTACAAGGTTCAATTCTAGCTCTGAGTACATTTTCTATGGTTCTAGTTGACTCAGCTGTGAAGTGAGTACCAGATGGGGAAGTAAGCCTGTGATGGACTGGTGTCCTTTCCAGGGGAGTCAAGTACACGCATCCGCCTGCATGCACCAAGGATAAGCACTCTGTTGGAATTATTATCAAATTTGCCAAGGTTCTGAATAAAGGTGTCAAAAATCTTCCCTCAAAATATTGTGGCAGAATAATATCAATGTAGTTAATGCAGTTTGTATGCTTCCCTCTTTTCACAATTTAATGTACTATTTATAGCACAATTACATGGTGGATATTTTTAGAGCACTATTTACTACAAACTGTTGTCTTAGAGCACATATACACCACATATACTGTTGTTTTAAAGCACATATTTACTTCAATTTATACCTTACCTTCCATGCTATAAATATGCAATCTGGTCACATGACCTGATTCTAACGCACATATTTACCACATATACTGTTGTTTTAGAGCACATATTTACTACATATACTGTTGTTTTAGGGCACATATTTACCACATATACTGTTGTTTTAGGGCACATATTTACCACATATTCTGTTGTTTTAGAGCACATATTTACCACATATACTGTTGTTTTAGAGCACATATTTACCACATATACTGTTGTTTTAGAGCACATATTTACCATATATACTGTTTGCTTACTCAATATTTTTTTTTTTAGGCATATGAAATAAGAAGTTTCTTCTCACGAATTCCTGTTTTTCATGCAGTTATAACTGCCGGAACCTCATATGTTTTTCCAGGTCTGAAGCAACCTACAGTATATAATGTTCATTGGCTTGTGGGATTTTATATTAACTTTATGAAAAGCAGACAAATAATGAAATAGTAAATTTACTTTCTTCAGAATCCAGCCCCGATCTACGAACTAGCAATGCTTGCTCTGAACTCGTCCGAGAGTGGATGGAGTGAGGAGGATGGACCTAAGGAGCAGCTCTCTCAATACATTGTAGATTTGCTCCAATCAAAGAAGGACATGTTGAGGGATTATTTCTCCATCAAAATAGATGAGGTAATATATGAATCATTTAATAGATCAGCTTAATCATATCTCTGTCAGTGGCATTGCCAGGTTTCAAATTTTTGGAAGGCAATTGAAAATTTTGAGAAATTAATTGTTATCATTAGGCAAACTTAGCTCTTTTTACTACTTCACAACATAGATGGATCAAGGAGGTTAATAGAGGTGAGTGGGTTTAGCAGTATTTATTGTGGGTAAGGAGAACATGGGTCATGGTGGGCAGGTGGATGCATGATGGGTAGAAGGATTGAGATTAGTACTTTTTTGGTATGCAAAGTATTTTGGGGGAATATGATGAGGGGGTGCGAGTAAGACGAAAGTATATTTAGTAAAACATTTTATCCCAACAAAATCTTTTAAATGCGATAACTCCTCAGTGGAGATATCTAACATAGTTTTTACACCAATCCATCCTCCAACATTATCAATTTCCTCCGTAACAACAACCTATTCCACCATATCTAATCTTCCTTTCCCTTCCCTTCAACACCTAACCTTACACACTCATCTCTTCACCTTAATTTTTCTCCCAAATTTGCCCTATTTTCTCCCTTTTCTCCCTCTCAATCCTATATCTCCTCTCTGCCCTAACTCTTACACCTTAATTTTTTAACACCCTCTCTTGGCACGTTGGACTCTGACTGTTGCGTTGTTTTTAAACATCAACAAAACAAAACCAATTTGTTTCTTTGAAGCATTAGGTTAGTGGTCAAGCAAGCTGATCTTATAACAAGTTGGATCAATTCTGACTGTTGCGTTGCTGTTTAAACATTAACAAAACTAAACCAATTTGTTTCTTTGAAGTATTAGTTCAGTGGTCAAGCAAGTTGATCTTATAACAAGTTGGATCGACTTTGACTGTTGTGTTGCTCTTTAAATATCAACAAAACCAAACCAATTTGTTTCTTTGAAGCATTAGTTCAGTGGTCAAGCAAGTTGATCTTATAACAAGTTGGATCGACTCCGACTGTTGCATTGCTGTTTAAGCATCAACAAAATCAAACCAATTTGTTTCTTTAAAGCATTAGTTCCGTGGTCAAGCAAGTTCATCTTATTACAACTTGGATCGACTCTGACTGTTGCGTTGCCGTTAAACATCAACAAAACCAAACCAATTTGTTACTTTGAAGCATTAGTTCAGTGGTCAAGCAAGTTGATCTTATTACAAGTTGGATCGACTCTGACTGTTGCGTTGCTGTTTAAACATCAACAAAATCAAACCAATTTGTTTCTTTAAAGCATTAGTTCCGTGGTCAAGCAAGCTGATCTTATAACAAGTTGGATCGACACTGACTGTTGCGTTGCCGTTAAACATCAACAAAACCAAACCAATTTGTTTCTTTGAAGCATTAATTCAGTGGTCAAGCAAGTTGATCTTATAACAAGTTGGATCGACTCCGACTGTTGCGTTGCCGTTTAAACATCAACAAAACCAAACCAATTTGTTTCTTTAAAGCATTAGTTCAGTGGTCAAGCAAGTTGATCTTATAACATGTTGGATCGACTGTGACTGTTGCGTTGCCGTTTAAACATCAACAAAACAAAACCAGTTTGTTTCTTTGAAGCATTAGTTCAGTGGTCAAGCTAGTTGATCTTCTAACAAGTTGGATCAACTCTGACTGTTGCGTTGCTGTTTAAACATCAACAAAACTAAACCAATATGTTTCTTTAAGGCATTAGTTCCGTGTCAAGCAAGTTGATCTTATAACAAGTTGGATCGACTCTGACTGTGGCGTAGCTGTTTAGACATCAACAAAATCAAACCAATTTGTTTCTTTGAAGCATTAGTTCAGTGGTCAAGCCTTATATGAAAGAGGACTTTAAAAGAAACAAAATAGTGAAGAAAGCATTTAGAAATCTTGTTCAAGTTTAAATGTCACATCTTTGTAGAAGTGACTGGTGTAGTAAGTCTACTATAGGAAGTTAGTACCCTCATTCTCATCCTCACATTCTTAACAATTGTTAGTGTATTTTGAAGACAATATATTCAACTTTTATTAATATGAATTATTTCCCCTCAAACTATCTTCAAGTTGATTATAATTCCCCTTTCTGTTTTACTACTTTTTTGACATATCCAATGGTTTTAAGCCACAAGTCACATTTTTGTTTTATTTCACCCATGCACCTCCTCTCTTGATACCAGCTGTCTGACTTTTAGTTCTTGTATTTCCCTCATTCTCCCCCTATTTTTTTCCCTTCCTACCTCTAGAATGATCTAACCTCTTAGGCACAATTTGACCCTCGTTGTCGTGGTGCCGTTAAGCCCTTATCAAACAAACAAACAAACACAGTACAAAATATGATAGAATACATAAAGACTGAGAAATCTGAGGCTGTCAAGTCACATTGGGGCGAGTTGACATTGACTGTCTTTATTATGTGTATTGAATATATATTTTATGGCTTTCTTGGAATAATTTTAACTAAAATCTTACCATAACATAGTCTTGTGTTTTTAAAGGATTAGTTCAGGATCAAACAAATCCATCTTATCAAAATGAACAAAATGGTGAAGAAAACGTTCAAAAATTTATTACGTTAAAGTGATATTCAAATTTAAAGTTATGACTTAGACCTATCTGCATAGAAACGACTAGTGTAGTAAGTCTACTATGAAAGTTTGTCTCCCTCATCCTCACGTTCTCAACAATTGTGTATGAATTTAAAGAAAATTTATTTAACTTTTTGACTATTTAAATTATTTTAGTAAATAGTAATCACTATTACTGTAGAAGGCTCTGTGCACTGGTTTTCAGTGGTTTCAAGCCACAAAATTGCAGGAAGAAATATGATAGAATATATAAAGAGTGGGGAATCTGAGGGTGTGATGTCACAGCTAGTCTGATTTCAATTGTTTCTACACAAATGATACAAAACTTTCGACTTAAATTTATTGCTTGATCCCTAGTCCTCTGTCATAAATATAAAAATGAAAATTCACAGGACTATTTCTTTAACCTCAATTCATCAATTATACAATTTTGTATGGAGTATTTGCTTTGTTATGTCCGTGCATTAAATCCCGTTAATGCATGAGGATGATTATTTGGTTTATTCCATTATCAGACTGGGTAGTAAAGTTATAAAATATGTGAACTTTTTTTCATTTTTCGTTCCTTTTTAGTTGTGTTTATAATGCATTTTAAACAATCTAACACGTACATTTTACCAAAAAATTCGTGTTTTGGCATTGTGTTTATATGCATGTTTAATGCATGGTTTAAAATCAGGCCATTCCACTTGTGTCAAAGTCCTTTGCCCCTTGCATTAAATACGCCTATAAACACTTTGCCTCAACGTTAATCCTGAAGTACTTAATCTAATTTTTTATTTTACAGGATGGCAATGTGACTACACTACCTCTGCTATTAGATAGCTATATTCCTCCATTAGAAGGTTTGCCAATGTTTATTTTGAGGCTTGCGACCGAGGTGAGAATATTAAATTGCATCATGATTTTAAATTTTTATTTATTTAGGGGTCTTGCAGATGTTTGCAGTGTTGACATTAAACGAATGTTTTTGATAGCAATTTATGTGTAATAATTGCAATAAAAAAAACCTGACATGAAAATTATAGGTACGCATTTGTCAAATAATTAACTGTATTCAAGGTATTATGTGCCCCTGCTCTATTTTAGCGCCCACCCAACAATTTCTGACATAATTAATTTGATTAATTTGAGACGAAAAATAACTTTTGCTACATCATTTGTTAATTTTTTATCTGAAGCTCACAATATTATTGTGTTGGTTATTGTGGGGCTAGTAGAACCATGCAGCTCACACAATGCAGCTCTAATAGCAAACTGTACATGCCCCGAGCATATGGATGCTTATTAAGAAGAAACTTTAGGTTTAAAAAGTGGTGCAGTTATATTTATATGTCGAAAATGCTAGGTCTGTTTCGGTACACGGTATGTGTACATTTGTGCTTCAATTAGTACAATTTAACGATCTATGGACAGTAGCAACAATTGGAAGAAAATTAGCTATAAAGCATGAAATAGCAAACAAATCTCATCAAAATCGGTTAGAATTTTGACTCTTAACAGCATTTTGAATTTGAGAGCCTTATTGTAATAAATTATGCAAATTATGTTGTACTTTTGTGACATCACAACAAGAAAACCTATGAATTTCCTTATGTTAACTTACTGTTTTTCAATTCTTCACCACTGTCCTTTGAATGGGAGTAGTTGAATGTGACTCAAGAGATTTTTAATTTCTATCATACCCTCTATCAAAATTTTGGAGGATAAACATTTGTAGCGAGCGATTTTCATTGGCTGAAATTTAGGACAATTTTGAAGAAATACATTTGAAGGATTTGAGTCCTCGCTTTCGTACAAAGAAATACATGTACTGTATATAGCTTTATCTTCGACCAGCCCTGCTCCATTTAAGGGCAGGTTGAGATGTTCCTGGTTTTAAGCAGAGCCAGTTCTAATATGAACTGCTCAAAATCGTAATGTAGTGCTATAACTTTTTTCCTTAATTTTAGTTATTGAAAATCATGGGAAAATCCATGTCTGATAGAATTTGATTAGGGGGTATGGTAGAGACTCAAAAACTTTTGTTGAGAATTTGCTGCAACACTTCGAATGATTATGACAGACATTTAGAAAACAAAAGATTTACAAACAAAAATACCAAGCTTGCCCTGTAATACACCAACATTTGCATAAGATATGCAAATTGATGAGATTTTAAAAAACACTGTAAAGTGGTCAAGGTTTAAATGATATTAATGAAATTTGTTGCTGCTACAGTATGAATAACTTGAATAGATTTCGAAGCAATTTAGCTTGATATTGCCTCTACAGGCCTAGATAGATACTGTACCATAAACCTTTCCATAATTTCAAAAGCATCTGGTATGCTTTTCACAATACTATAGCAAAAGTGTTGCTGCAGTTTGGTGTCATTTTCTTGGGTATTTTACTCCATTTTGGGCAAATTTCTTATTTCTTTTTGCTTATTAGGTTGATTGGGATTCAGAAAAGGAGTGCTTTAAGACATTTGCCAAGGAGTGCAGCTATTTCTATGGCCTGAACAAAAAGCTGGCTGTGAAGAACCTCAAAGAAAGTACGGAGGAAGAGGTAGGTTCAAGAAGAAACATGAAGATACACATTTTTTATTATTTTTTAATGGTCTTGTGACATGTAGCAGTTTTTACATATGTGCAAGAAAATTAAACTCTAAATAAAAAGGCTCTTTACAAGTTTAAAAAAAGATTGCATAGTTTCTCAATTATGGTCAATCAAAGTTTCAAGATTTTAAGACATTTAGGTGAACTTTGTGATGTCATCAGATGAACACAGCTCGATATATTCTTTAGTACTTCTTTAAAATGTGTTCTTCAGTTTTAACTACTTATAAAATTTATCTCTTCCTTACTGATGATTAACTGTTGCCGTAGAGGTATAACCAAGTTCCAAAAAAGAACAAGCTTGAAAAAGCAGGCCACCTTCACAAAAGTTAAGAAAATAAAGAATTATGTGTAACAGAAAAGCTGCAGTAGATCGATAGTTGAATAGTATGTATAAGTGTTAGGTTGTAAAATGTTAAAACTCATTTTATAGTTTATCATACTGAATAGATATTAATTTCAACATAAATATATTTTAGAACAAAACTTAATAATATCCCTGTGTCAATGAAGGTGGTGAAGAGGGGATAAAGCACTTTCTTCCATTCATTGTCCATCCGACCTTATACATTGCTTAGATACTGGGGAACAAAAGATATCTGCCCTTAGAAAGGAATTCTAATAAAGGAGATTCTTTTCTTGAAAGAATTAAAATAAAATTGAAAAGGTTTTTAAATATTTGTGTTGCCATGTAAAAAAAGTTGAACAAAAGAGGCTGAAGTCTCAAAAGAATTTGTAATTATGTGTTTTGGACATCAATATAAAACAACAGGCTTTAATATTTGAAAAGAGTGGAAACATTACAGACTTAGGATAAACTACAAAATAATCTGCAATACATTTTTATTTTGTATATAGATGAGTGTATTTGGTAGATGTGTGGGTGGCAAAAGGTGGGTTGGGGTAGTAGGTGAATGGAGGATGGTAAGTGAATGGAGGATAGTAGATTAATAGAGAATGACAGGTAAATAGGGGCTGGCATGTGAATGGGAGCATGTTAGGTTGATAAAGGTGAGGGGATGGTGGAAGATGGTATAATGATTGATACATGGAGAAATTGCGATAAGGGTGGAATGGCATGGGGAACAAGACAGGATGGCATGTGGGACAAGGTGGCATGGCATATGGGACAGGATGTCATGGCATGTGAAACAAGGTGGTGTCATGGCATTTATATAGGCTGGGATGGCATTGAAACAGAATGGAATGGCATTGGAACAGAATGGAATGGCATTGGAACAAGGGTGGATGGTGTGTGGGACAGGATGGCATGTAATGGAATGTCGCCAAAAAAAACAAATGTCGCCTGGAGCTCAGTTGGGTTGGCATTTGAGACAGGGTGGGATAGTATGTGGGACATGGAGGAATGGCAAATGGGACACGGACGGATGGTGTGTGGGACAGGGTGGCGTAGTATGTGGGGCTATTGTGGCTTGGTATGTGGGATTGCATATGGTAGAATGTCATTAGAATATTGGGTGTGATGGCTTGTTGGACAGGGTGGGATGGC
>JAIGNY010003591.1:482500-496871 GCA_020152595.1 Chiridota heheva
CCGTCGGCGAAATCAGACGGGTAAAAACTTCGTTCCTCACACCAGGTGGGAGCATTCGCACCACCACCAAAGGGGATGGCCACCGACTAATCGTGTAAAGCTTAGGTACTGAATGACACCATCTTCAGTCCAGAAAAGACTGCTAACCCTGAGCAAAGTTTGTTTAAACTTTACTAAACTAAACCAAAGGCTAGCGAATTTAAAAGGCAGGCTGTTAATATAAAACGTATACAAAAAGGGCTGCAAATCGTGTAAGGCTATGTAGCTGTGAGACGGTTTTGAGTCGTAAGACCGCGGAGCCGTACAACATAGTCGACGGCACCGAAGCGGTGTCTGAAAACTGTAGCAGTTGCGGAACCGCGTAGCTCCGGGCCACTCCTATCAACAGTGAAACTTATTTATGAAGTTGTCAAGAAAAAGGTGTTAACGTACTACGTATAGCAACAACCTTGGAACTGCAAAGCCTACGGCTACGAGTGTGGAGAAAACTAATACCGTATGTCTGTACAGGTAGTTAGGTAACAGGCCGTAAAGCTGCATTGAACTGCTTTAAGGTGTTAAAGTATGGAAAACAACTTTACGCGCCGTTGTTTTTAATAGCTACCCCAATCGTGAGGTTGTCTATCAAAAGGCCACCTATGTCAAGAAAAGTATGCGTTATGAACTTAATTTTGACAGGGGGGTGTAACGTACTACGTCAACCATATGAGTCGTAAACCCCAGCACTGGGGTAGCAATCACGAAAGAGTTGACATCCTGTTTATAATACATGGACCGTTAATTCTGTTAAACACCCTTCACCACAGAGCTGAAAAGCGCGTGGCTACTGGAGGGGGGCTTACGCCGTACAAAGTATGCATCCACGTTAAGTATTATAGAGCCGTTATGGGTCTACAAAGGCGTCAGCATGACAAGTAAAATCCACTAGTCATCCGCCAAGTTTGTCTCTGTTCACCACGGAGCAATAAGCTAGTTGCTATGCGAGGGGACAAGTGGTACTGGTACGTGTCCCTAATGTAATAGCTATCAGTACAAAAGAACCGTCTAGGTCTACGATTGCGTTAGCGTACTACATCCGTAACGTGAGTTGTTACCTCAGTATACTTCTATTCACTACGGGGACACCAAGTAAGTGGCAACGCGTAGGGAAGTTGTACTCCGTATGCGTTCCTGGAGAGAATAGCTGAAAAAATACTGGGGCCGTATGGAATACGGAGGAGTTCACGTGCTCCGCAAGCTATACGAGTCGTAAACTTAGTTTGTTTCATCACGGAGCTACGAAACTGGTAGCTGCGTGGGGAAGAGGGGACTACCGTCGTACTCGGTATGTCTTCCGGTAAGAAAAAACTGCTGCGGAACTCTGTAGCTCATAGCTACTGGTCCTATACCACACAGCTGCGCTGCAAGTGTAGGCCGTTAACTCCATTTGTATATACTCACTACAAGGCAGCGTAGCTGGTGGCTACGTGTGGGGAACTGACGTCGAACGCTAAAAGTGCCTGGTAAGAAAAACGACCGCGGAACACTGCAACATGCAGCCAACGGTCGCAATATCCCGAAGTTCTGTTACCCGGATTTATCGTACATTGTACGTAAAACTTCGTCAATATCTGTATAATTTGAGCGGAACGTCTCGTTTGACGGAAAAATCATATTCAGAGTAGTTTGAACGGTCATGGAACTAAGTAACACAGAGAAAATGGCTCTCGTGAAGGTATGTCTCCTGTAGAGATGGATTTCTTATCACCCGAGCGCTAGGCCTCGAAACCTGAGCAAGCGCTTATCCGCGACGCATTCTGGGAGCGTAATGTACAGACAAACGGGGACTCTGACTCGTGGCCATGATACTGGTGGAAATCTATGCAGAACCGTCACGTTCAACGCTGGAATCTCACCAAGTCAGCTCACACGGGCGTGGAGAAGGAAAAGCTCTCCTAAGATTGTTACTATCACCAGACCATGTAGCTAAAAAGCTAAAGGGTAAACAATCGGGTGTGACGCACGTTGTACTGCAGAACTATGCAGCCCTAACGTCATCCCATGACCCGTACGGAGCCGCCGAGCTGTTTTACGGACCCTTACGGGGCCATGAAAACAAGCTGTGGGGCCGTAAAGAACTGATCACAGGAGCCCTACGGATCCTAATGGACCCGTGCAAGTAATCCAATGGCTCTACAACTAGCCATAAAAAGGATACTAACTCACGTATAACCCCGTAGGGCGCCGTCTCTTGTGGGCCTACACCAGACCCATCACAGAAGCGAGGACCACAGCGGTGTACACGGGTTTGATTATGTCGATAACACAGGAGCGCAACGTAAGAAGCGGTTACATGCGATGCATCGCAGGACATCTAAGGCGCTTAACGCACCGACACTAGGGACCTGCCCTCAGTGTCGATGATAGAGGTAAAAACCATCGCGGAACTGTAACGTTCAACGCGGAAAATCTTACTGAGGCAGTCCACACGGCCATGGAACAGCGTAGCTGATGGCTACAGAGACAAGAAGAAAATAGCTCTCATGATGCTATACTTCTCGTGAAGATTGTCACCAAGTAGCAAGTAGCTGTACCAAGTAGCTTCCTAGCTAGCAGGCTCAATTTCCGGGTTCATAGTACAGTATACGTTATCCCGCTGCAAAAACTCTGAAGTCGTACGGGCCCGTACGGTCTAGAGAAGTGTTTGCACGCTATGCATAGCGGGACCTCTTAGGTGCGTAACGTACCGACACAGAGGTCTGCACTGCCTCTGATACTGGTAAAAATAATTGCGGACTGTAACATTCAACGCGGATAATCGTATTAATGGTGTTCACATGATCGTGGAACTGCGTAGCTAATGGCTACGGAACCAAGAAGAGAATAGCTCTCACGGCGCTATACTTCTTGTGAAGATTATCACTTGTCACCTGGCCACATAGCTTCATAGCTAGTGGGTGTATATTCGGGTAAATGGTACGGTGTACGATATCCCGTTACAAAACTACAGAGCCGCACGCATCCGATCACCGGAGCCGCACTCTCTCGGTCGCACCTTAAAATAGTGGTCGCGGTAGAGTCTGTGCTCCGACCACGCTGCTTGAACCCAATTGCTTCAAAGAGTACAGAGAATGGACTCGCAGCATGATCTGCACGCGTAACGCGTGAGATGGATGTCACCGAAACGTAAATCACGCGTTACGCACGCACGCCAGGACATCATGGGTGTGTAAAGCATGGACACTCGGGACCTGCCCTCCATGTCCATGATACTGGTGAAAATAATTACGGAACTGTAACGTTCAACACAGACAACCTTAATTGCGTTCACACCAGACGTGGAACTGCGTAGCTAATGGCTACGGGACCAAGAAGAAAATAGCTGTCGTGATGCTATACTTCTTGTAAAGAATGTCATCTGTCACCTGACTACGTAGCTTAGTTTCTAGTGGGCGTATAACTGGATTAACCGTACAGTGTACGTTATCCCGTTAAAAATACGTTCCGCTCACTGGAGCCGTCCAATAAAACTGAAAGGGGGGCCCATAAACACGGACTGTAGGATCGTATGGAACCGTATGGACTACATGTGAACATGGGCAGTGGAACCGTCCAATGGAACCGCACAGACCCGTAAACACGGGCAGCGGAACCGTCTAAGCCCGTAAACACGGGCCACGGAACCGTATGAAACCGTCCAATGGAACTGTACGGACCCGAAACATGGGCCACGGAACCGTATGTAATCGTCCAAGCCTGTAAACACTGGCCACGAAACCGTCCAATGGAATTGTACAGACCCGAAATACGGCCTGCAGAGCAGTATGGAACCATACGGACCCGTAAACATGGGCTGCAGAACAGTCCAATGGAACCGTCTGGTCCCGCAAACACATGCCGCGGAACTGTATGGATCTCGGAACCGTCTGCCCCGTAACAACAGGCCACGGAACCGTATGGAACCGTCCGGCCAGTAACAACGGGCCGCGGAATCGTATGGAACCGTCCGCCCCGTAAATACGCCGCGGAACGGTATGGATCACGGAACCATCTGCCCCGTAAACATGGGCCGCGGAACTGTCCACCCCGTAATAACGGGCTGCGGAACCGTCCAATGAAACTGTCCGCCCTGTAACAACGGGCGCGGAACGCCCAATGAAATGGAAACGGAACAGTATCAATGGCCTGCCCGTAACAACGGGCTGCGGAACCTTATGGAACCGTCCGCCCCCTAACAACGGGCCGCGGAACCGTTTGGATCACGGAATTGTATGTAACCGTCTCTATGGAACCGTTTAACGGAATCGCCCAATACCTGAACACGGGCTGCGAAACCGTATGGAACAGTCCAACAAAACCGTCTCTATGGAACTGTCCAACGGAACCGCCCAATACCTGAACACGGGCTGCGGAACCGTCCAACAAAACCGCACTAACCCGTAAACGGGTCTCTTTTCAACTTAGGTGGCGCTTTTAACGCCCCTAAGAGATTTTCTCTTTCTCTTACCTTCCCGCTCTAGGCGTATTGCCACTAAGAGCTAAATCTTCTCTCTCTCTGAACTTTTTAACTCTAGGTGGCGTTCACTTGGAACGTCACCTAAGGCCACTGACTTAATCATTCTCGATAAAATTCCTGAAAAGAGAAGAACATATACCCATGCGTACATACACAAATACGGTAAGTATCTAGGATCCTACGATCACGCTCAAAGAGAGAAGAGGCATAGCAGATGAGTACAACAAAGGAAATTTTTAAACAGAAAAATGTTTATCTGAATTTTTTTATAAAACCCGAGAAAACGCATCCAACGTAAAAACTTAACAAGCGCCGGGGTAACGTGGAAAACACAAACCACTGAGTACTTGATGTCTGTAAAGATAAAAAGAAGAGATCAGTTTCCCTTCAAATAGAACGTCGGAGAGAACCCCTCCCGGTCTCTCCAACGCCCCCAAAATCAAGCTTGAAAATTAAAAACTTTGTCTCTAATTTATGTAAGAAAAACAAAAATATTCATACGCTGGTAACGTTAAAACAAAATTAAGTTCTCTTGTAACAACTGTAGCTCCTTGGAGTTGTTAGAAGCCGACTCCTCAAACACCCAACGGTGACGTCGACCCAATGCGCATGCGCCAAAATCGAAAAAAAGAAGAAAATGGCCTAATGCATACGAGAACCTGTACTGGGATATCCTAACGTGCTAATACAATACATAGTATAACGCTAGGCGCTTCTTGTGGAGGGGCGGGGTTGAGGGTAAAAACACTTAAACCCCGGGGCAAGAGATCACCTAGACAGGCACACCTGGTGCTCTAGGACCTAAAACACCCGCCACGAGAGTAGGACGCTCTCGAATTAGCCACTCGCTTTGTACGAATGGAGACAAAAACCCGCTATCCTAAGTGTAGGCTACGCGGGTAAAGTCGTGTAGATCGGCTGAAGAAATCTCGGACCCATGGCTACCTTGTCTTACCTCGAAAGACTTGAAAAGGCGAGCCGGATGAGAAAGGGCAGCGTAAAAACCCTCCAGGTAGAAGCTGCAAAGGTCAAAAGAGTTAAAAAAAAAGTTAAATTAATTAAGATAAAAATGACAAGTTTCAGCGATGTATTGTGCAAACGACGCGCTGAAAAAGAGTGAGGTGGTAGTATAGAGGTATTATGGAGGTCAGGGCTTGGCTGGTTACTGCGTTTTTTAGGGTCAGTTAGAAGTGCGTTAGAATCAGGTCATGTGACCAGATTGCATATATTAATAGCATGGAAGGTAAGGTATAACTTGGAAGTAAATTAGCAACATATTTTTACGTTTTGAAATCTTAGCATCAATATACCAATTTTGTTGTTGTAAATCTATGATGTTCTACAGGGCGACCTTGATAACTATTCTTTTTTAACGTGTTTCTAAATTCTTCGAAGTGGTGCAGCAAGTTGTGACCAAACGATTTTAAATCTTTACTGATTTTGAATCTTTACTATACAGGGCCCAGTCAAATTCCAGGAATGGAATGAAATGGGAGATCAATTGTCAATACTATAAATGTATTACTGCCCAAAGTTAGAAGCAATTTTACAAAGACCTTTTAATTTTCTTATTGTAAACTCAGGTTAAAGACACATGGGCGGGATTTGTGAATATGAAGGAAAGGTCAAAATTGTGTGTGGGGTAGAGGAAGTGGTGCAGGGAAAGGGAGGGGGCAGGGAAAGGAAGGGTGTGGGAAAGGAGGGTTGGGAAAGGGAGGGTGGGGAAGAGGGAGGGGTGCAGGGGGGGAGGGGGAGGTGTGGGGGGAAGAGGAGTGGGGAAGGGAGGGTGGGGGAGAGAGGATGTGGGGAAAGGGAGGGGTGTCTGGGAAAGGGAGGGGTGTTTGAAGAGGGAGGGTGTTTGGGAAAGTGAGGGGTGTTTGGGAAAGGGAGGGGTGTTTGGGAAAGGGAGAAGTCTTTGGGAAAAGGAGGGGTGTGGGGGAAATTATGCGAAGAACCAAAATATTACCATGCAAAAGACATCATAAATTCGGAGTGGGGACACTTTCCATATTGGTTGAAAGAGGATTAATACCTCTTAAAATCTTAGCAAATGAAGTTTTGAAAAATGTAGATGTTTAAAGCTGTCAACCGAAAAGTCTTTTTGTGGTAATTTGTGCGCATTTCGTCCACATCCAATCAAATCTCGCGACCCGTTTTTTTCAAGGATTTATTCTCAATGGAAGTTCATTCACTCGCCGAGTGCTCTCGATCGAACATTCACTGTGTGTAAACGTCTGCACATGTTAAGCAACTTGATATTTTAAGCCGATAAAGAAGCCTGGGCTTAGAGGATCTGGCAAATACTGTAGTAACGTAGGACTACTGAGTATTGGACTATAACATTAAGTGTAATAAAACCCTTTTCAAAATATGTCCTAATGTTACGCTTGCCTAATGACACAGTAAGACTCAATATATGAAGTCGTCGCTGATTTATTACCAAATGACCATTGAAATGCATTCCAACCATTAAAAGACGCCAACTCCAAGCAAAGTTTATTGGGTGAATACGTTTACAAAGAAAAAATAGTAACGAAACAAACTTCCTGTACATTTGTCGAGTCCTAACAACCCGCCGAGTACCCTACACAGCTAGGCCTATGTGCATGATTGACAGCACAGCAAAGCTTTGAATATTCAAAACCAAACAGACTGTATGAAAAGCCTATACAAGACACGCACTGTATATACGCACTAATTTTTAAGTCGAATAATTGATTTTAACTACTGTATAATCTTGGCTAAAACTCGTTGGAACGCTTCCTGAAAAGTTGTACTACTTTAATTAACACCTTTCTATTCATCATTCAGCATTCATACATCATAAGTGAAATTTTTAATGCATTTTAAAAGTATTTATTTACAAGAAATACCCATGAAATATTTGTATCTATTACTTTATTATAATCAATTATTACGTTTAAATTTTCTGGCAAAAGACGGCTCATTTTGACGGTGGCCTTCTTCCTAGACCCATCACTACTTAATTAGAGCCCCCTCCTTCATGTTAATTTAGGGAGTGAGATATGTGATTAAAGTCAACCAATTGCAATAACACCAAACCGCAAGGAATGTCCAAAAAAATTCAGTAACTGTAAGTCTATAAGTGCCACGCAAGATATCATTCTTGCACCAGAGGAGATTTGCGCGAATGTTGATATATTCTTAAATTACAAAAATTGACATAATTCATCCAACCTTCTCCGCCTCCTCCCCAACACCATTTGGGGTGCGAACCCCCATGCTCCTCAAAATCTTTAAGCTCACCCTTCATGCTAAGCTTGACTACGGCAATATTGTCTACTGTGCCGCGCACACTCTTACCTCAACCACATCAACACCATCTAAATGAATCCTTCGAGATTTGTCTGGGTGCCTACAAGACCTCCCCCATCACCAGCTTTCACGTTGAAGCCAACAAACCCCCTTTCTGCTAAGGTATAGAAAGCTAGCCTCTGCTACACTTTTAAAGCCCTCACCAACACCCAAAACCCCGTTTACAACCTCATTAGGTACCCCAATTTCTCTACCCTCTTTGATAGAACTAAAACCATATCCCCTCCCTTCAGCTTACGCATCAAACCAGACTTCCATCTCGGCATCAACCCCGCCACTCTTGGTACCTTCTCCTGGCCCATTTTCCTCCCTTGGGCCACCCCTCTCTTCCACCCACCTGGGCCAATCCACTCATCACAAAACCCAAACCCACCCCAACCTCTTCATCAACCTCCACAACCAAATCAAAGACCAACTCTCAAACTACACCTCCATCAACACTGATGGCTCGAAGGAAGGCGACAAGACAGATGCTGCTGCCGCCATCCAAGACATCACCCTTAGTAGCAGGCTTCTCGGCTGAGGCAAAGGCCATCTTACTCGCCCTCAACTATATTGAGTACTCCCCACTCAGTTATTTTGTCATCTCAGACTCCAAGTCTGTCCTTACTTCTGTACTCAATTTTCAAGTGGGAAATCCCACGTCCCACCTCATCCATAAAATCCTTTCGCCACCCCCAACCCCCTTCTGCAGGAAAAGTATTATTTTCGTCTGGATACCCAGCAATGCTGCCATGTTGGCAATGACAGAACTGATTCGGCCGCTAAGCTTGCCCTCACCCCTTTCCCAAAACCCTTTTGACATCAAACCGCTTATCGCTTCCCTTGTTTGTGACCGCTGGCAAACTTCATGGTACTCACAAATAGATAACAAACTCCACGACATCCAGCCGACCAAACCCACCATCCACGATCTCTTCCATAGAGACAACGTCAACATTATTCACCTTAGAATAGGTCACACCAACTTCACCCACTCCCACCTCCTTACTGGATCTCCCACCACTCTGCAACAATTTCCATTGCTTCCCCCCCCCCCCATACTACAGTCCACCACGTCCTCCTTGCCAGAAAAACCCTCCGAATAAAATTATCTCTTTCCTTCATCGTGCCTCCCTCCACATCCATATTAAGTCCTCTTCTCCCACCCCTCTCTACTTACATTTACCCCTTTTTTGCACCCCTGCACTTCCTCTTTCGATCCCAACTTTCTGGCTATTAGCCCCCGTACTTCTCTTAGGCTTCCTATTTTCTTTTTTTCCTACCTCTAAAACGATCTAAGCTCTAAGGCACAATTTGACCCTCGCTGTCGTGGTGCCGTTAAGCGCTCATCAAACAAACAACATTTCATAACGTTAAATTTAATAGCATCCCCTTAAATACAGTAGCATAGCTTAAATTCAATAGCATCTCTTTAAAGTCAATAGCATCTCCGTAAATTCAATAGCATCTTCGTAACTTCAATAGCATCTCCGTAAATTTAATATCATCCCTGTAAAATCAATAGCATCTCCGTAAATTTAATAGCATCTTCGTAACTTCAATAGCATCTCCGTAAATTCAATAGCATCTCTGTAAAAGCAATAGCATCCCCGTAAAATTAATAGCATCCACGTAAAATCAATAGCATCCCCGTAAATTCAATAGCATCTCGTAAATTTAATAGCATCTCATTATATACAATAAGCATCTTCTTGAATGCATTAGCATCTCCTTAAATACAATAGCATCTCCTTAATTCATACTGAACATCTCCTTAATTCAATAGCATCTCCTTAAATACAATAGCATCTCCTTAAATGCAATAGCATCTCCTTAATTCAATAGCATCTCTATAAATACAATACCATCTTCAAGAATACGATACCATTTCCTTAATTCATACTGAGCATCTCCTTAATTTAATAATTACAATAACATCTCCTTAAATGCAATAGCATCTGCTTAATTCAATAGCATCTCCTTAAATACAATAGCATCTCCTTAAAGACAATATCATCTCCTTGATTCAATAGCATCTCCTAAATGCAATAACATCTCCTTAAATTCAATAAGCATCTCCTTAATACAATAGCAACTCCTTAAATGCAATAGCATAATCTTAATTTACAATAGCATCTCCTTAAATGCAATAGCATCTCCTTAAATGCAACTGAGTATCTCCTTAATTCAATAGTATCTTTAAATACAGTATCTCATTGAATAAAATAAATGCTTAATTGACCATCTCCTTAATTCAATAGCATCTCCTTAAATACAATAGCATCTCATTAAATACAATAACATCTCCTTGATTCATACTGAGCATCTCCTTAATTCAATAGCATCTCTTTAAATACAATAGCATCTCCTTAAATACAATAGCATCTCCTTAATTCATACTGAGCATCTCCTTAATTCAATAGCATCCCCTTAAATACAATAACATCTCCTTAAATGCAATAGCATCTCCTTAATTCAATAACACATCCTTTAATACAATAGCATCTCCCTAAATAGAATAGCATCTCCTTAATTCATACTGAGCATCTCCTTAATTTAATAGCATCTCCTTAAATACAATAGCATCTCATTAAATGCAATAACATCTCCTTAATTCATACTGACCATCTCCTTAATTCAATAGCATCTCTTTAAATACAATAACATCTCCTTAAATGCAATAGCATCTCCTTAATTCAATAGCATCTCCTTAAATAGAATAGCATCTCCTTAATTCATACTGAGCATCTTCTTAATTCAATAGCATCTCCTTAAATACAATAGCATCTCCCTAATTCATACTGAGCATCTCCTTAATTTAATAGCATCTCCTTAAATACAATAACATCTCCTTAAATGCAATAGCATATCCTTAATTCAATAGCATATTCTTGAATACAATAGCATCTCCTTAAATAGAATAGCATCTCCTTAATTCATACTGAGTATCTCCTTAATTCAATAGCGTCTTCCTAAATACAATAGCATCTCCTTAAATGCAATAGCATCTCCTTATTTCAATAGCATCTCCTTAAATAGATTAGCATCTCCTTAATTCATACTGAGCATCTTTTAAATTCAATAGCACCTCCTTAAATACAATAGCATCTCCTTAATTCATACTGAGCATCTCCTTAATTTAATAGCATCTCCTAAATACAATAGCATCTCCCTAAATACAATAACATCTCCATAAATGCAATAGTATCTCCTTAATCTAATAGCATCTTCTCAAATACAATAGCATCTCCTTAAATACAATAGCATCTCCTTAAATACAATAGCCTCTCCTTAATACAATAGCATCTCCTTAAATACATTAGCATCTTCTTAATACAATAGCATATCTTTAAATGCAATAGCATCTCCTTAATTCAATAGCATCTTAGATATAAAACATCCTTAAATTCAATATGACCTCCTTAAATACAAGAGCATCTCTTTAAATTTAATAGCATATGCAATTATATAACTGTCAGTGACATTCAGTCAGGGATGGTAGAGGAATTGTTAGACCAACTTGTGCATGTGTACATTTCTAGTATTGCTGGATTTGAGGGACTAAAAATGGCAATGACGGCCCCCATTTTCTAGTCAAGTTCTGGCAGTCTGGCCCTAAAAATCAAATTAATTTTATTTATTCCAATTACAAAGTTGATTTAAAAAAATTCTTACCTACACGTACATTCTTGTGAAACTTGCGAACATTCGGTAAATTTGTTTTGTGTTTAACAACACTTAAACATTTAAAGTCACTAGTACCAATTTCATAAGGGGAAGGGGAGGAGTGTTGGGTCAGTTGGGAGGTATGTCATTTACCAGCAGTGTAGAGTATACGTGAGCCGGGATTAAACACTCGATCTTGAGCAAAACGTCTCCCATCTCTCTTTGTCCTCGTCTATTTAGTGCCGACGATAATAAAGGGGTGCATTTAAAAAAGAAATATTTTCGAAGTCTTATAAGTCATTTACCAATGATAGATAGATAGATAGATAGATAGATAGATAGATAGATAGATATATAGATAGATAGATAGATAGATAGATAGATAGATAGATAGATATATATATAGATATATATAGATATATAGAGATATATATAGAGAGAGATAGATAGATATATATATATATATATATATATATACATATATTTATATATATTTATATATATATTATATATATATATATATATATATATATATATATATATATATATATATATATATATATATATATATATATATATATATATATATATATATACATCTTTATCTATGTCTATATCTATATCTATATGCTGGATTACACTATATCCGACTACCGAAAGTGTGCGTAGTGGAGAGGGGGAAAGTAAAAAGTGGAGGGAGAGAAAAACACAAAATTACATTAAGACTGTTAGATACAAAACAACACCATGCAAAAGTATACATTTGGAAAAAAGTTCCACCTTACTCCTCCAAATCCCGCCTATATTTAATCCATGTGTAGGACCGAGAACCAGGGAACATACCCCTCCC
Source organism: Chiridota heheva (assembly GCA_020152595.1). Classification (NCBI taxonomy): domain Eukaryota; kingdom Metazoa; phylum Echinodermata; class Holothuroidea; order Apodida; family Chiridotidae; genus Chiridota; species Chiridota heheva. Next base: position 494,830 of record JAIGNY010003591.1, read on the forward strand.
CCCCCCCCCCCTTCCCACACACACATTTTTCAAAAACTAACAAAAGTGCCTCTTTTTGAAAATGAAAAGTAAAGACTGCTCAGTTACTGTCAAGCAATTGCTCTGTTCATTTTCTGACCCTTTTGCCCCAAGTTCCTGCCGAGTTACTAACCACAACTCTGGTTCACAGTTTACTTCCTCTTATCTGATGCCCCATATTTACAATCTGTCACCAGACAGACGCTGAATCAGTTGTTCCAGCCGTTTAGTGTCGTCACTTCTGGACTTTTTAATGGCAGTTTCTGGATCATCAGCAAGAGCATTCTCAAATGCTACATTTGTGTTAGTTGATTTAGATGGTCCACCAATCATAAGAAATGCTCTTGTGTACCCGGGCTGAGACTGCAAATTAAAAAAAAATATTACTACTTTGTGGTATAATTTGAAATTAATATCCTTATGCTGCTTGAGGTTGTACCCAACCTCGTATTTTCCTTTTGCGAAATTTGACATTCCTAAGCTTAAGTTGTTTGGGAATTTCGTAAACAAAACATCCGTTTATATACACCATAATCAGATAATTGGTAAGTTGACAGCCATTTTTGATAATAAACGGAAAAGTAGCGGATTGTAGCGATGGCAAAAGAGGTTTCGGCCAAATGTTGAGCGGCACTCAAAAAATTAGAATTTGATTTTTGTTATTTTTCTGGTGGTTGGTAAACAGGTAAAAATCTTGCAGTTTATAATTTTAAGTTGATATTACATCACATTTAAATGATATTATTTATTCATTTTCCTTTATTTCTGAAAAATTTTCTTCAATTATCGGAAAATTTGATCAAATTTTATCAACTTGAATTTCCATTACTTTAAACAAGCTTTTTTTTATCCCCAAATAAGAGTGATAAGGGAACGTGGATCTGGAATGTCAGTAATTTTGGAGCCTATCAAAACAAACACTGATGTGCTATGTTCTATGGGGTGGGTGCACAGTCCCGAGCGTGAAATTGACCTCTGACTCCAAAGACCCACCCGCACTAGTGATAGGAACCTGAACAAACAAAGGATACAGACATGTGTCAGCATGTGTGTACCATCAAAGATATTTTGCCCCTTCCGTAATAATTAAGTTTTCGCTTGTTTTACACTTTTTGGGCACATGGTAGGACTTATTTTCAGAGTGGACCCAAGAAATTTGACAGGACGGGAATAGCGGTAAAAAATACTGGTTCAGATCTACATATAGTTTCAGAGAAAAATTCGAAATTTTAAAGGTGTTGAGGAAGGTAGGAAGGGGAGGGGGAAGGAACTGCGCAATAAAAGATAGTGCAGTATAGACCTAAGCAGTTTTTTACTAGGTATGTATATTACTTACCTCTTCCTATGCTTTAAAGAAAACTGCTATATACAAAAATACAATCCCATGTAGGGTGGGGGATGGGCGACAACCCCTTGACACCTACTACTTAAGCATTGAGCTATAGATGATAGAGATGTATGAAATAAGACTACTTACCTCGTCGATAATCACGTGTTCCTCGTCGATCTCTCCGTGTACCATGTTGTTATCGTGTAGATACTGCATACCTTTTCTGAGATCATTACTCACATCCTTTAAATCTGTCTCTGATGGCTCCCAGCTTGGGTCCCCTCTACGAGAAGCTAAAAGATGCTTGGAAATCGTCATATATGGGACTGGTGGCGCTACGCGACTGCGACGCATTGCGTTACTGATAGAATCCACAATCTGGTCGTTAACTAATTTTAATGAAAAATAACAAAAACAAATGTTTAAAAAAAAGAATCTTTCTTAGAATTTGCAGATTGTAATATAATTAATATCAAGTTCGTTTAAAATGAACGTCATTGGATAAGGTTGTGCAAACATGTTCCTTTTAGCACATTTAAACGATTTTGTGCCTCTTTAAGCCTGGGACTTACATTGAAAAAAATTACGAATGAAACAAATACAAAATATAATAATAATAAAAATAATAATAATAATAATAATAATAATAATAATAATAATAATAATAATAATAATAATAAAAATAATAATAATA
>JAIGNY010003598.1:0-52500 GCA_020152595.1 Chiridota heheva
CAAAAATTTCAAAACAATTAAAAATACAATGGACCCTATTGGTTGGAGAAAAAATGAAGAAAATATAACCATTTTCATTCCATTCAAATTTTATTACTTTGGATTTTTTTTTCTTTCAATTTGTAAAAATTTAAAAAAGCAGTGTTACAATTTCCTACAAAGAAACAACACAATGTACTATGATATGAATGTATACTTACAACTAACATAGGTCAGAACAAGCACAGGAATAAAAAGTTTGAATATTGAAAAGCTTTAGCTCATAAGTTTTGTGTGATTAAGCCCATAGTGGACTTGGATTAATACTGACACGCAATATCTAATGTGTGCACGTAATTATTAGTCTTCAGCCACAACAATTACATCAGTTATGAATTAGCTAGTGAAAGATTAAAAAAGTTACAAAATTGAATAAATTCTCTTTGATATGGCTTTCCAAATGAACCAACCCTATGAAAAAAACCCACTTGGGATTCTTTTACATACTCAAACACTACTTTGAATTCTCTCCATGTTTTAGGTACTAATAGATGTGCAGTAGTTAAGGGAGTCATGCTCGTATTCAAAAGGTACCAGGTTTGATTCCCGCCGCGAACGTTGCATTGTGTCCTTGAGCAAGGCACTTTACTCTACTTGCTTCAGTCCACTCGGCTCTAAACATGAGTACCGGCGCTGTTAGGGAATTAACCTGAGATGGACTGGCATCCCATCTAGGGGAAGTCATGTACCTTCATCTGCATGCGCCATGGAACAAGGATAAGCACTTGCACTATGAGCCTAATGGCTTGGATGGATTTAACTTTTAGGTACTAATAAATTATAATTTAAAGGACTATGGACATCTATCAGATTTAAGATATGTGAAAAGCATGAAAACCTGAGTAGAATAGTTTTTAGAATTTGTGAAAAGTTTATTTAGTTTTCAAGTTATGACCGAACAAAGTTTCAAGAGTTGTTAAATTTGTGCACAATGTGTGATATAGTAAAAGGAACACATCTCAAAATCTTAATGTAATTCTTTCAATTCAGTTCTTCAAATTCAACTACTTGTGAATTTTAGCATGTCTATTCGAGATACATGATGATTCAGGGTATGACCAAGTTCCAACATTTTTTTTCTCCTTAAGTCCATTGCTATATTTCAAACAAAATTAACAGAGGAATAAGAAACAATGGTTTTACAAAAGGTGACGAAAGATCCTTCCCCTATTGATGTCACAGATTCCCCATTGATGTCACAGATTATTGTGCAATAACAGCTAAAAATTAAAATTGCTGTACATTGGTCAATTTTAACCAATTTTGATGTAATTTTTTTGCTGTTTTAATGGTTTTAAGATCATATCTTTAACAAACTAAGCCCATGTTGCCTCTAGCTGTCCATAGTCCTTTAACGAGAAGCACTTCTTAAATTGTTACTACACAAGAAGGATATTTCAGTATGGCGTCACACACATACGCCATTTCCACAAGAAAGGTTGAGCTTCTGCCAACGGTAGAAAAGATTTAATAATAGGTGTTTGATGAAAGAAATCTGATCAAGAATCAAAAGAAACACTTGCGACAGAGCGTATTCAAGCTGGAGCATCAGGTTATGCAGTAATTAACTGGAATGAAAGTCAGTGGGAACCAAGAATGACTTTCTTTTCACTACATTACATCATCATAATACTAATTATACCATAAAACATCCATGACCATTGACCACACACAAATGGCAATATGTTCTGTCAAGAGAGGAAAGGTCATACTTTATAAGTGCAATTACTGAGCACATTTAGTAGAAGTCAAAATCAACTGTAATAAAATAAATTTTCACAACATTTGTTGTTAATTTTGCATCTTGGTTACATTTCAGACAGTTGACTTTCTTTCTTAGTCCATTTTTGCCAGTCAGTTGTAAAAGTGGGTGATCTCCTTTGTCAGTTAACTGAAATAGTACACGGTATATTATTCCCAGTTTTACATAAAAGACGTGTCCTAGACAGATCAAATAGAAATCATCTGTTACCAGAAGCAGTACTGGGGTGCATTACTTCTAATAGCAGCTAAACAACACAAAACTACACTTTAAAAAAATGCTGGCAATTGCGTTCATTGCCATGCCATAGTTTAAAAAAAAATTAAGTTACCATAGATGTTACCATAATTAGATATATCTTACTTAAAACATAGCTACACCCGTTTAATAATTAAAAGTTATGAAATGCTTATTCTGATTAAGCTCAAATAAAGATTAGCTCTGACTGAGACAGCCACTCCTTTTGCACAGTATTTGGTTTAACTGTCATCACCACCATCTCCAGCCTCATCATCACCTGCTTCTGATGTCCATAGCTGTTAAAGCAAACAAAAATGAAACCTTCAATTATCTCACAAGAAAGTTTCTTGTAAATAATTATTTAAGGATTAGTTCAGTGGTCAAACAAGTTTATCTTATGTATGTTTGTTTGATGAGGGCTTAACAGCACCACAACAGCGAGGGTCAAATTGTGCCTGAGAGGTTAGATCATTCCAGAGGTAGAAGGAAAGAAAACAAGGGGAGATTGAGAGAAACACACGAACTAAAAGCCAGAAAGCTGGGATCGAGAGAGGAGGTGCATGGGTGCATGTGTATCTTATATGAAACAGGACATAAATAGAAACAAAATAATGAAAAAAACTACTTCCAAATTATTTAACTAATCATGCCAAAAGTTGTGAAAAATATCATGATTTTTTAGCTTTCTTGAGACCGAAATTTGGCAAAAATCGAAGCTTCAGATTGCAAAACAACTCCCATATGCAAAATATACTGTCAGAAATGCCAATTTGCATACTTTTTATTGAAATCAAAGAGAGCAATAACCCCCTCTTTATTCATGCCGATATTTAAGTATGAAAACAAATCCATACACTAGGACAACGCTATGTAGTCTAGTGGTAAAAACAAATTCATACACTAGGACAACGCTATGTAGTCTAGTGGTAACATGTGGGATTATGACATGGGTGCCCCGGGTTCGAATACCGAGCTGGCTGTGCGACTTTATTTCTCACTAGTAATTTCAGTGGTGATAATTTTTTTGCTTTTGCAGGTTTTGCTTTGAGAAAAAAAAAAATTAGACAGGTATCACTGGTAAGAAAATTTCACAAACACAAAACAAAAGTTATGAAAATTAAGTTTGAAAACAAAAGTGCAAAAAAAATTTCAGTCACGTTTTGGACCCCCTGGGACTTTATGGGTTATCAGAATAAGATTTTGTACTGCTTTCTTCCCCATGTTGTTTCTTTCGAAGTCCATTTTCATATGAGATGAACTTGCTTGATCACCGAACTAATCCTTTAATGGGTGCCCAAACAAAATTCTCTTCAGGCCAAAAGTTAAAAATTTTCAGAGGGGTATTCCAACCCTGCTCTTATCTCAGAAATCATCTACAATTTTTATCAAGAAAATTTTAGTTTAATAATAATTACTTTACCTTTTTCTCTTCATGCTGTTGTGTTGCCCAAAACAAAAATTAATTGATTGATTCCTCGCTAATTCATGTTTGAGAGGCCCCAAATTCATGTTGCATGGCCCTTGCTACCTTGTTAATGTCCCTTTTGTCCTTCCCACAGCCCCTTTCTGTTCAAGGAAGGGGGGGGGGGGGTCTGCACTTAACCAAAGCAATTCTACTTAAATGTTTTAGTGGTACCTGAAGCTTGGTTAGAGGTTAAAATGTACAAGTCAAATCCAAGCCTACTTTTTGGGACATCATGATAGATTGTGAGGGCTACTTTAGTACTGATTCTACTGGGTCAAACAGTACAAGGACAACCCTGCTATTAAACAGCAGCAGTATCAGAATCTCTTTCATTGCTAATAAATTAATATGGCAGTATCGCCTGAAAAATGTCAATACCACTTAAATTCAGGTTCTATGATATTAAAACCCAAGTCATTGTTTTTTACAAGACGACTTGCCAAAGACAATGCCAAAAAAGCTTGGCCATTGATACCTTGTAAGCCCCTTTCAGGTTCAAGCAATGGGTTTGTAGCTCTTTTGGATTGTCAGGGAGAAGTTATTTCCATCATGCCATAAAGCGCAAAATAACCAGACATCACAAACGATATAAATCCCCTTGCCGCTAATTACATGTTTTCCAGTCTCTGTCACACCTGCCATCCTACCCTCTGTTCCACATGTCATACCATGCTACTTCCCTCCCTACAGGAAATCATACACAAAAATCCAGATGCCATTCCACCACATGACCCATATGTCATATCACACCTGCAATCAAGATGATATCCAACCATATGACTTGCAAACCTGGTTCTATGATATTAAAACCCAAGTCATTGTTTTTTACAAGACGACTTGCCAAAGACAATGCCAAAAAAGCTTGGCCATTGATACCTTGTAAGCCCCTTTCAGGTTCAAGCAATGGGTTTGTAGCTCTTTTGGATTGTCAGGGAGAAGTTATTTCCATCATGCCATAAAGCGCAAAATAACCAGACATCACAAACGATATAAATCCCCTTGCCACTAATTACATGTTTTCCAGTCTCTGTCACACCTGCCATCCTACTCTCTGTTCCACATGTCATACCATGCTACTTCCCTCCCTACAGGAAATCATACACAAAAATCCAGATGCCATTCCACCACATGACCCATATGTCATATTACACCTGCAATCAAGATGATATCCAACCATATGACTTGCAAACCTGTCCCACATTTCATGTTATCCCATATGCTATCCCACTGAAATCCAAATGACTTTCAATACATGCCATCCTGTCTCAAATGCCATGCCACCCTGTCCCACATGTCATCCCACCCTGTCCCACAAGTCATCCTACCCTGTCCCCATGCCATACCCCCTCATCCCACATGCCATCCCAGCCTGTCATAATTGCCATGACACCACCTTGTTTCACATGCCATGCCACCCTGTCCCAAATGCCATCCCTCCCTGCTGTAAATGCCATGACATCCTATCCCACATTCCTTGGCACCCTGTTGCACATGCCACCCTGTCCCACATGCCAACCTGTCCCACATGCCACCTGTCCCACATGCCACCTGTCCCACATGCCAACCTGTCCCACATGCCAACCTGTACCACATGCCAACCTGTACCACATGCCAACCTGTCCCACATGCCACCCTGTCACACATGCCACCCCGTCACACATGCCACCCCGTCACACATGCCACCCCATCACACATGCCACCCCATCACACATGCCACCCTGTCACACATGCCATCTCACTCTATCACATATTTCACCCCATCCTGTCCCCATGCCATCCCACCTTCATCCCAATTCCTACTTCCATTTTCCACCTGATATTCTTTCCTGCCATCCCTCACTATCAAAACAACATGTCCCACTCACCTACCGTCCCACCTTCACCTCCGCCCCCCTTTACCTGCCATCCTCCATTCACCTACCATCCCCCCTTCACCTGCCATCCTCCATTAAACTACCATCCTCCATTAACCTACTATCCTCTATTCACCAACATGCCACATTCACCTTCCATCCATTTCACCTACTATCCTAACCACCTTTTGCCATCCAGTCATTTACCAAATATACAGTTAACCAACCAGTCATGTAACCAACTAATATACCTTCACTCTTTCCATTGCAGCACAGCCCCCTCCCACACCTAGACCATAAATTAAATCTGACACTCCCAATAAAAACATACTCCACTTTTCTCCCCTTATAAACCAAATAGAGCTAGTCTATCTACCAAATCAGAATACAAATTCATTGCAGATTAACTTTGAGTTTATCATAAGTCTATTATGTTTCCACTCTATTCAAGCAAAAGCTTCGTTGTTTTTTTCTATTCTTTTTCAAAACACTTCCTAATAAAATCCATTCAGTTATCAGTTCTATTATTCAACTTTTTTTCCATCCCAGAACTTGCTATTCAAGTCTGGAATGCAAGTTTTTCCAAAGCAAGTTTTTCCAAAGCAAGATTTTCCTTTATATAAATTTCTTTTTATAATAAAAAACCTTATAGAAACGCCTGTAACACCCCTCCTTCCATGCTAACTTAAATCCCATAAGTTATACTTTCTGTCCCGCACATGCCGTCCAACAAGCCATCCAACCCTGTGTCACCTACCATCCCCAAAACATTAATTAGCCTTATCCCCGTACCAAGCCATCCTATACAACATGCCGTCCCACCCTGTCTAACATGCCGTCCCACGTGTCCATACTGTGTCACATGCCATCCCATCCCACCCTGTACTGCATGCTGTCACACATGCCATCCCACCCTGTCCCTGCCATGCCACCCTATCCAACATGCCGTCCCACCTAATATCTTGTTCATAAAAATAGTGGGAATTCCTTTCCTAGGGCAGCAAATGCATGAAGCCGGACAGACAATAGATGTGCACCGACAGACGGACGAACGAACGGACCAATGAACAGTAAAGATGCTATATCCCCTGTTTGTTGCCGAGGGGATAAGTATGGATAATTGTACTAATTTTTCGTTTCCAGTGATTTATTTTCAGGAATATTTAATAAAATCATACTTTAAACTTACCGTCAAGTTGTCTCTTAATAGCTGCATTATCAGAGTGCTGTCTTTGTACGAATCTTCCTTAAGCTGGTCAAGTTCAGCAATTGCCGCATCAAAGGCCTGAGAAAAGAATCAAAATGATCAGTGCTGTAAAATGAAGAGATAAATTTCCATGCGTGGACAATAAACAACTTTCTAAAAGGGGATGCATCATCTGCTAAAAAGTGAAGGGTACTGCGCTCCAATTTGATCAATTTCCTCTTTTCATCGTAGATGTTCTTGTCCCAGATTTGATAAATTGCAAGTACAACAAACTTTACAATCATTATTTAATGTAATTTGCTCAGTATTGGAAGAATCAATTGTTTACTTAACATACAGTACAGGTTGGGACTAATGCACGGATATCGTGAGTTCAATTAAAAAAGTATTAGTGATTTTCTCGGGTTATATCCTAACGGTACGAAGAGGACACAAGTGTGCAGGCTAAAGCCTTTAAAGTGATTATTCTTTAAGTGTAGAATGTGATTGACGGAAGAGGACAATGGAATATGGATTTTAGCGAGGTAACTCACGATCTGAGGCCCAATGCATAAGTTTTCACCCAACATGGAGCCCAGGAAGAGATTGATTTTAGCGCGTTTACTCACGCCTAACCGGCAATATGCGATAAGAATTGGCTATTCATAACATAAAGTTATCGCGGTAAGCACACATGCTAAGCGCATGCGGTAGTTCTAACCTGTACTGCAATTGATTTTGAGACTATCACTTTAGTGATGAGCGGTGTCCATCTTGTATTGTCTTGCTGGTATACTTATTTGAAGAAAACCAGGGTTTTTTGAGATCCTGCTCATTTATGGTTACTCTCATATCTTTGCAGAAAAAAATCAACGAGGCTATCCCTACAAAATTGTTGGTTTGGTGTAACGTACTTGGTAGAACAAAATGGGTGGGTAGGTAGGGAAAGTTTTTGATTTGGCCCAATTCAATTTTTTTCATACTTTTTATACACTGATGTGCTATAATTTCAGAACAAATAAAAAAACTGAGTAGGTAGCAATGTTGTTGGGTAGGTAGGGTAACTCCAAACCAACAATTTTCTAAGGATGGCCTGCCAGTGAGATATAAAGAAACTTAAACTTTGCTTCCGCTCCTTGTTCATTTGATCATTTTTAGAATGAATCATTTTCAGTTTGTTGTAGGACACTGTGTTACTCGTGTGAACTGTGCAACTTTTTACTTCTATGCAAAAATTTATACACCTTCTTAAATTTTTAACCAGCAAACCAAAATGTTTAGTGGTTCCGATGCATTCTTTCACTGTTGGTTGACTTTCAAGTTTTAAACTAGCTGGCATTGCATATTATGAAATATGCTAAATATCACATTCATAAGCCACGCCCACCATGAATATCATTAGATAAAACCTATTTCATGTATGTCTATGTAAGTATTTGTGCTCTTATAGAGGTCATTTGCTATCCCTTAAGTTGAAGAAACTCCAGAACTTCCATAAAACTAGCATGCATATTTTACTGTACATTAGCAACAATGGAAACAAGGGCACTCAGGTAAAGATAGTGGGTATTGGTGATTAACAGGGATAGAATTCCATGATGGACAAACAACAGAGGAACTTGTGCATGTAGTGTGAACCCATTTGTGTGAGTGCTGTAGGGAATTAATTCAGGGTTGGAAAAACCACTCGCCTGAAGAAAACAAATTGTGCCAAGTAGAAATATTATAATATAATGTGGTACTCTAATTTACTCACTAAGTTCTATAAATGATTGGCGAGTGACTTTTTTTGTATTTTTCCAACCCTGAATTAATTACACAACAGTAATTTTTCAGTACAGAGTATCATGCAAAATGATAACGAGCATAACTCAAAACACAAAAATACACCCTTTACAGATACTTGAATGCTCTTCAAAACTGCCAAATTTCAGAAGTTTCTGGCCAAAAACCACAGACTGAGATGTATTTCAAAAATGGGAAACAGAACGGGAAGCTTGTTAACATGATATCTCAAGAACTGTGGAATCATGTCATATTTGGCATATGGATGTAATGTGGTTTGTAAATGATCCCTATTGTTTTTGGTGATGACATCATGAATATTACTAAGTAGATTGGCTAAATGTAAAATATTTACATTGTTTTTATATCCCCAACCATATATGTAAATTTGTTCAAAATTTGGCATGTAAATTCTGTACTGTATGGCCTTCTGCTATGCCATATGTTTTCTATGATCATACCTTACATATTTCTATACTTATAGCACAAATTATCACTTAGCTATTTCATCAATCCAATTGACATTTAATAACTTAGCTATTATTTTTTAAATACACCTAAAGTAATGTAGTTAGCTCAACAACAACTATATGTCCTTGAGGTTATAAAATGGGAAGAATGTGTTAAATGGACCAACAAAAACTCAACTACCTCACCAAGAGGTGCCGTATACGGAAAAACTAATCTATCCTGGCACCAGTCTCGGAACATTCTGAGTCTGGAAGCATACATCCCAAAAGTGGAAGACCTTCGGCTTCGGGCTGCCATTTGGGTAGCTGCCTACAAAAGACCCTGTGACACAAGGGATTCACAGTTAAGGCCACACAGTCAAATGGAGTGATCTTGGATTGTAGTGCAGTTTGTCGGAGCCCGGGATTGAGATTAACTCATCCGTGACAGGAAGCTCATACGGGAAACCTGCAACAAGATTTAGGAAACCACAGTTGGCCGGGCCAGTTGGGAGCTACCAGAAGAAACATGGCACACTGATCGTACATCACCTTGCCCAGTACTCTCAGTACCAGAGCGAACGGTGGGAAAGCGTAGCCCAGTAATCTTGGTACCAGAGCGATCGGTGGGAAGGCTTAGCCCACGAAGTGGGTCCACCTGTTCGTAAACGCGTCGACTTTCCAGACCCTCGGGTAGGGTGTCAGAATGCAAAAAATTGGTAGCTTGTGATTGTCCACAGACGCGAACAGATCTACATCTGGTAGACCGAAGGTCAACCAGTTTGCCTTGGCCAACCGCAGGAGGAGGGCCCATTCTGTGGGGGCTTCTTGGAGGCGGGATAACAGATCCGTGATCGTGTTCTCCTTGCCTGGCAGGTGGACTGCCTGGAGTGTGACCTTGTTCGTCATAAACCAAGACAAAAGGGACTTGGCTAGGATCCAAAGCTTCCTGGATCTTGAGCCTCCCTGTCTGTTGATAAACGCCACTACCGTGGTATTGTCGGTGCATATGAGAACAGTCCTGTTCCGTACCCATGGGTAGGAAATGAACAAGAGCTCGGTATACTGTTCCAACAGATTGATGTGCTAACCGCACCAAGTGTCCGTCCACAATCCTACGACTTGAAACCACGCTGAATGAGCTCCCCACCCCATCAAAGGTGAATCAGTCACCACTGACACTGAAGATCTGACGGGTGGAAAAATCGCTCCCTGTGACCGGTGAGAGTGCGCACCACCACCAAATGTAGGGGACCACCGCCTGCATACAGGGGACGAGAACAACGAGGTCTCTCCTGGATGGTATGAAATGATCTAGTCGATTACATGATCTAGTAGATGAAATTGTAGATTCCGCATGTAAAACCTGCACATGGGGACTACATCTACTAGGCTGGCTAGGTATCCTAAGAATACCAGCCAAGTATATCCGTCGGTCATATACGACCTTGAGAAAAATCCAGGACTGCTTCCAGAAAAGTGGGAGTCTGAGAAGGAACTAGATTGGACTTGGCGAGGTTGATTACCCACCCTAAGTCCTGTGCCACTCTTATGACTACGTTCGTGTCTTCCACGACGGTGGATGCGTCTACTATGACAATCAGCCAGTCGTCTAGGTATATAAAGATTCTGATGCCTTGCTTTCATAGGAAGGCCACTAGAACTCTCGTTATACGGGTGAAGACCCTGGGGGCAGTCGATAGCCCGAAGGGTAACACCCTGAATGTGTACGTAACTCCCTCGAATTGAAACGACAGAAAACGCCTGTGTTCCTCGAGCAAAGGTACATGGAGATATGCGTCGACAAAGTCGACAAATGTGGCCTACAGGCCCCTTGTCAACTGAGGGAGGATTAAGTGAAGAGTCTCCATCTTAAATTTCAACGGACGATTTATCGGGCACCACTTGTTCCCCTTCTTGGGGGCCAGAAAAAACGTGGACATTACAAGGTTCCTGGGAGGATTCGGAATGGGGGTGGTGGCGCTCTTCGCCAGCTGCTCCCCGATTTCTGTCCTCAACAACTCTGCTAGTCGCTCAGACGAAAGTGGGGGTGGGGGAGTCGTGAACTCTAGATGGTAACCCTGCCGAATGGTTCGTAGCACCCATTTGTCTGTGGTGGCTCCATCCTATGCCTCTGAAAATTTCCTCAAATGCCCCCCGACTGCAACACCCTTCAACGGGGTTGACAGGGGTGGGTCAAAAAAGCTGTCCCTTGCCCTCCCCTTCCATCGGGAGGAAGTACCCACTCTGCGTACAGAGGGGAAAGAGCGTTGAAGGGTCTGTGCCACGTTCACTCTGCCGGTCCACGAAGTGGACTCCTGCTGAGAAGAAGATGTATAGGGTCCCATTACTGCGTTACGGCGATGATGCATCCGTCGCTGGTTAGACCCATCGCAGCCCCATACGGGGGCCGAAGGGCGGCAACGTGTGGGAAGAGAGAAAAAGAACTTCGTCTTCGCTAACAGCTTCTGAGTCTTCTAAAGATCGTCTTGGCGACCAGCTTGGCGCGACAGAACATCTCGGAACTGACCTGCAAAAAGTTCTGGGCCTCCTGTTGGTAAGTGCCGAAGGTTCGACTGAGTGGTATCAGAGAGTCCAAGGAGAAGGAGAACATTCTCGCGCCTCTCCCGGACTACCTTTGCGGAGACTTGGGCGAATTGGTCGACTGTCGGATCGAGCAAATCCGAGAGTCCGGCTAACAAAGGCGCGGTCTTTGTTAGGGAATCTTCCCTCCGCTAGACCGCAGGGTTAAGAAATTTCTTAGTCCTGGCCACGGAGCTGGACACCGTTGCGGTACCGCTCGCTGGGGGAGTTGCCACACTCCTTCCAAAATCAAGGGGGTATTTATGAGCGCCTGATAGGCAGCTGGTTGGACACGCGTGGCCTTGTCAACTTCTTTGTTGTAGGCTGTCCAGTCCCTGTCAGGGGTCCTGGTTCAGGGAGGCATCAATGGGAAATTGTCTAGCTGTTGGCTTAGTATCCCTCGGAGCTGAGCTGAGCCTCTACGAGAGGGGCTTCTGCAATATCCAGCTTGATTTCCCATTATAGGAAGTCAATAACCTGGGCAACTAGCTCCCATTGTAAAAGGGGGTCCACTAGGTGGCGGGAAGAAGACCTCGTCTGGTATCCGGTAGGATACGGGGGTCTTATTTAGTGTGGTCTGCATCGTTAATGCGGCACTGGGGACGGCTTGAACCAAGGCGGCGGGAGGAATCCCCCATTCTGGGGTTGGTCCCATGCTGTGGGCGTGTCCAGAGTCTCCACCGGAGGGTCCATATCGTCTAAAACATCGACTTCCTTCCCCGAGGGATAGATGTCGAGGGCATCCTCCTCTGAGACCTCAGGGTCAGGGGGATGCCATGCTGCGGCATGCAGCTGCCAAGGGGTGAGGTGCAGGAGGTGGTAGCCTCCGCTCCAGTGCCTGGGACACCAAAGTCTCAAATGTTTTCTTGAGTGTGTCCTGGAAGGTGGGATCCTCAGGGGGTTTCCCTTGTGTCGCTTCCGCCTGGATTCAGAGGAGGATGAGGAAGAGAAAAAGGACTGGTGACGTCGACCCTGTCCCCCCTTGTACGCACTATCCCATTCCCTGTCTCTCCTCCGGGGTCTGCCTCATTCAGGAGACCTCACCGGGGGGGACGGGAGGCTTGGGCTCCGCCACAGCGTTTGGCACCACTGGAGTACGTGTTAGCATACACCTACATACACCTAGAGTGGGCGGCGGCCCCACCTCCCGGGTGGGAGGGGGGCTGCAAATTAAGCCTGGGTGACGGTGGCGGCGAGGGAAGATGAAGACGGCTTATCTGACCGTCGCTTCTTCACTCTCTCAGCCGCTTGTTTAAAGTGACGAACGCGGTGGAGTCTGTGCTCCGACCACGCCGCTTGATCCCAGTCGCTGCATAGAGTACAAGGGTTAGACTCGCAGCATATTCTACAAGCGTAACACGAGAGATGGATGTCACCGGAGCGTAATTTAAAGAAGTGTTTACATGCTATGCATCGCAGGACATCTTGGGTGCGTAACGCACTGACACTCGGGGACCTGTCATCCGTGTCCATGATACTGGTGAAAATAATTGTGAAACTGTAACGTTCAATGCGGACAATCTTATTAATGGCGTTCACACGGCCGGGAACTGCGTAGCTAATGGCTACGGGGCCAAGAAGAAAATCGCTCTTGCGGTGCTATACTCCTTGCGAAGATTGTCACTTGTGACCTGACCACGTAGCTTAGCTAGTGGCTGTATTTCTGGGTTAATCGTACGATGTACATTATCCCATTACAAAACTACGGAGCCGTACAAACCCGTTTACCGGAGCCGTATGGACTCGTGGGCCACAGAGTATGAAGTCGTCCAATGGACCCGTACGGACCCATAAACATGGGCCGTGGAGCCGTCCAATGGACCCGTACGAAGCCGTAAACACAGACTGTGAAGCCGTATGGAACCGTCCAATGGACCCGTACGGAGCCGTCACGGACCCGTGGAACCGTATGGATCCAATCACCGGAGCCGTATGGACCAAAAAGGACTCGTGAAATCACTTGTGACTCATGTATAACCTCTTTGGGCACCGCCTTAATGTGGTGCTACCGGACCCTATTGCGGAACCGTGAACCATAGCAGTATACAAAGGGTTTACTCACTAAAAATACGCGCCTCCCACAACTCAGTAATCTTATCGAGAAGGGGGTGCTTCTTTATAATGGTTTATTCTAGGTGACGTCTACGATGCCACTTAGCTTATTAATATACTCAGATTACTTACGTTTGATAGACCGCACCCGTGGCCCTCCCAACTCAGTAATCTATCGAGTCAGAGGCCTCCAGGGGGTTAATCAGGAAAAAGTTAACAAAGCAAACTACAAGCATAGGCCTCCACAACTCAGTAATCTATCGAGAAGGTGGCCCTCGCGTAAGTAGTAACTCTGAGACTAAATGATTTATGTCGCCTCTTGGCGTTTATCTGAAAAGTACAAATATATATATGTATATGAATGCATACATATACACTTACACCAAGAGGAGGGGGGGGGGATGTACCTACGACCCTTCGTCAAGCATAGAGAGGCAAGCCACAGCAATTTAGTACATCAACAAATTTTGTCAGAAAATTGTTTATCTGAAATGTTTTAAAAACCTGAGAAAATGCACCGAATGTAAATTCTTTAATAGCGTAGGGGTTGCGTGGAAAACATGAACCACTGAGTAATTTGGTGTCTGTGGAGATAAAAAGAAAAGATTAGATCTCCTGTAAAGAGGACGTCGGAAAGACCCCCTAAAAGTCTCTCTAACACCCCAAAATTCAAGCTTGAAAATTAAAAATTTGTCTTAAAATCCCAGAAAAACGAATACATGATATGTACTGGTAACGTTAAATAAAATATAGGCTCTCTTGTAACAACAGTAGCTCCTTGGAGCTGTAAGAAGCAGACTCCTTGAACACCCTGAGGTGACGTCAACCCAATACGCATGTGCCAACATCGATTGAAGAAATTGGCTTAATGCATAAGAGAACCTGTACTGAAGATATTCTAACATGCTAATACAATGCATAGTATAACGCTAGGCTCTCCTCGTGGGTGAAAAACACTTAAACCCAGGGGCAAGAGGTTCACTAGACAGGCACACTTGGTGCTCTAGGACCTAAAAACACCCGCCACGAGAGTGGGACTATCTCGAACTAGCCACCAGCTTTGTACGGATGGAGACAAAAACACTCTATCCTAAGTGTAGGCTACACGGGAAAGTCCTGTGAGTCGGACCGAAGAAATCCTGAACCCATCGCTAACTCGTCTTACCTCAGAAGACTTGAAAAGGCGAAGTGGATAAGATAGAGCAGCGTAAAAACCTGCCTGGTAGAAGCTGCAAAAGTGAAAATTGTTAGAAAAAGGTTAAATTTAAAAAAGAAAATTTGACCAGTTCCACCGATGTTGTGAAAACAGCGCGCTGAAAAGAAGTGAGGGTTAGTTGAGGTAATATGGAGGTCGGGACTGGGCTGGTAACCACGTTTTTAAGGTCGGTTAGAAGTGCGTTAGATTCAGGTCATGTGACCAGATTGCATATTCATAGCATAGAAGGTAAGGTATAACTAGAAGTAAATACATACATACACATGCCAGCATGACCACATAAGTTCCTTATGCTATCAGAACCAAAGCATCAGAACCGAAAACTAAAGTTCACAGGATACCAACACAGTTAGTTTGAGAAGATAATTACCTTATTCATTACTATTTACGAAGCCATCTTCCCGAGGAAATGAGCTTATTTCACACTAACTTTTCTATTTGGTTGTTCTCGGCTTCAGAAATGGAACTTGTAGTTATATGTCGGTGCATACTTTGTGCATGCGCAAGTAAATACTGATCGCGTATACGCTTAAATGAGCGAGCAAACGCCCAAAGAAGAATGCAGGCCATCACTACGCTTGCGTTTCAATGCATTAATGGGTTTAAATTTATTTGAATGACATGCATCTTTAATTCCTCAAGTCATGCTCTTTAGAGCAAAAATTTTATGATTTTATGGGAGACTGGATATTTTTGTATCTGTGAAACACTAGTAGATATTGACTACTGCTTTATCAATTTTTGAGATTAAATGAATGAAGTTTTGATATCAAAAACAATTTTGTGGACACGTGTTGAAGGCCATTCACTTTTTCTATATCGTGTGACAATGGTTTTCAATGTACATGCTTTCGTGCCCAAATCCGTACATGAAGAACATCGTTCAGACACTGAAGCTGGTATATTAACACTGTATGGTTCTTAAATCATTGGCTATTATCTTCAAAGTACTACCCACTTCTTTTGCAATTTCACAAGCTTTCTTTGGTTCATTCTGAATTTCATAGTAGAAGACGGAAAAGTTGAGAGCCAGCCCAAGTCGGATTGGATGTGTTGTAGCCAAACTGACCGTTGCAACATCAAATGCTTTTTGATAAGCTTGTTGTGATGCATCAGTGGTCTCTGCAATAAGAAAAGGAACAAAACAAACTCTTAAGCATTACACAATAGATCAAAAATGATTTTGTTTGCCCTTCAACAATCGGCAGTGTTCTTTTATTCTTGTAGCAGGTACTGTCTACTAGTGCTGTCCATTATCGCGATATCTATTTTCCCACGACATGAAATATGCTTCTTAACACATATTGTTTGGTTCAGAAATTGGTAGATATTGCCATTTAGATGAACAAAAAAGTGAAATAATTTACAATGAAAATGTTTGTGAGTGTTTTCTTAGTCATATTCTAAGGTATTAGCAGTGGTTCTGATAAAAATATTCCAACAGAATCCCAAAATGTGAGATGCAAATCCCGCCAAACACAATGAGTACACTCAGTAGCGATCCTGTACTGAATGTGTAAGTACATACTGTACGTGGGAAACACTGTCTTAATGTGGCATACATGTGTAACAGCCAGGGTTTCTAGCCACGGTGGGCGGCGCTGGGCGGGCCCGCCCAGGACTCATAATTCCCGCCCAGCACTCGGCTCTAAGAATCACCCTTCCGCCCGGCACTCAAAAGCTCAATTCGGTTAATTAATTAGGTGTTCAAACAGATCTCCTTTTAACGTCGCTCTATTTATGTCATCCGCTGATTAACACACATAACATAACATACATTACACACTATAAATTCCGATCAAAACAACTGAACTATATAGGAATTTAATGCAATTCAACGTACATATTATCATGAAATCACCCATACACGAAGCTCTTAGCATAAACATACGTACATGCACACAATTCAGGTTCATGTTTTAATCATTGTGAATCACTGCTGGCAGCTTGCCAAGTCCGTCACTTACCATACAAACAAACTTTAACAAAGTAAATATTACACCCCAAGAGCCCAAGGCGTGCTTATAGACCGGTCCAAATGTAAGTAACCAATCCCATTTGTTATAAACCCCATATGCACTTAACATTATAACGGACTGATCGATATCCTTTTGATTTGTGGGGTATTTGATATCGATAAAAGATGTTGCATAGTTCATAGGAACATGTGCTGTGACTTTCGTCGAACAATACTGGGACGAAAATAAAAGCGGTAAAAAGTTTGGGCAAGATGAATAACAATATGAATTGAGAGAAGAGTTTCCGGCATATTTTTGTACTTTATTTTTGTTTTCTTTTGGTGGGGGTAGAGGATGTGGGGGTGGAGGGGGAAACTTTGACACTTTAATATCCATTGTATTTTTTAGTCTCATTGTACATACAAAATATTTTGTAAATCCTAGCATTCCGATTAAAAAAAAAAAAAACTTTTTCGTTGACAATTTGTCAATTGAAGTGGTCTGAATTTGATCAGTTCTTCATGGAAAGGGAGTCTAGGAGGAGATCACCCTAGATTGTCACTGGAGCCCGGCACTCAAACTTGTCTTAACTGGAACCCTGGTAACAGCAGAAAAGTGCAGTAGCATGATGATTGTGTATTCAACTCTTAGTGCTCTAGAAGTACATGTATGTCAGAGAAATATTCTACAATGGGAAATTCAAGGGTTCATTTTTCCAAATTTGTATTACTATTGCCAGAAAATGGTTAATCAAGAAAGGAACAAATTTAGTTGTTACTTAAAACAAACTAGTAGCATTTTAGAAGGATTTTGGGGCTCTCGTGAGGTGTTTTTTTCTCGTAGAAGTCTTATTCCTTCCTTTTTTGTAGCCTAATGTTCATTTCAAACAACAGAATTAACACTAGGTCCTTCATTCATGGTTTACTGTATGGGGAATCAATGCGGGGTGAAAATTTGCAGACAAATGTTTACGATGATCAAAGAGAAGACGTGTACATCGTATATTTTTTATTCTTGTTCTTTCATTCAATTTTCCTTGCGCTCAACATTCATGCTTCTTGATACATTACAAACTGTGAACAAGAGCATAAAAGAAGTAGTGATATTTACAATTTGTGTCATGAGTCAATTTTCTTCAGAAATATATTTTTCTCCACGATAATCAATTCGTAATACAGCCATATCGTGACAGCCCGAATGTCGACACAAAGTAGGAGTAAAAGTACATTGTAAAGTACTCATTTATTGAGCAAAGGGTTGATAATGCTCATGGATTTCTCTTATTTAAAAATAGTGCTGTTGTCATTAAATGTACATAATCGTTCTGCAAATTGCAGCATTCACCACATTCATAGTGTTTTCTTTGTGAATTTTTCTTATTGGTACTGTACATGTATGTTTGCGTAACATGCATTTATCCTTGTGTTTTGCAGTGTCTATGAGTGTGAAATTTATGTTGAAAAGTATTACCAACCAGAACCTAAAGGTTTTGTGTTACCGATGCTTTTTTTCCACAAGCTGATTGATTTGCAAAATTTGAATTAACAGTCTTGTCATTGTATATCATGCGGAAATATTTGTTGCATGATATTTATTCATAAGCCACACTTCACCATGCGGGTCAATACAAAAGTTGACAGCATTAGCAATTGCACAATAATGAACAAAATTACCATAGCAAGTAGGATACAAAAACGGTTTCTCATTTATCCTATTTCAAGAATTTGTCAATACGCCCCGCCTACTAATCAATATTCAAGACATCACTACCACAACATTAGAACATATGTACAGACCATGACCCATCTGTGCACCACATATACAAGTAGCATAAATCTGATGAAATACAGTATGGTGTCATCATTTAACAATTTCAAACTAAGCCACGCCCACCATGCATATTAATGACATCTATTGATAACATAGGCCTGTGCACAATAACCAAAAGAATTATCATGCCCAATATGAAGAAAAAACGGACATGCAGTTGCTCATTTATCACTTTTTTAAATTTTCACTTCAGGCTCGCCCATTTATTAATATGCATGAAATCACCACCAAAATTATTAGGGTACATTTGCAGATCATGAGCTATCTATGTACCACACGTGATGGGAATCCACTTTATAGTTTTTAAGATATCGCATTTACAAGCTTTTTGTTTACAAAATCATATTAAGCCCTGCCCACCTTGCATATGAATGAAAGTCACCTTTTTATACAACGATCACGCACACACTAGCGCTAACATCATTATTATAACAAATATGAAACAAAACAGAAATGTGATTGTCAAAATAGAGAGCATTTCAAGATTTTTTCATGAAGCCCTGCCTACTCATTAATATGCATGCTATCACCATCAAAAACAATGGGGCACATGTGCAGACATTTAAAACCTTTTCTTGCTACTAATATTCCTACAATAGTAATCACAAGAAAGATGAGGCACTGTAGTGACATATCACTATCTTTTTGTCCATGAAAACTGATATGAAATGTGTCCACATAGCGAGTCCCATACCACTGAAGTCGACCAATGGTGAAATTAGGTAAAAAATTTACTGGAAAAACTTTGTGGGGTGATACAGATGAAGAGATTTCAAGATTACTTTGCATTAGGGAGAAAAATGCACTTCTTCCACCACTCCCACCATTAAGGCCACAAAATGGATCTGTTACCTTTCTCAGCCCTAGTAGCCCTGGAATGTAATCGTGAAATTGAACAAAGCATACAGCATACACTGTAGGTGCCCTCTCCTGGCATGGTCAGATAAGAATTAAAAACTTACTAACCTTTAATAATTTACTATAACATTTAAAGCTGGTTCAACTTACCTGTTCTGTCATCACCAACAGCAACCTCAGTTAAGTATCGATGATAATCTCCCTTCATCTTTAAATAAAAGACTTTGCTTTCCGCATTACTTGGACTCGATTGATCACCAGTTTCAGAAGCAGGTATCAAATACTTATCCAGCAAGTCCTGTTATGAGATGGGAATGAATTATAAAATTCAATATTGTTTCGATTCTCACAACTCATTGGCAAGTGGTTCTTGTCAAGTCATGTTTACACCACAATCTTCACACCCTTTTCACAAATTCTCTACAATATTGTACACTAAAACCTATTTTTGAATGATTAACCCTTAAATGCCCAGGGGGCTCAAAACACGACTGCTTTCATTTTGTATCACTACAAGTTTGGTTTATATGAAATTTGCAAAATTTAGGCAAAATTAGGCCAATTTTTTGAACTTGTATTTTTTCTTGTGAATAATGAAAATGGAGGAATTTTTTTTTACATATTAAGATTGTTTGTGAAATTTCCTTTCCAATGATACCAGTCTAATTTTTTTTCTCAGAGCAAAACATGCAAAAACAATGAAAAAATAAAATTAAATAATCACGGCTGTAATTACTGTACTTGTGAAAAACAAAGCTGCGTATCCAGCCCAGTATTTGAACCCGGAGGCGCCCACGTTACAATCCCACATGTTACTGCTAGACTACATTGCATATGTTCTAGTGTGCGGATTTGTTTTTAACTCATTATTACTGTGTGAACAAAAAAGGGGTAGTTGCTCTTTTTGTTTTCAATAGCAAATATGTCCAATAAGTTTTGTGGCAATATTTTTGGTGTACGGTAGTTGTATTCCAATCAGGAACTAAATTTTTTCTCTCAAAAATTGGGTCTCAAAAAGGCTAAAAATTATGAAATTTTGCACAACTTTTGCCAAAAAAAAGGTACACTGTTTTGATGATAGGGGCAGTCAAAATTCGACCGGAATTAGATGCATTGATGTCTTTGACACTTCCTCATGGCTTTTCGGGCAAAACCTAGATCTGGAAGTAGAGCAAATAAATCTTTAAAAAAAAAAATTCAATTTTCATTCAATTTTGTGCATTTTTTAAATTTTCTTTTAAAAAAAATCTTCAACATAACCCCCATCAAAAAGCTACATTTTCTAAAAGAACTATTCGAGCTCTTTCAAATGATACCAGGATAACTGCTGTGGGCCTATTTGACGAAGCAAAATATATTTTTTTAAAGCGCATGTCCACGCGGTTGTGACATGACCACGTGGTGATTTAACCGTCCAGTTATGCTGTTTGGAAGGTACATTACTTGTTCTATTGATTGCTCTCTTACTTACACTTGAGGTGCCCCAAATGCCTGTGTTGCTTGCCTCCTGTGATCATTCATGTGTCTTTTTTGGTCTATGGCACCCTGCCCCTTTCTGGATCAAGCTACATGTACAGTGGGGGTTTGTCATAAAAAATAAAACATTTTATAATACTAGGATTAGTCTAACACTGTAGTCATGGTTGCAGACAGGCTTCAAAATATGTACAAGCATATGTACATATGTACTCTCTGAAAACTTCTGTCTAAGATAAGATCTACTATTTTAAGGTATTGGTTATTCCAAACACTTCCCTATATACAATAAATCAATATGTTTACTTACCAGGACATCATTACATTTGACCTTCAGCTCTTCCTCAATTTTACAGCGGTACGCCTTAATGGCAGCCTTTTTCTGCTCATTTGTCTCTTCTTTTTGTTCGATACTTGAGATTACTCGCCACGAGGATCGTCTTGCACCTACCACATTTTTGTAAGCTACAGATAATAGATTCCTTTCCTCGTTCGTCAAAGGCTCAGATTGCAAGGTGGTCTCGGTAACCTCTTTCATGGCTTTGGACATGTCATCATATCGTTCAGCTTGCTCAGCAAGCTTTGCAATGTCTATCAGTTCTGATCTCTGCGACATTGTTAATCTTTAAAAGTAAAGAGAAAGAGAGAGCTAGTGAGTTCCATATGTGTTAAAAAAAGTACAGCAATTGTCTGCTCAAAAATTTAGTAGAAATGCAAATTAGTCGAGAAGAACAACTGGAGTTGGAATTAATTATAAAATTTCCCACGGGTCTAAATAAAGGTGTCGAAAGTCTTCCCACGAAAGTTCACGGCAGAAATAACATTAATGTAGTAAATACATCTTTAATATACTTCCTTCTTTCACAATTTAAAGTAATTTTCATATAATAAAAATATATATATATTTATATATATATATATATAGATAAATAGATATATATATATAGAGAGAGAGATATATCATTTTTTATGACTCTTTTCTTCTTCCCACGAATTCCCAATTTTCCAGCGTTTTATCACCACCGAAACTGTACATTTTTCCAGCTCTGAGAACTACCATCTTGTTCAGCCATTTTTCAATAGTTTTGAAATTGTTTGTTCCAGCTAAAATGTCCAGATTTCTGCAGGTGGGACTCTTGACCATGGAATGGAAGATTCAATCCATCAAATGTGGAATGTTTGGATAAACAATAGAGGTGTAGTCAGATCCCTAGCTTTGCTGTATTTTTTTATGGTATTGTATTTCACTTTTAGGTATATGCCAGGGAAAGAACACATAAATCACAATGACTTGTTTTCAGTGTGTAACCCAATGAATTTGTCAGGATGGAAAGTGGATGAATATTGGGTTAACACCATGCTCTTTTCAAGAAGTGTTCAGAGAACCAGGCAGGAGGTGAAACTCCTACCATCGGGACCGACGGCTTTACGTCCCCTCCAAAGGACGGTGAGCGCCACCCAACCATTGGCCACTTTTCACAAATGTCAGGTGGGGGAGAAGATGTGATGCAGAAGATAAACCTCTGCGCTTGATGTCAGTGTATATTGTTCTGCATCTGTTTCACAGGGGCAGCCCGCCCCGCCCCTACGTGGGCCCGCCTTGCCCCTCCATTGGCCCGCCCACCCCTCTCCACCCCTCTTGTGGTCCGGTCCACCCTGCCTTTTATCAGAAAAAAGGGAAATTATAATGTTTTTATTTAATTATTATTTTTTAAACTTATTAATCTTAATATAACCTCATAAATGAAGTACCTTACATGGATACAGAATACAGAATGATAGCATAGAACACAATTGTCCTGTTTGGCTAATGACAGTCAGTTCCCAACAAACTAAAAAGTTGCTTTGTTTGTTCTTTACGTATTCCGCCCACTCGAGATTGTAAATATATAATGAGCTAAAACAAGCTGTTTTCCGACAAAGACTGTAAGTATGTTATTAAATTTACCATTATCATTTTATCATATTTTTGTAGGAAAAGGGTTGAAAATACTTTTCGTAAACATGGAATTAGAAATAAAATTATGGTAAAATATATGAAATTTCAAGGGACCAACAAGGGTCAAAAATAGGAAAAATTAGCATCTGGAAAACATGGTCAAAACACTCTTATCTGATCTTCACCCAAAAAAATGTTCACATATATTGGGAAATTTTCTTATCTATCCAAATATGGATATATATTAGTACAAATTTGTAGAAGTGAGTCAGGAACTCACAAGTTTTGGACCCATTTTCTGCGAGACAGTTTAATATAAGCCACGAACGTGCAGCGATTCGTGCGATGCATTGTGATTGGCACATATGGTCACGTGGTATTGTTTTCATTCGGTACACGCGAAGCTGTCACACACTACGATTGTTCTATTCAGACACATTATTGTCGCCTTTCACTACTTTATTAATTACATTTCTTCATAAATTCACTTTCATTTGAAATACTGAAGTATCGCACATAAAAAAAACATTTATTAATTTTTACAAGGATTTCAAAGAGGGATGGTGGAAAATGAATCTTGTATTCACTTGGTTGAAAATGTGACCCGAGGTCATCAGAACGCATAGCAACAATGCGCATTCACCCCTCATTGGAGTAAAAACAAAGCAATCAGCTGTTTGTTTACATGCCATACGTACCACACACAGTCAACGCACATGGACTTGCCCACATGTATCGCGCAAAGCTTTGTTTTCACCCCAGAAATAACGTCATCTCCCAGATGTGACTTGGAACCAACCAAGTGAATAGTGTTAATCCAGTGGGCCATATTCGAAGATTTTGAGGCACACAGAACTGCAGAGCTGATTTAATATCCTTGTTTCTAATTTCTATTCTACAATAGAAAGCACTCCTTCAAACAGTTGTCTCTGCACATAATACTACATACATACATTAGTGTTAATATCGATACCTTGAATTTTTCTAGCTAGCATTTGAGAATTTAAATTTAAATAGTGTATACATTGATGAAAATTCAGCAATTTATCTGAAATAAAGGGAAATTTATCATATCCTATGTAGAGTTCTATTGAGAAAAATAATTTTCAAATGAATCCGCGGTACCAAAAATCAATCCAATACATCAACAAACAGAAGAACAAGAAACCAAATGAAACCAATGATCTTTTATGTGTGCTGTATCTGTATGATGGTAGAATGTCCCAGCTTCAACTTCAACACTGAGAATTTCTCATCAGACCCTAGTTAATCTCTAGAACAGTTACTAAATCTCTATCAGCTTCAATCCACAAATTTCACGTTTGCTGATTTTTTAGGAAATTGCCCATTGAGACTTAAAAATACGTGATGAAGAAAACATCAATGGGATTTTTATGTATTCAAAATATGGTGCCCTACAAATTTAGCACTTTAAATTTTCAATATAATAACTCATAATCCTAGTTAATCTCGAGATGAAAACCTTTTCCACCAAGAAAAGTAGAGCGCAATAATATTTTTTGAGTCCCACTGCAGTTGTCACGCTGATAGCTTTTGTTGGTTTGTAACTGCCTACTTTTACACAACCTATAACCTCATATTTTACTTCGCATCTATACAATTTGTGTCTTTTGAACAAGAGAAAATTGAAAAGTACACTTGTTTTTTATATCACTTCATTCATTTTCCAACAACTGAAGCACTGATGAAAATGGGAGTAATTGTTGAACAAATAAAGGTTAGTGAGTCTAGAGATTTTTATTAAGATACTTTACACAACAAAAATCAGAGAATAAAAATATAAAAAAAACAGTCCATTGAATACATGTGATATGGTTGATTCCACAGTTGTATTTTTTTTAAACTTAGTTCAATCAAAACTCCATGGAAATGTAGAAAAAATTTTTTTTTAAACTTAGTTCAATCAAAACTCCATGGAAATGTGGAAATTTCTATAGTCATGCTTATAAATTACCAAATTGCACATTTTTGTACATTCAATAAATTAATTGCAAAATTGTTATAGTTACAGTAAATACACTCTAATATGGCTTCGGTGGTTCTAGTAATAGTAATGAAATGTTCAACATCCATGAATATTCCCCCCCAACAAGACTTTGAAGCTGTACGGTGGACAGCACTATTAAATGACATCGTCAATAAAAGTGAGAAGCTGCAGAGAAGGCTGTGGAGTGCCATTAGGTTATAATTATGTTCAGTAGAGAAAATGTGTATTTAAACTACTGTAGCTTATAACATTCAAGGCTGCAATTTCTGCCTTGAAACAGTTATTAAAGCACTTCTTTTAAATGATGTGGGTTTACCATACAGACAATCGATTATTCTAAAGTTCAATTTACAAGCACTAACTAAAGGCTGAGCCTGGGGTAGTCCTGCTAAAATAATTATAGTAAATAAAAAAAACGAACCTAATGTAACTGAAAAGTTCTAGTAATTTTCGTTACCGGCCCAACATAATTCTTATTGCTGACAGAAAGCTTTAATATCATTTTGTCTTTTTTTGTCGTAAAATGCACCTACATGTATTTTTTGTGGAAGTGAGTCAAGATCAGCACATTTCTGGCTTATAATTTACCCAATATTTCAATGATCGACTTTGAAACTCAAATTTCCATGATTTTTGCCAATAAAATGGCGTAGGATTTGGTATGAATCTACAGAGAAAACATCCGACTTCCACCTACCTTGCCGTTCTACTTGCTTTACACTTGTCAGATGACACGCAGGTGATAAGAAATCTCACCTCCAGTGATTAGTTTCATGAAAACAGCGTAAATCTAAAGTGGGCGCAGTTCGGTGCGAAGAAAGTAATGTCACCGTCACCTCATTAACGCGACACTGGGAACTAACTGATGACTGGTCCTTATTACTCAAAAAAGTTTTATTCTGAGGTATGATTATATAGCTAAAATCCCAGAGTTTCACCAGGGGCTTAAGCTTCAAGGGGGCCCCTGGATTCTACGCCAAAAAGACGCAGCGCTTCACATACACATTAATGTTCCCCTCAACAAGTCCAGCACCCTGCACCTTTTTAGCACAGTGGTTAAAGATTCATGCAGATATTCGAAAGGTACCTGGTTTGATCATGTCGTGAGTGCTGCATTGTGTCCTTGAGCAAAACACTTGCTTTGGATTGTCTGCTGGGCTAGATTTGGCCTGCAGGCTGGATATAATGTCCAGCACTGTATGCTTTCGGGATGTTAAACCTTGCTATGTTATGTGCTAAAGCAATAGGAAATCCCCCCTTTGTAAATTGTAATATTTTTAAGGGGGAATTCTGATAAAAGTTGAGGAATCTCTCGATCCCTCTCACTAATGTAAATACTGGTCCATAGGCCTACATTACGTTTAAGTCAGTGTCCCCATTACATAGGTTCGCATTATGCTTCACATGCGAACCAAAAATAAAATACTGTACATGGGCCTTTCTTTATTTTTTTAATGGATTCAATCATCCTTATTTAATCACCCTCAGAGTCATTCAATCCTCCTAATTCACATTAAAATTATTCTATTAAAACAAGCAATACTCCTGTTCTTGTTTGGTTTGATGAGGTTCAATGGTACCACGACAGTCAGAGTCAAACATGCCAAAATGGTGTTAAATAATTAAGGAGCAAAGGTTAGGAAAGAGATGATTGAAAAAGGAGGATACGATGGCGAGAAGTGAAAATTTTTGAGAAAATAAGTTGTAGAAGAAAAGGTATTGAGGGAAAGGGATGTGAAATAGGAAAGAAA
Source organism: Chiridota heheva (assembly GCA_020152595.1). Taxonomy (NCBI): domain Eukaryota; kingdom Metazoa; phylum Echinodermata; class Holothuroidea; order Apodida; family Chiridotidae; genus Chiridota; species Chiridota heheva. Next base: position 26,451 of record JAIGNY010003598.1, read on the forward strand.
GGGGGTGTGGGGAGATTAAATCAAGTGGATAAGGTTGCTGTTGCAGAGAAAGGTCATAAAGTTGGAGGGGATTGTTCTTAAAGAAGTCGGAAAATGTGGTGGCAGGGGATAGGAAAGATCTGGAGTTGGCGAAAATTGGACAGATTAAGAGAATATGATTGATTGAGAGATCAGTATTGCAAGTGGGGCAGATAGGTTTGGGAGAGCCAGAAAGGAGGTAGGGGTAGGTGAGATACATGTAGGTGTAGCCTAGGCAAATGCGGGTGATGCCCACCTCCTCTCTACGATTGCGACTTACTAGGGGAGGGCTGATGCCTACTTTGGGATTGATAGTGTGAAGTTTATTATTAGTCTCGAGATTCCATGAGTCTTGCTAAGTTCTCCTGAGGTAGTTGGAGGTATTTTGGCAAAAGTCCGAGTGAGGTATATCGATAGAAGAAATTTGGTTCGTCAGAGCGTTATTGGCGGCTCTGTTGGCCCTTTCGTTCCTGGAGATACCAAGCTGGCTGGGGGTTCAAAAGAAGATGAATTTCTTGCCAGAGGAGAGAGAGTGTGCATTTTGTTTGAAATTTGTAAGATGAGGAGGGGTTTGGACCAGCGCATGTTGAGGATGCCTGTGAGGACTGATTTGGAGTCAGAGAAGATCACAAAGCGAGAGAGGAAGGAGAGTTTTGTGAAGTTTAAAGCTAGGAGGATAGCCTTTGCCTCAACAAAATAGATAGGGCGCCGTCTGGTAGTCTTGAAGAAAGGGTAAGGCCGGGGGCAGGCGGTGGCAGCTGCTGAGGTACAGTACCTTCACATGTGGATCCGTAAAAGAGTAGGAGTAGTTGTGGGTTGTGATGAGCTTTCATAAAAGAGAGGCCTAGGAAGACTTCGGGGGTGGTATGACCTAGGTAGGGGGATAGGTGTGCCTGGCTATAGAGAAGATGTTGATGTTGGTTTTGAAAAAACTATAGTATATACCGTATTTTCTCTAATAAACGCCCCCCCTCTAATAAACGTCCCCCCCGTCATTTTTCATACTTTTAGGATGTAGCAACGTACGTTTAACTTATCGAAGGTGACTTGAAAAGGCTGTAAGTCGAACGTAACCAAGTGGAAAATATGCAAAGAGTTTATTCCATTAATAATCCATGCACAATAATGCTAAAAACACAAAAATCGCTTAAAGAAACTAATATCATAGGCCTAAAAGAAATTGCCGTTCTTTTGTAAGTTACATTTTTTTCTTCATACTTTACCCTCGAATAAAGGCCCCCCTGTTTTCCAAATGCAACGCCCCGGGGGCGTTTATTAGAGAAAATACGGTAAATCATCATTTTTATGGAAAATATGCAAGGAAATTCAGATTAGAAAGTACAGATAACTTCCTTTTAATGTCATTTAAACTCAACATCACGTAACTTTTTTTTCCTATTCGCTACGGCTTTCAAAGTTCTTCTGTGAAAATCTTGCATACTAGGCCTATGATATACCTCGCCGTAAAACACTTCAAAACTACGCCACCACCACCAGGAAGTTCTGAAATATCAGTCCTCTCGAAAAAATGCCAGCCATCTTTGCGACGCATGCAGAATTTCAGCTATGTTGAAACCTTTTTATGTTTGTTTACATTGTATTTTACAATATTTTTCTTTCTTGCAAAATTTATTTGACTCATCAGGTAATATTTACATGTAAATGTACTGATTGTCACAATTCAAGTGTTTTTTGGTTGAATTAACAGCTTGTAAAACGGGCCTTGATTGCATGGGATATAAAGCCTTTAATATGGCCTAACGTTAGGCCTATTGTTAGTTTTAATGTTTACTGCTGCACATTCGCGGTGCATTTTACAAGTTAGATTACTCAGATTTCGGCGAAATCAAAATGCATAATATCCCCATTCATTGGTGATTACTGCGCATTTGTGATTCGCACATTTAAAAAGGATTATGATTATCGGGTTTACAGTTTGTAAAATGTCATTGATTGGAATTTTGTCAGCCGAATGTGTGTGTGATTTGAATCATGAATGATCATATTGATTTTCAACGGCAAGTTGAAATGAAAAACGACTACTCGCAATGAAGTATTTATTAAACATTTACAAGGATTTGCGAGCGTGTAGCGTGTACACGCTAAATGGTCACAGCTTTAGTATTTTCAATATATAATTTCAATCAGTTTAATTATTAATTAACAAATTAGAAAAATTAATGATTTTTAAATGAGCATAATATTGACTATACACGGGAAAGTCATGCAATTATTCAAAATATGCTTTTTATGAAGTCTATTGGAATCAATTTATTTTCATTTATATTGTCCCAGTGATGCTTGAATTCAATTCAGTTCTATAGTGATTTAAATATCTAATTACTGTTAATTACTGTAAATTAGTACATTTATATATAATATATATATATATATATATATATATATATATATATATATATATGTACATATATATATATATATATATATATATATATATATATATATATATATATATATATATAGATATATATATACAATACACATGTACACACACACACACTAATAAATAAATATATATATATATATATATATATATATATATATATATATATATATATATATATATATATATATGTATATATACAATACACATGTACACACACACATATATATATATATATATATATATATATATATATATATATATATATATATATATATATATATGTATATATATATATATATATATATATATATATATAAATGTATATAAATGTATATATACACAAAACCCATGTACACACACACTAATATATATATACATATACATGTACACACACACTAATATATATATATATATATATATATATATATATATATATATATATATATATATATATATATATATATATATATATATATATATTTATATATTTACACAATACCCATGTACACACACACACTAATATACATATATATATATATATATATATATATATATATATATATATATATATATATATATATATATATATATATATATGATACACATGTACACACACACTAATATATACTGTATATATAAATTTACCCCGCTAAGCGTAGCGGGGATATTTACGAGAGTTATACTTACCTTCCATGCTATAATATGCAATCTGGTCACACGATCTGATTCTAACGCACTTCTAACCGAACCTAAAAAACGCAGTAACCAGCCAAGCCCTGACCTCCATAATACCTCTGTACCACCTCACTCAACATTCCACCGAGGAAACTGAGATGCTCCGGGACTGAGATGCAGTCCGCCGGAGCCCGGGAAAGAGACAAAAATCGAGGCCCTGACCCGAGGCTCACAATTACACGTGAAGCCTGCAAGGTCTTGAGCAGCCAAAGTTCGCCCTCGCCGAGACGAAAAAAAAGGTCAAGTACCCGGCCCAAGTTTCCGACAGAAGGGGTCACAAGAAAAGTGCCCGACCTTGATCAAGAAGCCCCGAAAAACCCGGCGATATCTGACGGGTGAAAACTTCGTTCCTTACCCCAGGTGGGAGCACCTGCACCACCACCAAAGGGGGTGACCACCGACTGAACGTGTAAAGCGGAGGGACTGAACGATACCATCCGCAGTCCAGAAAAAACTGCCGACCCTGAGCAAAGGTTGTTGAAAACGACTGACCAAAAAGCAAAGGCTAGCGAAACAAAAGGCAGGCCGTTAATATAAAACGTATACAAGAAGGGCTGCCAACCGTGTAACGCCATGTAGCTGTGAGGCGGCATGGGTCGTGAAGACCGCGGAGCCGTACAACATAGTCGACGGCACCAAGCCGGGTCCGAAAACTGTAGCAGTTGCGGGACCGCGTAGCTCAGGCCACGCCTATCAACAGCGAAACTTGTCTAAGAAGTTGACTGGAGAAAGGGTTAACGCACTCACGATAGTAACAACCTTGAAACGCGGAGCCTGACTCTGGCCACGGCGCGAGAAAACGAATACCGTATGTCTGTACGGGCAGTTAAGTAACAGGCCGTAAAACCGCAAGGAAGCAGCTGTAAGGTGTTAAAGTATGGAATGAACCATACGTGCCGTTGTTGGTAATAGCTACCCCAAGCGAAGGTTGTCTATCAAAAGGCCACCTATGGTCAAGAAAAATATCCTTCATGGAGGTAATATTGACAAGTAGGGGTAACGTACTACGTCAACCGTATGAGTCATAAACCCCAACACTGGGGTAGAAATCACGAAAGAGGTGGCGTCCTGTGTATACTACACGGACCGTTAAATACCCTGCACCACGGAGCGGAAAAGCGCATGGCTACTGGGCGGACTTACGCCGTACAAAGTGCACGCAACCCGTTAAGTATTATAGATCCGTTATGGGTCTACAAAGGCGTCAGCATGACAAGTAAAAACCATGAGTCCTCCTAACGATGTCGCTGTGCACCACGGAGCAAAAAGCTCGTGGCTACGCGAGGGGGACAACTGGTACTGGTACGTGTCCCGAACGTAGTAGCTATCAGTACAAAGGACCGTCTAGGTCCACGATAAGCGTGAACGTACTACACCTGTAACGTGAGTTGTTATCTCATTATACCTCTATTCACCACGGGCCACCGAGTAAGTGGCTACGCGTAGGGGAAGATGCGCATGCACGCGCGTTCCCGTTGAGAATAGTTAAAAATATATAAACTGAGGCCGTAAGAAATACGGAGGAGTTCACGTGCCACGCAAGCTATCACGAGTCGTAAACTAAGTTTGTTTCATCACGGAGCTACGAAACCGGTAGCTGCGTGGGAAGAGGGGACTACCGTCGTACTCAGCACGTGTCCCGGTAAGAGAAACGCCGCGAAACTCAGTAGTTCATGGCTACTGGTCCTCTACCACACAGCCGGCGCTGCTGGTATATAGGCCGTTAACTCCGTTTGTATAAAATCACTCACGGAGCCGCGGCCGCGCGCCTCTGGCGTGGGACTGCTGTCGAACGCGCTAAAAACGCCCCAGCAAGAAAAACGACCGCGGAACACTGCAACACGCGCTAACGGTCGCAATATCCCGAAGTTCCGTTACCGGGTTTATCGTGCGTTTACGTAAAACCGCGTTAATATCTGTAGAATAAGAGCCGAAGGTCTCGTTCGACGCAAGGATCACATTCAGAGTAGTTTGAACGGTCGTGGAACTACGTAACACGGAGGGAATAGCTCTCGTGATGGTATGCCTCCCGTAAAGAAGGAAATCTTATCATCCGGCGCTAGGCCTCGAAACCCGAGCAAGCGCTAACACGCGACGCATCCTGGGAGCGTGGCGCATCGACAAAGCGGGGACTCGTCCTCGTGTCCATGAACTGGTGAAAAACTATGCGGAACCGTGGCGTTCAACGCGCAAATCTCACCAAGTCAGCTCACACGGACGTGGGGATCTCGAAACTAACGGGTGTGCGACGTTTATCGTTACCTTGCTGTAGAACTAAGCAGCACTACAGACCCAAACGTCATCCCATGCCCCGGACGGAGCCGCCAAGTTGTGTTACGGACCCGTAAAACAAGCCGTGGGGTCCGTATGGAACCGATTACGGAGCCGTCACGGACCCTAATGGACCGATGCAAGTAATCCAATGGCTCTACAACTAGCCGTAAAAAGGGGACTAACTCACGTAAGACCCGAGGGGCGCCGCCTCTTGTGGGCCTACCGGTCCCATCGCGGAACCGAGGACCACAGCGGTGTACACGGGTTTGAACATGTCGATAACACCAAAGCGCAACCTAAGAAGCGTTTACATGCGACGCATCGCAGGACAGTCAAGGCGCGCGTAACGCACCGACACTAGGGACCTGCCCGTCGTGTCGATGATCTAGGCGCAAAACATCGCGGAACTGTGACGTTCAACGCCGAAAATCCTACAGAGGCAGTTCACACGGCCATGGAACAGCGTAGCTATGACCAAGCAGCTTCCTAGCTAGTGAACTCAACCGGGGTTCATCGTACGGTGCACGTTATCCCGTTGCAAAAACTCGAAGTCGTACAGGCCCGTGCACGGTCAGAGAAGCGTTTGCACGCTATGCAAAGCGGGACCTCTGAGGTGCGTAACGCCCGGCGCACGGAGGCCTGTCCTCCGTGCCTCACGATACTGGTGAAAGTTGTGCGGAAATGTAACGTTCAACGCGGATAATCGTATAAATGGTGTTCACATGATCGTGGAACTGCGTAGCTAATGGCCACGGAACCATGAATAGAATAGCTCTCACGGCGCTATACTACTTGTGAAGATTATCACTTGTCACCTGGCCACATAGCTCGTAGCTAGCGGTGCATATCCGGGTAAATAAATGCGTGCACGATATCCGTTACAAAACTACGGAGCCCGACGCATCCGAACACCGAGCCGCACGCTCTCGGTCGCACCTTGAAAAATACCGGTCGCGGTGGAGTCTGTGCTCCGACCACGCCGCTTGAACCCAATCGCTGCAAAGAGTACCACGAATGGACTCGCAGCATAATCTGCACGCGTAACGCTGGCGTGAGATGGATGTGACCGAGCGTAAATCAAAGAAGCGTTAGCACGCTACGCCGGGACATCAAGGGTGTGTAGAGCATCGGCGCCGAGGACCTGTCCTCCATGTCCATGATACTGGTGAAAATAATTACGGAACAATAATGTTCAACGCAGACAATCTTAATTGCGTTTGCACGAAGTCGTGGAACTGCGTAGCTAATAGCTACGGGACCAAGAAGAAAATAGCTGTCGTGATGTTATACTTCTTGTAAAGAAAGTCATCTGTCACCTGACCACGTGAGCGTAGTAGCTAGTGGGCGTATAACCAGGTGAACCGTGCAGTGTACGTTATCCCATTAAAGATAAGTTCCGCTCACTGGGGCCGCCCAATGGAAGCGAAAGGACCCATAAACGCGGACCGTGGAATCGTATGGAACGTGCACGGACCCGTAAACACGGGCGCGGAACCGCCCAATGGAACCGTGACGGACCCGTAAAACACGGACCGTGGAACCGTAAACATGGGCGTGGAACGTATAACTGTCGTAGCCGTTGGCTACGTGACCAAGAAGAAAAATAGCTGTCTCAATGCTACTTCGGATTAACTTCCGGTGCACGTCTTTAAGAGGCGCCCGCTAGGAGTGGGCGGCGGCCCGCCTCCCTGGCTTTGGACCTGGGTGGCGGTGGGGAGATGAAGAGGGCCTATCAGACCGTCGCTTCTCCACTTTCTCCACCGCTCTTTGAAAGTACCGGTCGCGGTGGAGTCTGTGCTCCGACCACGCCGCTAGATCCCAATCGCTGCAAAGAGTACAGGGATTTGACTCGCAGCATAATCTGCACGCGTAACACGTGAGATGGATGTCACCGAGCGTAATTTAAAGAAGCGTTTGCACGCCACGCATCACGAGACATCCTGGGTGTGTAAAAACATCGACCTTTCGGGACCTGTCCTTCATGTCCATGATACTGGTGAAAATAAATACGGAACTTGTAACGTTCAACGTGAGACAGTCTTAATTGCGTTCACACGAGCCGTGGAACTGCGTAGCCAATGGCTACAGGACCAAGAAGAAAAATAACTGTCAATGCTATACTTCTTGTCAAGAATGTCACCTGTCACCTGACCACATAGCTAGTGGGCGTATAATCGATTAAACCGCGATGTCGTTAACCCGTTAAATACGGACCCGTGTAAACACGGGCCGCGGAACCGCCCAATGGAACCGCCCGCCCGTAACAATGGGCCGGAACGCATGGAACCGCCCAATGGAACCGCCCGCCCGTAACAACGGGCAGCGGAACCGTCCGCCCGTAACAACAGGCAGCGGAACCGTATGGATCACGGAACCGTCCAATGGAACCGTCCACCCGTAACGGGCCGCGGAACCGTATGGACCACGGAACCATCCGCCCGTAACGGGCCGCGGAACCGTATGAATCCCGGAACCGTATGGATCCGTCCCCGAACCGCACATAGGGCTGCGGAACCGTCAGGGACGGTCCAACGGAACCGTATGGAACCGCCCGCCCGTAACAACGGGCCGCGGAACCGTATGGAACCGCCCAATGGAACCGTCCGCCCGTAACGGGCCGCGCACCGCCCAAACCGTCCGCCCGTAACAACGGGACGCGGAACCGTATGGAACCGACCAATGGAACCGTCCGCCCGTAACAACGGGCCGCGGAACCGTATGGAACCGCCCAATGGAACCGTCCGCCCGTAACAACGGGTCGCGGAACCGTATGGACTCACGGAACCGTCAATGGAACCGTTCGCCCGTAATAACGGGCCGCGGAACCGTATGGTCTCACGGAACCGCCCAATGGAACCGTAACAACGGGCCGCGGAACCGTATGGTCTCACGTATGGAACCGTCCCGGTCGCACAATGCCAATGGAAGGGCTTGGGAATCGCGGGGACTGTTCAATTTGGAACCGTGTTTACTACAACTTAGGCGACGTTCGTTAATGCCCCTAAGAGGTTCTCTCTCTCTCTTACCGTTACCGCTCTAGGCGCAACGCCTCTAAGAGCGTAACCTTCTCAGTGAATTTCTTTTATATCTGAAAAGAGAAGAACATATATCCATGCGTACATACACAAATACGGCAAAGTAGGTATGATCTTACGGACACGCTAAAGAGAGACGAGGCCTAGCAGTCTAAACAGAACATCAAAACTCTCTTAAACAGAAAAATTCTTCACTGAAAAATAAATTTCTTAAGAGAAGAACGTATGTCCATGCGTACAAACCTAAACACGGCAAAGTAACTATGATCTTACGGACACGCTAAAGAGAGACGAGGCATAGCATTCTAAACAGAACAACAACACTTGCTTTAACAGAAAAAAAAATTAAACGAAAACAAATTTCTATCTGAAAAACTTTAGAAACCCGAGAAAACGCATCCAACGTAATGACTTTACTAGCGCCGGGGTAGCGTGGGAAGCACCAACCACTGTGTACTTGAGGTCTGTAAAGATAAAAAGGAAAGATTATTTTCCCTGTAATTAGGTCGTCGGAGAGACCCACCCACGGTCTCTCCGACACCCCAATTTCAATCCTGAAAATTAAATATTTTATCTCAAATCTGTGTAAGAAAAATAAAAATATTCATATGCTGTTAACGTGAAAACGAAAATAAGCTCGCTAGTAACAACTGTAGCTCCCTAGAGTTGTTACAGGGCGACCCCACATTTTCCCAGCGGTGACTATGACCCAATGCGCATGCGCCAAAATCGAAAAAGGAAATTGGCCTAATGCATACGAGAAGGTGTACTGAAATATCCTAACGTGTTAAACACTATACATAGTATAACGCTAGGGTCACCTCGAGGCGGGTGGGGCTAAGGGAGAAAAAGACTCATTCCCGGGGCGAGAGGTCCCCTAGACAGGCACAACCTGTGCTCTAGGACCTAAAACACCCACCACGAGAGTAGGACGCTCTCGAACTAGCCACTCGCTATGTACGAATGGAGACAAAAACCCGCTATCCTAAGTGTAGGCTACACGGGTAAAGTCGTGTAGGTCGGCCAAGAAATCTCGGACCCATGGCTACCTCACCCTTCTCTCGGAAGACTTGAAAAGGCGAGCCAGATGAGAACGGGCAGCGTAAAACCCTTCAGGTAGAAGCTGCGAAGAGAAAAGAGTTAGAAAGGTTAATTAAAAATAAAATAAAAATGACCAGTTTTCAGCGATGTTAGTGACAACAACGCGCTGAAAAAGAGTGAGGTGGTACAGAGGTATTATGGAGGTCAGGGCTTGGCTGGTTACTGCGTTTTTTAGGTTCGGTTAGAAGTGCGTTAGAATCAGGTCGTGTGACCAGATTGCATATTATAGCATGGAAGGTAAGGTATAACTTGAAGTAAATATATACATACATACACACATACATACATACATGTACATATATATATATGTACACACACTATATATACACACACACACTCTATACACACACTCTATATACAGTGATGGACATGCATTTGTATCACATAACTTTCCTGTAGAATCTTACATTTGGAAAAAATAAACACAAATTCCTAAAACTCAAGAACAATCCCAGAATTGATCTAAAAAAAACATCACCTTTCCTTCTCCGCTCAGCCACAACACCCCATGCAACACAGATTAAAGTATCCTTCCTTTTTCAAACCAGCACATCCACAGGGCCAGGGCCTATGAAAAACTATTTTAACAAATAAATTAAGAACTTAAGGACCTAATTTTTCTTGATCATTTGTAAAAAAAGTTAAAGAAGCACTAAACCGAAATGTGAGGGCGCTTGTTTTTACAAATTTCACAGAAATATCATCCACAAAAGATTGATAAACTGCATGCCTCCATAGCCCACAAATGACATGAGGGCAAAGGTTACTTGAATATTCATTTTAACCAGAAATTTGTATGCTGTTGCATGCTAGATTAAAAAATATATAAATATTTTTTGGGAGACCCCCTTGAAATATGCCCTCACTTTTCGGTCTAGTGCTTCTTTAAGTGATGGTTAATTTACAACCAATGAAGGGCACAAGGCCTAAAACTAAAGTTCCAGTGGAAAAATTGTAATCAAAACCAGAGCTAAATTACCTAATGCAGCATGACGTAGTAAGCCTATTGCTTTCATAACGTTAGGCTTGGCCTTCATGTACTCAAGTGTTTATTATTATAATATACCCAGCTGGGGCCTACACAGTGAGCTATGCATGCCTACGTTCATTACAGAAAAAAATAGAAACACTTGATCAAATTGCATTACATTAAATCTATCACATTATAAAATATATTGCACTACCCCATATTTTGCACATAATAACAAACATAGAGGCCGCCTATACTAGTTCCACTACAATAGAGACTAAATTTAATTGATACTCACCAACTTAGAGACTCAATTTGCCAGACCTAAACCCAACATGACTAATCTAAGTAATATACATTTGAAAAGCCACAAAAATGTACTTATCAATTCTATATGACCAATTTAAAATCTTTTTCTCCAAAAAGTTTTTAAAAAATGATAAAAACTTCAATTTTCTTCAAATACCTACAACTTTATCAAAATTGAGTATCATTTTTGGGCAATAAGCTTGCACGGTTTTGCCCCGACATGAAACCTGTCAGTTTCCAAAACCAAAACCAGTTTTTCACACGTAATGTAAACAAGCATTGAACATATAGTGCATTACAGTAACTATAGCGCATTATAGTAACTATAGCTACAGTGTACTGCACTGTTATATGATAGCTGCTAAAAATGTTTGTATCACAGTATTTTCTGTAAATAATGTTGAAAATGATAACGGAGGCATTGATCAATAAAATGTATAAATAAACTTTAAGGTTGTTTGCGTGTAAAGTGATTTGATATATCCCATTTGCCTCTCAAATAATGCCCATTTTACCCCTTTGTCAGTCTAGGTCCCAAGGCAGTCACATAAAAAAAAAATTGTGAAAAAGGCAGTAACGACAGGCCATCATCTATATGCCCTTATTTGCTCACGTTTTGTAAGTCATAGTTATGATTTCAATTTTCTTTCACATAAAAAAGAAAGAAATTTATCGGATACTTGTACAGTAAAACAAATCAATTAAGCCTCAAATTAAGCCTTCAAATGCATCATCTTACGGTGTGATGCTACTGTAGCCATCGTATATTTGATCAGTGATCACGCAGTACAATTGTTGCTGATTTGCATATAACAAAAATGAAAATGAATAAATAAAAGTGTATTACCTGCAATCTCTGTACGGAACAGGGTTGAAAATAAACTGAAATATTGTATTCTGTACTTAAACCAAACCAGACATTGTTTCAGCAAGGAGCTACGAAAACATTTTCTTTTTCAACACATGCCACGCACCCAAACAAAAACAATTCTTCAGCACTCTGCAGATAAGTTCAACATTGATTTAAAACATTAAATAACGACAAACAATATTTATGGTCATTCAGAATCATATCAAACAAGCAAAACACATCTGAATTTTAACATTTTATTTGTACTTTCTACTTGTAAAACAATATGCAGAGCGGAATGCAGTTATAATATTAATTCATGCATACCACCAAGGCTATCACCTAGCGGGTCTGCAAAATACATAAAATCACTCCACTTGAAACCAATGAAATCATTTGAGCTTGTACCCCTAAGCAAATAACATGGGTCAATTACAGTACAAACGACACAGAAGATTCCATCGCTTGTAGGCGCGGCTATAACTAGTTATTATGCACATCCCTCAGTACGGGTTGACATTGGGATTGCCGTACGAGGCAATACGATTGCCTTGGACAGCCAGACATCACCAACAGCAGCCATACTAACACGGCTGGCATCAGTCCGATGGTACTACAGGGAGAATGGGGCTACTACTATGAGTAAACATAAGTACAGGAGAACAGAGAAATTTTCAAAATAAAATGCATGAAATTTTCGTTCTCTTTAAATCTGAATTTAGACCAGGACTGTTGTTCAGAGGTTTATTATACACATGGAAATGAGATCAGGGAAAGGAATATAAACTTTTTAGGAACACAGTTTTGGAGGGAATCAATGGTCATTTTCACTTGCGACCTCATTGTGAAAAATTGTGACGATTCTTCCCTGCATAAGCTTCTGAATACACCAACAGCAGCCATACTAACATAACTGGCATCAGTCAGATGGTACTACAGGGAGAATGAGGCTACTACTATGAGTAAACATAAGTACAGGAGAACGGAGAAATTTTCAAAACAAAATGCATGAAATTTTTCGTTCTCTTTAAATCTGAATTTAGACCAGGACTGTTGTTCAGAGGTTTATTATACACATGGAAATGAGATCAGGGAAAGGAATATAAACTTTTTAGGAACACAGTTTTTGAGGGAATCAATGGTCATTTTCACTTGCGACCTCATTGTGAAAAATTGTGACGATTTTTCCCTGCATAAGCTTCTGAATACACCAACAACAGCCATACTAACACGGCTGGCATCAGTCCGATGGTACTACAGGGAGAATGAGGCTACTACTATGAGTAAGCATAAGTACAGGAGAACGGAAGAAATTTTCAAAACAAAATGCATGAAATTTTTCGTTCTCTTTAAATCTAAAATTTGACCAGGACTTTTGTTCAGAAGTTTATTACACACATGAAAATGAGATCGGGGAAAGGAATATAAACTTTTAAGGAAAAAAGTTTTTGAGGGAATTAATGGTCATTTTCACTCGCGACCTCATTGTGAAAAATTGCGACGGTTTTTCCCTGCATAAACTGCTAAATTCAAACCAAAAAAAAACTTCAAAATACTTGGCTTGCAATTTGCGACATATTTGTCGGGATTTATAATGGATTCCCAAGTATTTTAAAAGACAAAAGGACTCAGGAGAGAATCGACATGACTTCAAATAAGGCATTATAAAGGAATGAATTTGTTGTGGTTGGGGAAACATTAGCCTGGAAAGAAGACGCAAATACATAGCATCATCCAACCTGTTATCTGCAAGGTACATTATGACTATTTATTTCCAAACATTCTCAATGGTATTTATTGGTTGAATCTGTATAAATATCACATATTTTCACAAATATATTAAAAGATACTAAAAAAAACATGTTAACACAGAGCATGAACTTTCTTTTTATTTAAATAAACAAGATATTTACCATCTATGGCATTTTTTCACAGTGATTTATTTATTTTCCATACTTCCGGTTTTTTATAAAATATTAATCAGACCGACCAGTTTCCCAAAACCGGTTTTAGTTACAAAACCGCTGTGCAAGCTTATTTGGGCATATATCATTTTAAAGCCTAAAATTTTATTTTTCTACTCACAATTTTTTTTATTATTTTTATTTTTTCACTTTAAATTGGCAACAAATTCTTTTTTTATAAAGTGGGTTTTTCCCGCTGAGCATAGCCCATATCATATAAGCATAGGTGCATACCACAGACCATCAAGTGGACCAGAAAATAGCGTTACAAAATTGGCCGATATTTCATTCAATCAAACAAATAACAAACCATCGTTACAAAATGTTGATTCAATAACATCATTTTTAAAATGTGAGTGGATTATTTTTGTAAATAATTGCTACTTTTTTATTGAAAATAATGACTGGAATGTTTTCTTTTCTTTTTCGGAGTTCGGAGCTGTCGTAAAAATGTTATTAGGCCCAAATAGGGGCGCACTTTCGGATATCAGTGATTGATGACTTCGGTATACAGTGGCAATGCTACTAGTACAGTAGGCCTAACAGTTAGGCCTAAGTATATTTCCAGCAACATAGGCCTATTTGGCCTAAGGAATTTCAGTTGTGGGGAGGTTTAAAAGTGGATTTCGGAGAACATTTGCCAAAAATGTGGTTTCCAATATATTGTTGTTCTCTATTGATGACTTTACATGCAAAGTTATACGTGGTAACCTCGTGAGGACTCCCCCCCCCACTCCAATGGAGGCTACCGTATCTGTGTATTAATTTGCCCTCCAAAATTAAAGTGGCTGTCCTCTAGGCTCTAGCCTACACTGACTTAATGAGATAAATACCTCACTCAATAGGCACTACTTGCAAGGCAATACTTGCAATTGAGGGAGACAAAGCACAATACACTCGTAACGTTGAAAACCACTCAGACAACAACAAACATTATCATGAAATGAAAACCCTTCTCAAAACTCACAAAAGTACTTGCGAGCTATAATTTTGATTTTATTAGCATCTTGAAACTTTTATCTTTCAAACTAAGTTACAAATGAAATGATGAACATTTTGTATGTAAAAAACATCTAAATTACGTAAGAAATGACACTCCGATTGCTTCGCAAATCCCTCACTTTTGGAAACGTGTACACAATTAGTGCTAGAGCTGTGAACGTTTAGGGGTTTTAGTAAACGTGTACACTACAAGGCGAAGTAAAAAAATCGCGCAACAAGTGTGGCAAAAGTACTGACTCCATTGCCCAAATAGACGCTGAGTTTTGCTTTCCAAATCGTAAAAAGTTTACTTCTACAGTATAAATCAGCATTCTTATGGAAAATATGCATAGAAATTCAGTTTAGAAAGAAAGGATAACTTCCTTTCAATGTCATTTAAACTCAACATCGCGTAACTTTTTTGTCCTATTCGCTACAGCTTTCAAAGTTCTCCTGTGAAAATCTTGCATACTAGGCCTATGATATACCTCGCCGTAAAACATTTTAAAACTATGCCACCACCAGGAAGTTCTGAAATATCAGTCCTCTCGAAAAAATGGCAGTCATCTTTGCAATGCATGCAGAATTTCAGCTCTGTTTAAACCTTTTTCTGTTTGTTTATTATGCAATATTTTTTCTTTCTTGCAAAATCTATTTGACTCGGGTAATATTTACATGTAAGTGTACTGATTGTCACGATTCAAGTATTTTTCAAGTGTTTTTTTTTTTTGGTCAATTTAACAGCTTGTAAAACAGGCCTTTGGTTGCGTGGGATTTCAAGCCTTATGGCCTAACGTTAGGCCTATTGTTAGTTTCACTGTTTACTGCTGCATATTCGCGGTGCATTTTACAAGTTAGATTACTCAGAATTCGGCGAAATCAAAGTGTATAATATCCCTATTCATTGGTGATTACTGCACATTTGTGATTCGCACATTTAAACTTTAAGGATTATGCTAATCGGGTTTACAGTTTGTAAAGAGTCATTGATTGGAATTTTGTCAGCCAGATGTGTGTGTGATTTGAATCATGAATATTGATTTTCAAGAGGAAGACACTAGGCCCCTATAATGTATGAAAAACGATTACTTGCAATGAAGTATTTAGTAAACGTTTACAAGATTTGCGAGGTGTAGCGTGTATACGCTAAACGGTCACAGCTCTAACACACATTGACTTAACCGTCGCACTATCGTTGACAAGTAAATTAGTAGCAAAGGCTCTTATACAAAACGCAACTTTACACAGTTTTTTTTATTAAACTAATGCACAAAACAATCACAGCTCTAATGTGCGTATAGCGTTAATTAAATCGAACTGCACACATTTACTGACGAATATTTTCAAAATAGCAGTGCCAGTGCTCTTGGGTTATACATGCACTAATTGTGTACGATTTTTTAAAAGTGAGGGATTTGCGAAGTAATCGGAATGTCATTTCTCCCGTAATGTTTTTTACGTACAAAATGTTCATCATTTTATTTTTAACTTAGTTTGAAAGATACTTTAAAGTTTCAAGGCGGTCAAAATCATACCTGGTAAGTACTTTTGTCAGTTTTGAGAGGTGTTTTCATTTCATTATGTTACGTTGTTGTCTGAATTGGTTTTCAATGTTGCGAGTGTATTATGCATTGTATCACTCAGGGTTCTAGCTTGACAAGTTTGAGTGCTGGGCTCAAGTGATAATCCAGGGTGACCTCCTAGACCACTCTCCCATGAAGAACTGTTCAAATTTAGTCCACTTCTATTGACAATTGTCAATGATTTTTTTTTTTTTTAATTCTTCAATCGGAATGCTAGAAGAATTTACAAAGTATTTGTTATGTACAATGGATATTCAAAATACAATGGATATTCAGCTGTCGAAGTGCATCCTCCCACCCCCTCCCTCTCCTCTCCTTTCCACCAAAAAAAGAGTACAAACATATGCCGGAAACTCTTCTCTCAATTCCCATTTTTATCTATTTTGCCCAAACTTTTTACCCTTTTTATTTTTGTCCCAGTATCGGTCGACGAAAGCCAGGCAGCACATGTTCCTATAAACTACGCAAAAACTTTTATCAATATAAAATCCTCCACAAATCAAAAGAAAATCGACCAGTCCGATATAATATTAAGTGCATATAGGGATTATAGCAAATGTGATTGGTTACTAACATTTGGAACAGTCTATAAGCACGCCTTGGGCCTTTGGGGGTGTAATTTTAACTTTGTTGAAGTTTGTTTGTATGGTAAGTGATGGACTTGGCAAGCTGCCAGCAGTGATTCACAAGGTTTAAACCTGAACTGTGTGTATGTGCATACGTTTATGCAAAGAGCTTTGTGTATGGGTGATTTTATGATAATACAGTAAGTACATTCAATTGCGTTAAATTCCTATAGTTCAGTTGTTTTGATCAGAATTTAATGTGCATAATGTATGTTATGTTATGTGTGTAAATAAGCGGGTGACATAAAAAGAGCGAGATTAAAACGAGTTCTGTTTAAACAC
The DNA here is from genome assembly GCA_020152595.1 of Chiridota heheva. Taxonomy (NCBI): domain Eukaryota; kingdom Metazoa; phylum Echinodermata; class Holothuroidea; order Apodida; family Chiridotidae; genus Chiridota; species Chiridota heheva. The sequence goes on from JAIGNY010003598.1 coordinate 43,586, forward strand.
TTAATAATTTAATCGAATTGAACTTTTAAGTGCTGGGCGCAAGAGTGAATCTTAGAACCGAGTGGTGGGCGGAAATTGCTAGTCCTGGGCGGGCCCGCCCAGCGTAGCTAGAACCCAGAACTCACTCAGTATGGAAGTATTGCCTTGCAAGTCCTTGCAAGTAGTGCTCTAACTGTTATTCTGAGTATGGTGTTTATCTCACTAATGTTATGCTGAGTATGACTGAGCCAAATGCAGCAGTTTCAACTTATAAGGTATATAATAGCGTTTTCTGTGTATAGCAGCCATGTAGTTGCTATAGTGCATATACTACAGTCAGATGTTATGTGACTAACACTGAGTCGGTCAGACATCACCATGGCATAAGTTTGACTACAGTATGTGGACCAGTTCCAAGGAAAATTGGTGTTTTTATTTCGTAATTCCTTAAGTGTCCCATATTTTTAGTATTCAAGATTGCATTTGCAGAACAATTTGCAACAACATTTTTCATGTACAAATTTTGAATGTTCATAGAATTTTTTAGTTGAACTAAGCCTGTTCCCATGACTAAAAATTTTAAGCTTTAAGTAAAATATTGTTACAATATCAAAATTAAATCAAAATTACACTGGTACTTGGTAGACAGAAAACATACTTGCACTGCTTCCTGTTATACAGAAAATCTATAAGAAACGAAAATATAATTGATAATTTCCATGTTTCTGAGTAAACAGACAACATGGCAGTACAGAGTAGGCTAGTCTATGCCTAGAAAAATCACCCTCACAAATAGCATTACAATAGAGTTCAATGAAAACAATATCGATACTTCTTATAGGTGAAGAGCAATAGATTTTACTAATTTTAGGTAATATTGGTAAATTTTCTATGAACACGGAATTTTGGGAACGTTTTCCTTGAAACTGGTCCTTTCGCTTAACTGGTCCACATAACTGTAGCCTATTATGTGACGCACTCTAACGTTAGGCTAACACTGTAACACAGTGTAAGTTGCAAACTTGTGTAAGTTACTGTTAACAAGTTCAAACTTAGTTTTGCGAAGTCCCCAACAAAATATTTGTGGCGTTTTTCCCTCAAAAATAATCGAACTTTACTATAAAACCCTTTGATATGTAGCCCTGGGTTCTAAAAACTTGGCTACATATAAATAAATCCAATATTTACTGACAAAAACCCCGTAGAAAGAAGAAATCTTCACCTACCTCGATAGCTTTTTTTTATTCCTTCTGTCAACCGTAACCGTGAGCGCCGAAGTGTATGTACCTAATTATTTCATATTCGGACACAGGCCGAGTCCATAGGCTAGCTCAATGGACTGTGCAGAAGAGGGGCGGATCTAGGAAACTCACAAGGAAATGGAGGGGGAGGGGAGGGGAAGGGGAAGGGGAGAGGGGGAGGGGAGGGTAAAGGGGAGGGGAAGGAGGGGGAGAGGAAGGGGGTTAGGCACTGAATTTTTTCGAAAAGGTGAAAGGGGGCGTTTGTTCTGAAAAGGGTGGGGCACCATTCTTTTTTTCTATCAAAAAAGGATGCAGTTACTAAATTAGGAAAATGACAAATGTTTTTACTTTTCGAAGGGGCTAGGTCAAACCCCAGATCCCCTCCCCCCACACAACCACCCATCTAGATCCGCCCCTGCTGGAGATAGTAATCATGGCGTATCGGAAGGAAAATCTGCTTAATGAAATCAATGACAAGGGTATGGGGGAATGCATGTGTTCCCATTGCAAAAGCGCTCCAGTCCTTTCTAAAAATGAAATTACATTTAAGTTCACTTTATTATCTGCAAACAGGGGCGGACATCTGCATATGACTTTGATAATTACCACCTAAGAGGTCTCCCCCTCCCTTCCCCAGGGTTTTATCTAGAAATTGGAGAAATAGATGTGCGTTGGGAATTTCCGTGTGCACCAGTCCTTAAAGAGAAAAAAAGGTGGAGGTGGGGAGGGGATGGGGAGGGGGTACATGCAGAAGTGATATTTCAACTCCGCTAAACAAACCTAGAAAATATACAAGTTCAGAAACTATTTGTAAAGAAAGGGGGGAGGGAGGGGGAGGGGGTTGTAAAATTATTGGAAATTTTGGCAACAATTCCAGAAAATGAAGAAAATATCCCGAAAACTTAAGAAAACTTCGCGAAAAAGTCCCAAAAATGTATAAAACTTTTCGAAAATTGAAGAAAATTTCATAAGAATGTAGCTGGCTTTAAAAAAAATTCACAATAACTTATGAAGAGGGAAAATTCCCAAAAGTAAATTAACTTTTTAGAAATAACAAGGAAGTTCCCCGAAAATAATTCCAGAAAATGAAGAAAATTTTCTGAAAATCAAAGCAATTTTCATGAAAATCAAGGAAAACTGAAGGAAAGTTTGAAAAATTGAGGGAATTTCCCCAAATTGAAGAATTTTCCCCGGAAATTTAGGAAATTTTCCGAAAATCTAAGAAAACTTCGCGGAAATTGAAGAACATTTCATGAAAATGATGCAAGCTTCCAGAAAATTAAAGGATATTCCATAAACAACAGTCCGGTTTGTATCTGAGATCGGAAGAACATATTTGTTCTTGGGGGATCCTTTACAGAAGTATCCCACAATGCATTTATACAAAGTCAAAGTTTGTATAAGAATTGAGAAGAAAATGCCGAGAAGAGACAGATCTCCTTCAATGTGGCCCTAGACTGTATGTAGCAGATAGGAGGGAAAAATTGATATGACTTAAAGTTATTTGCAGTTTCTCTTAGTGTATACACTTCTCATTGATTTTTGTATTGTTCGTCTTAAAGTACTGGTTTGACCTTAGATGAGTTCAACGCTGTAAATAGAGTGGGAAGTAGTAGGTAGGTATGTAACTGGTACTAAGTTGATGAGATTGTTAGTAGATAGATGCCTAGAAAATAATACAAGTCACAAAAAGAAAAGAAAAGCAAAGAAACTAAACTTGTCCCATATGTACTCATTTATTCTATTAAATACTCAAAAATAGCATCCATTAGGCTTACAATTAACATAGTCTTAAAATAGCTTTTAAAGTCCCCTTTTTTCTGATCACTCATCCAAGTTTTCCAATCAGAGGTTTTTTCCCATATCAGTGGCATCACAGCATGTAAAAGTTGATTCATCAGCACCTCCTTGTTTTCGGGTAAGCGCTTACGACGACAGATGTCTCGAATAAAGAGGATTAGAACAATTATTTTGTAGAGGCTGACTTCTTCGTCACGCCCCAACACTTCCCTCGCTGCAATCATAATACCGTCGACGATATAGTCATTTTCATCAAGACATATCTTCTCCCAAGGTAGAGTTTTGTAAGAAACCAAATCTGTGACATCTCTTGCTGTATTTCTAACAAATTCTAAGAATAGACACATCTGGTTATCTTTTCACCAAGCAAGTAATGAGCATAGTTCAAAACTGGCTATATCGCTGTACCGCCACCAAATAATATCGTGAAGTGCTATTACTGAAATAGGACGTTCAAAGATTCCGCTAAAGTCTGTGGTACATTCCATTTTTTCCGCAAATGATTTTCCAATGAAATAAGCCATTTGTGCCGTTTGTAAGGCCAAGTCCCATTCCGGAACCTTTGTGATGGATTCGTACGTTTTGGGGTCCTCCCATGTAGGGGTCAGGTTTGTCCATTGAGTGCGAATTAAGTTCAGCTTTTCTGCGACATTGTTTAGATTTTCGGGGTTCATCCATAGAACAGTAGGAAGGGGTCAGGTTTGTCCATTGAGTGCGAATTAAGTTCAGCTTTTCTGCAACATTGTTTAGATTTTCGGGGTTCATCCATAGGACAGTAGGAAGGGGTCAGGTTTGTCCATTGAGTGCGAATTAAGTTCAGCTTTTCTGCGACATTGTTTAGATTTTCGGGGTTCATCCATAGAACAGTAGGAAGGGGTCAGGTTTGTCCATTGAGTGCGAATTAAGTTCAGCTTTTCTGCGACATTGTTTAGATTTTCGGGGTTCATCCATAAGACAGTAGGAAGGGGTCAGGTTTGTCCATTGAGTGCGAATTAAGTTCAGCTTTTCTGCGACATTGTTTAGATTTTAGGGGTTCATCCATAGGACAGTAGGAAGAGGCTTGTTTTTACAAAAAAAAGGGGAAAGATTTTTGCGTCGGTAAGTGACTGAATAGCATTTAGGACCATCCACGAGTCAATCGAATTGTTTACGCAACTGTGTTCTTCTTGATTTAGACCACCGAAATTATATCCACCACACGATTCTTTCACTAAAACTCATAAGGTTTTTTTTGTTTTTTTCTAAACACTTAGTACACAAATGTTTGCTTTAGTAGGTTTTTGAGAGATTCTACTGCAGGATTGATGACAGCCATTAGTTTTCTTTAACGTCTGATACAGAATGAAGGTTATTTTGTTTTGGGGTAATTTTTTATAGTATGGTACAGATTTAAAGGTCACATGCCTGTACATGCTCATAGAACATCATGAATTTTGCTACGTCACCTGAAGTATGACGTAAAGGTGACAAGTTGGAGCATGAATACACGACGTCAGAAGTATGTTGTAATTGTTTTAAGCAAGTGTGAACATGTTTGTACCTGCAAATTGGAAGTATGACGTAAGGAGGACAAGTCAGTACATACATACATGACGTCAGAATTATCATTTTTCTTGCACAAAAGATAAAACATTATACCATCGATGTGTCAGAACATGAAAGAGAGGGGTATAAAAGAAATATTGTAATGGATATAAATAGCTCATGAGTACACATTTTCAAAAAAAAAAAACTACAAGATATATAAAAGGACTGTTTTAGGAGAAACAAAAATATATATATATGTATTTGCATCTTCAGGAGGTGACACGCGTTTTGTGTAAGTAGTTTCACGAACAGAATGATATTACTATTCACCTTCAGGCACTCATTTGAAGAATAAATTTAGTGATAATTTAGATGCGATACCGGAGGAGAACTAAGCAATTTCTGATAGAAGCATCATGTCTTTTGGCCAGCAATGTAACGTGGAGGAAATAGTGACTATGCTCTTGGAGCCACAACACAAACCGAAGTGCTTGACAAGTCCATCAACATGGACGAAAACCAGCAATCCGACAGTGTAAATTCTGAACAGAGAAAAAAATGGTTTTAAAAATCATCATCATTTTCTCGGAGGAGATGTGTTTATGAATGCTTCATTTTTTCATGAATGCTTCATTTTTCATCAATAACATTTACGCACACATTCGTAAATATAATATGGAGATATGGTATTCTACAAAATTATGCATTTCTCTCACCGTGGAGCAATGGGAAGCCTTCATGAAATTGTTTCCAATTATTGATGAGAAAATCAAAGAAAAGCAGGAAATTAAGGATAATTTCAATGAAGACGCATTCAACATAGATACCTTTGAGATAGATGCACTGTGTAGTGTTACAGTAAAGAACTTTTTGTCGGCGACCTATGTGGACATTCGAATGTATTTTTTAATGAGGGCGTCCTGAAGCAAACCAAGAAAGGAAATGCCCTACATGTTAGCCAATGGTGGAAGCTGCGGGCGGGAGCCCCAAAAGTAAACATGGATATGACCAAACTCTCAAGAAACATGATTTAATAAAAAATATTTTAAAAAACCAGTAAGTTGAAACCATCTGCGATGCGAACATTTATTTTGTGTTGTTACTGACTGTAGTTGTTTCTTTCTCTTCTCACACTTATCATGGACGACAGTTAAATACACCCAGAACTAAAAGAGGACTTGTTTAAGCTTGGTTGGCGAATTAACTTTTTCCTAAAACAAAACAGACCTTATTATTTCAATCTAAATACCAATGAATCTACGTTAGAACATCCGGGCACTTCAAACAGTGAATTAAAGAACAAAGTATAGGAGATGGGAGCACAAACTGCGTACTTGTAAACTCGCTTGGGAAACCAGATCAAAGGGAAATAAGTCCAGCTGCAAGGAGACATTTCCATTTGGGTGGAAAGCGTTTTGCTGTTATCAGGAGATATCATAGAGCTACCAATGTTACTATCAGAGAATATAACGGAGATGGTACCAAAAACAGATTCAAATCAGGGAAAGGAATCAACCTAAAGAAAGAAGAGTGGGACAAGTTGTTTCACCAAGCAAATCAAAATCAGATACAGTAGTTGTTGAGGCCTTAAACAATATAAACAAAAAAACCAATGTTGATTTGATTGTAGTAGAATTAAAGAGAAGACATTAAATGATGACATAACAAATATAAATTGTGTTTTTTCCTATCTATTTTCATATATTCTTAACACATTAAGCATTTGAACATTTTCTCATATACTTTCATATATTCTTAACACGTCAAGCATTTAATACCCTTTCCCTCCCATCATTTGCCCCGTGCAACATTTTTTTGTAGAAACATTATTGATGCCTTAAAGATAGGTTCATCTATACAACGAAAATGCTTTTTGATAAATCCATGAACCAATTGGTCGTTGGTATCGGGGTAGTCTGTAAATAACGATGCAATGTTCTCCATTTCAAAAGCCCGACATCGATGAAGCAAAAAGAAAGTAGTATACTGTCCACAAACTGTAAAAAATAGCCCTTGTAAACGGCACCTATTATATCGATAACAAATGCAATGTCGATTTAAAAATATTTGTATATCGGGTAAACAGATGGCAGTCGCCCATACGAATCAAACTGGTTTCCTGTCCTGTCCTCTAGAATATAGATTGCTATCCAATGACTCCCTTAAAAGTAGCTTGGGTCCGTATTGATGACAATAGTACACGGCTATGTTGTTTTGAAATCTCTCAGCAGATCCGAGGGATATACTCTTTGAAAGTTAGACTTCGAAAAATTATTTGCACGTAACTGTGACACGTGCGACATCTGATGTCTATCCATAGTCTACTATTCAGCTGGTGTTATCGGACATGACATTCCGAACTCTGTCATTCTCAATGATATTGTCCAACACGGCATAAACAATTAACTTGAGGGTCGTAGTGAGGGGTTCAGCAAATTGTAGTTCCATTCAAAGATTACCCTGCCTGACAAGATTAAAGTGACCTCTACCAGACAAATCGGGACTTAGAATAAATGCATAGAGTGTGTACCCTTTGGGATAATCCTCTCGACTGATAAAAACGAGTCTTTATTCATTTAATCTGTTTCCTAAAATAAAGTGTGGTAGGCTCTGATGTAATTTTTGCCTGAAAAGTTAGGTTTGAGCGGCTTGTAAGGAATCTGTTCCCCATCCAAATAGACAGCCAAGAAGTTTGCTCCAAAGTTGAACGGATTCTGCTGATACGAACTGTTGAATGTCGTGTTGCGGACACAGCCGATGATAAGACGTTTTGGAAGTTGGCCTAAAAATATATGCACGAACGACATATACCCAGCAGATTTGGATAACATCTTTGTCATGACCAGATGACTCGTCTGATCGGATACTTGGCGGTAGCCCTCTCTAACATTTTTTCGTAACACAGAGGGATTTAAATTCACTTTTCTGACAAACGACGATGCATCACGGGTAACGACTTTGTAATTTTCATTAGAATCTCTAGACAATAAACAGAATATGTCTTTACTCTTAATTACTTCAAGTTTCAGACTAACTCCATTTAACAAGTATTTGTCCTGAAAAAAAATATATCGCTGTGGATGGGTCCAAGCATATCCACTGTCTTGACGTTAGCCTCTGCTAAGGGGTTAGCTTGTTTTATTTGCCCTGCTGTATCTTTGTAGAAGAGAGAAGACGTCAACTGGCAATTCTTTGCTTGTAAGCCATAGCTCAAAAATGTCTCAATCATTGCGCGATAAGAGTATGAAAGTGTAGATGGGGATATGAGTCGTTCGTTGAGAAATACATCGATTTGACTAATCAGCAACTAAAGAAACAGATTGACAGGTCAAACCTTGGTCTCGGGTGAAATAGCTTTTCCAGCAGCTGTTGTGATCTTGGTTTTTATATACAGTTGTGTCTGAAACAAATCGATATATCTTCTGCATATCCTGAAACGTAAAATTCGATGGGTCCACTGTTTGTGAGATTGGCAATCGGGTGGTACTCTGTCCATAGTCCTTTTTTCTATACTCGTCTGGGTCAAGGGGAAACGAGGGGGGGGGGTATCACAAAAAGATCTAGTTTGGACTTATTGCATTTGCACGAGTGTTCATGTAAACGAAACATGTTGTTTAATCAAATATATCCTGCGATCATTTCACTCTCTTGTTTCGTCGACGACTGACAGACACCGGTTGACGTTTACGCTTTTTATTAGTTGAACCTGACATGCGAGTCACTGCACCTTTCGCCACCCTGCTTCCGGCTGCTTTAACTCTTGTTGTGACTGATTCTTTAAAAGACCTTCTATCGAGAACATCTCCCGCAATTTCGACACCTACGTACTGACGTTGTGCTTCTTTTTTCAAAGTGTTTGCACCCTTCTTGAGAAGCGGAACGGCTGACCGAAATAAACTCCCTAATATGTTGCCAATACCGTACCCCTGTTGTACTTGCGCTCCATGAAAAACAGACAATCCTTGCCTAATCTGATAAAGTTAGTAGTATTCATAATCCCCCGTTTTGTTATAAAAGCGGTATCGAGCCATATACTCAAACAAATTGGGGTGCACGCCGTAGTCGAAAGTGAAGTGTCGTGATGACGGTACCACGTGCAAATGGTATCTTGCGACCGATACTGTCCCTTATATCAACTTCCACGGTGTCAAAATACTTTTGTTTGACGAGGTGGTAATGAATGTTGGTGAATATCGAACTGACATTATTTCCAAATCTTCCTCTGATGTTGACCACACGAAGCAGAGGTACCTTTGTATGCCCAACAGCGTGAGGTTCAACAATGTTGCAGTAGACATACATATTATGTATGTACCTAAGATCCAGTGGTTTATATATTGTCAGACCCTGTGTCAGACTATTGGAAAC
>JAIGNY010003598.1:57500-145000 GCA_020152595.1 Chiridota heheva
TTTTAAGTCATTTCTAATCTTAAAGATTTTTGAAAAAAGAATTGCATTATTTCATTTGCAGTATTAGCTTTCTTCATGATTGATGGAGTTTATCTACCAGGTTGACTAAGTAGAAATTTAACTACACCAAATAATTGTTTTGGATTATTGTCACAATCTGATACAAGCTTATTGTAGTATGCATCAGCGGCCAAATTATACTGCTGCAAGAAGTTGTCCCTTGCCTCAATGAATTTTGAACTGTTGATGTCAGTCTTGTTCCCTCGCCAGATCCGTTCAGTGTTTTTCTAATAGACTTGAGTGACTTTAGATCATCGTTGAACCAAGAAACAGTCGGCCTCACAGTCAGCTTGGTTTGAAGGGGTGCATGCAGATCCAAAACAAAATGAAGACATGTTTCATATTAAGAGACTACTCTTAAAACACCCGGATCAAATTTGATACCGAATGGATCAAATTTGATCCGAAATCCAGGGGCACCGACCCCGTTCCAATTCAAAACGATCAAAAATAATGGCCCTATTGATCCGGATCCAAGAGACACTGACCCTTTCCGGATTAGAATAATCCGGAATTCCGGATCAAAATTGATGACCACATTCCGGATCAAATTTGATCCGCATCTCACGGGCACAGACCCTTTCCGGATGAAAATGATTTGGAATTCCGGATCAAAAATAATAACACTTTTCCGGATCAAACTTATGATACCATTTTGGATTAATTTGATTGGGATAAAGGATGAAAATGATCCAAAAGCTTACTTTGGTTATTTCCAACTGCATGAATCATGGCTTCAATAAAGCGACATTGTAAGGCCCCTTCATCTAGATATTTAAAACACAAGTACATATAAGAAAAATAGACACAATAAAAATTAAGTTGGCATTTATTTTTGAACAGCTGCATAACAAACAACTTCAATGTTTGTTTCTATAAATAGAAAAGGTAAGATTTTCAAAAGCCTCATTTGTGTTTATTAATACTAATGAACATAATCTGTAGAACTTTAATAAAGTGGACGGAATCAAGGAAATGCAATTTTTATCAAGGCAGCAAGAAACAATATATCATTTGTAATTATAACCTCTTCAAAATGTACCTAAACTTAATTGTTATATTGATGGACTTAATTGTTATACTGAGGTCTGGTGACATGTAGAGGTAACGTATGCTTCATTGCATGCTTTGAAATATCAAATGGATAGTACCCCTAAGCAATGGGTAAATTGCAAAGAATTAATAACTCTTTAACTGCTTAAAATGTACGAACACATTCTAAAGAATTATAAAAAGCATCTTAAGCTATATTTACTATTATTTTTTTTATTTACTACTTACAATTATTTACATCTCTATGTTCCATGATGACATAGTTTCAAAATATAAAAAAAAAAAAACTTTGATTGAATGTAAGTCAAAAACTAGTTTTTTTCTGAGCTGTAAAAGGAATTTTACTCAGTATGTGTTGTGTAAAAACTGTCTACTTGGCACCAGCTTTTAAAGGATTATACATTCCGGTGTCAGGCAAGTACCATATCATTTAAAAGAAGATTTTAAAAAAAAAATGGTAAAAAAGCATTCAAAAATGTTATTCCATGAGGGAGATATTTAAGTTTGAAGTTTGGTATCATTTGTGTAGAAATGACTGAAATTAGACTTGTTGTGATGTCGTAGCCTCAGATTCCTCAGTCTTTATGTATTCTATCATATTTTTTCCTTCGATTTTATGGCTTAAAAACCATTGAGTATGTCAGGAAAGTCGGAAAACAGAAACTTGTAATGATAATTATAATTTACGACCTGAAGAAAGTTCAAGGAAAAATAATTGAAAGTAGGAAAAAAGTTAAATATATTTTCTTTAAAATACATCTACAATTGTTAAGGCTGTGAAGATAAGGACACCGTCCTTTCATAGTAGACTTAATCCAGCAGTCATTTCTACAAAGATCAGACAGAGCTTTAAATTTGAATATCTTTTTAACGGAAGAAGCTTTTGAACAAGTCTTTTCACCATTTTGTTTCTTTTAAAGTCCTCTATCATATAAGATTAACTTGTTTGACCACTGAACTTATCCTTTAATAAATGGTCTTGCACTATATAACATATGTTACTTACCCAATTTTAATATCTTTCTAACGGAATAAGCTTTTTGAACAAGTCTCTTCACCATTTTGTTTCTTTTAAAGTCCTCTTTTACATAAGATAAACTTGTTTGACCACTGAACTTATTCTTTGATAAATGGTCTTGCACTATATATGTTTTTTTTTTATTTGTTCCCCGTATTAAGCATAAAACTCTTGGCGAAAGGGCCTTTGCTTATAAAGGTCTTTGGTTGTGGAATTCACTCCCAACTGAACTCAAATGTATTAATAATGTATCCCTGACCTCCTTCAAAATTAAGCTTAACACTTTTTTGTTTAAAAAGACATTTATCTAATGTACAGCTTCATCCATTGTATTTCTATTTATGTTGTCATTTCTGTATTCTTATTTTTGTTTTCGTATCGTAATTTTCTTGTATGTAAAGCGCTTTTGAATGTTTTTACAAAATTAGCGCTATATAAATTTATGTATTATTATTATTATTATTATTATTATCATTATATAACATATGTTACTTACCCTGTATTACAAATGGTTTTACATTGTATATAGAACAAGACAAGACAACTATTGTACAACTTTAAAAAGGCAAGATTCCTAATTGCATGTAGAAGCAATATCAAATATAAACTGTCTACAGTATATGTACAGTATAGCCACTCTGGCAAATTCATCGGGTACACACTAAAAAGAAGTCATTTTGACTACTTGTGCTTTCCCTGGCATATGCCTAAAAGTGAAATACAAATACATATAAAAATATAATTAATATATGCAATTCTTGTGCAATTTGAACTAGGGTAATTTTTATATTAACTTTGTATACTGAACCTCTCATATTAGCTGCCACTCTCATACAAGTTAGGGGACTGGAACCAAGCTAATCTATGCTCCCCCACTGAGAATCTCCCACCCAAAATTAGTTTTTTATTCACATAACAGTGAAATTGTTTCAAAAAAGGAAAAAAAAAAGTTTCTTAAAGGAATATTCCCATTGAATTTCATTTTTATACATTTGATAGAGACACAGATTGGTAAAAACCTCATGTCTATAGCTCATTCCTACATGAAGTCATAGCACTAAAACGATTTTTCTTACATGCATAAAACTGACTGCTAAAGTGAGTCTAAGCATATGGCATCACACACAGGAGGGTTCTCAAATCCTTTTTCATTTCTTTGAATTTTAAATGAAAAGTTTTTAAATAGTTTAAGAATTTTCAAGAGAGTTAAGGAATGTTTATTGATTTTCATTCTTTAAGTTATGCAATTTGTGTGTGCAACATGTGTGACACATTTGCAAATCACAAGGATTCAATTTCAATAAAACAAATAAACATTTGATTACAATCTTTATAAAATGCTTGTTTCTTTTAAGTTTTATAGTGTTCATATGACAGCTAGAGCAAGTGAGTGAGTGGTAGCATGGACCACACTAGTCACAGTAACTACAAAGATAACAACTCAATCTTTACGGTATTCATATAACAGCCAGAGCAAGTGAGTGAGTGGTAGCATGGACCACACTAGTTACAGTAACTACAAAGATAACAACTCAATCTTTACGGCATTCATATAACAGCCAGGGCAAGTGAGTGAGTGGTAGCATGGACCACACTAGTCACAGTAACTACAAAGATAACAACTCAATCTTTACGGCATTCATATAACAGCCAGAGCAAGTGAGTGAGTGGTAGCATGGACCACACTAGTCACAGTAACTACAAAGATAACAACTCAATCTTTACGGTATTCATATAACAGCCAGAGCAAGTGAGTGAGTGGTTGCATGGACCACACTAATTACAGTAACTACAAAGAAAACAGCTCAATCTTTTTGGGACAATGAGTTTTTGATGAGAGTGACACTTGATACAGACTTATTCCATCCCTTACCTTTTCCAAGATTGTATACAAACTTTTGAAGAAAGTCCTACATGTATTGGCATTCCCACGGGTAATTAATATTCAAGATATAAAATAGCTTGAAACAAATATCCACTCCCTGAAAAAGGCCGTGGCATTGAAGTGCACTTCTCTCGGCTATAACGAATACCTGCTCCAGCAGCTGCCTTGGTCCCATTGCCAAAACGAAAGGTTGTGGATGCTGCACTTTCTCCAAAAGAGAAGGCAAGTTGGTGCCAATTTGTAAAAAAAGATGAAAGAAGAAAAGCCATAGAAATATTTAATCAAAATTCTAAAACACTAAAAAGGGATACACCAATACATTGGGTACAACAATTAGCTGTGAGCTTGAATTTTTCCAACTTTCATTGCTTGATTTTCACCAGTCACCAGGCAAAAAAGGCAAATTGCTGTATAAGTTTGCATGGTTTTGTGTGTTTTTGTTCAGCCTGTACTTTGCAATCCTGGAAATATTACCAACTTCTATAATAAAAACGTTAAATTATCAATATAGTTCTTGGAAAAGGGCAATATGACTGCATCTATTCAGCGAATATTGCAGACAATCAATGTTCATAAAAACCAAGTCCACTTTGGCATGCTTTTTGTTTTGTAACACTGAAGAAAGCATTTTAAAATGCATGAATAGACCCATACCTTCTCAATTTGTATAAAGCATCTGCATGCCTGGTCCATTGTCGCGTGTTTTTTTTTTCTTCGGACTTTTCACCATGCCTGGAGGGAACAGGAGTGGCAAGATTTGCAACACTACGTTGAATTTTTGGTCATCTGCAAGAATAAATTATGAGCTTAGTGAACAACACTATCATAATCAGGCATAAGCAAGAGATTCTTTATTTTTCAATGTAAATTTTCACCCCAGCATCACAGTCATTTTAATTTTTTGATTATTTAAAATAGAAAAAAATTGACCCAATTGACCCACATCTTCTATCAACCATAGTTTATCATTAGACTGTATATTTAAAAATCATCAAGATTTACCAATATTACAGCACAGTGAGCTTGTACAGTGTACCTGTTTTGTAACGTAAACCGTTTTGGGAAAAACCGCGGTTTTGGTCTGATTCATATTCTATGAAAAAGCGGAAGTACCGAAAATAACCAAATCATTACAAAAAATTGCCAAAAGATGGTACAAATCTGTTTTATTTAAATGAAAAGAAAGTTCATGCTTTGTGTCAACATGTTTTTGTATTATCTTTTGAGATATTTGTGAAAATATGTGATATTTATGCAGATTCAATCAATAAATACAATTGAAAATGTTTGAAAATAATGTACCTGCAGATGACAGGTTCGACGATGCTATGTATTTGTGTCTTCTTTCCGGGCTAATATTTCCCTGACCACAACAAATTTATTCTTTCATGTAATCCCTTATTTGAAGTCATGTCAATTTTTTTCCAGTGTCCTTTTGTCTTTTAAAATACTTCAGATTCCATTATAAATCCCAACAAATATATCGCAAATCGCAAGCCAAATATTACGAGACCATTTACGAATTCACACCCTACCAAGCCCTACTGTACTGACTGACCCTATGCATGCACAGTACATAGGGCTAGACAAGTTACTGTATGACATTATGCAATGTGTATATGGGCTCGTGAATACAAATGAAACTTTGCGTGAATGACCCTAGATTCACGTGTCATTGTAAAATGATTAATGAATGGGTTTTCAAGGGTTGTCGTATCATTTTCATTTTTTTTTTAATTCAGCAGCTTATGCCGGGAAAAACCGTCGCTATAAATAGCTGTCGCATTGTTTAGAGGAGGGTGTCTACTAACTGTGGTGTATCGGTTATCATACATGTCTACAGTCCACGATGCCCTGGGTTCAAGCCTGGGTTGGGTAGATACGCCAGTGCACCACAACTGGTTATCAAAGGCCGTGGACATTGACTTGGTTGTCGATGTGATGTCTGTCCGTACGTCGTACCTGTGTTCTCGTCCAGGTCGTATTAAGCGTTTCGTGATAACATTGTTACTATCATAACCGAATACGCAGGCGACGACCCCGTCATTGCAATTGTGTGTTCACTTGTCGTCGTTAGAGGAGAGTCCATTAAATGTGTGATCGTTATGGAATAACAATGTACTGTAAAACGAAGATGGTGCTCTGAATATTTCATATGCACATACTAACAATTTGGAATCCCACTGAAGTCCTTTTTCCTTCCTTTTACTAGAATGTTTTAATTATAACTTTTTAGTGTCAAATTTTACACCCTTTGTTATATGAAATCAATTTTCAATCAAATTCATGAATTCTTGGAAATCATCTGCATGTGTGATGTCATCAGGATCAATTAGTCTCAGCCCATCAGTTACTTTATGCAGGCGAGAAAAACTGTTTATGTGCCAAACTCCTGGTAGAAATAAGCTACAAACATGCATTTCCCCAATCTGTTTTTGTTGTCCTCTATCAAACATAAAAATGAAATTTCATGGAAATAAACCTTCAATGTACTTACTAAAAAATGGAATTTATTAGTTTTTTCATGCGATCAACTTGAAACATTTGAAATTTTGAAAATATAACATAGAATAAGGAAAAAGTTAAAATTTAATCTACTAAAGACCCGCCTATTGTGTTAAGAGTACATAAATTGTATGCACAATACCCATTGGATAGGAAAACAATGAAGTGGCCATATGCAAATATGTATGCAGCAAAAGGGAAAGGGGGATTGTGCCTCATGCATAGGCTATGTTATAGGGAGAGCTGACCTCAATGTGTACACTTTTTCCTGAGATAAAAAAATCCTTTCTGTTCGAGACCCATCAATTACAGTAATCTATCACATAGAGTGATTTAAAATTTATACTGTAAAACATTTGATGTTCTTGGGGGACAAGTGACCTGCCACACAATGGTGTATGCTGACCTGAATTAATGCTGTATATGTTAAAATGAAAAAAATAAAACATGTACTTACATGCCCATATTTTTCTTTTTTGTTAAGAACAGGAAATTCCCTGATGATACGTGTAGCCTTAGCCATAGCCAGCTTAACATCACTCCGTGAGCTGAAAGAATTACAAGTGTGTTTATTTTAAGGGAAGGAGTCTGATACTGTACTGTAGCATATTCAAAGTGTTTATACAATGAAAGGATATCTATCCAAAATACAGTATCAGGTATTTCTGTTTTAGACAATTGGCAGAAAATTATATTCAGCAACTTCAAGATCAATTTACCTTGCTTTACAGTGTTCACATTATGATGCACAATTGCGGGATTTCCGCAAAAGATATAAAATTCTTGCATAGAAAAAGAAAACAGCAAAACACTGAATCTCGAATCGATCAAAAATCCTTCCACAGTTTCGTCACTTTCTCAGTCTTCCAATTACACGCATCTTCAAATTGGTGACGTAGGCTGATTTTGTCACGTAAGATTGTACCTTCCTCAAAGAAATGGATGTTTACCAACGTGTTTATTAAGTAACGCAATGAACACACAGTATTGCGTTAACTTTAGAATGTAAAATGCAGTGTTCTCTATTTTTATACTTGTTGCGTGACGGTACGATAAACATTGACAGCTAGCACTTGCCGTCAATGCAATGCGCGTACGTAAAGCCTCACCAGCGCCACTGCGAATTTTCAAAGAAACACATTTTATGTGTAAAAGGAGATTAGTCATAATTTAGAAGCGTTTTCCGCCAAATTTTCAATACCCACACCCACAAACAGTTAAGACTGTCGAAAAGTAATCCGATGAGTAAATTACTCTAACTGTAGTACTTAAATTTCGCACATCTACCACTGTTGCATCTGAGTGACAACACTCGTGCGATGATTGAAGCAGACAAGAAATTGGATACCGTGTGTTATATATATGGACTTCTGAATGTCTAGAAGTCCACAAAATGCTACCAAAATAAGTTTTTCAGTAGAATATTTATGAAAAGTAAGTGAAATATGAAATCTAAAGAAGAATTGGAGCCGATTTTTTGTAAGGCATACAGTGTAGGCCTAGTACCAGTTCCACAACATTTAAAAAAAAAAAAGATACATGAATCATAAACTTGTTAAATGTTTCTGTGCTTGATCTTTTGAGATTTAAATTATGTAAAGAACATTTTTAAGCATAGTGGGTGTTTATTTGAGGATTCATGTTTATATTTTGCAGTGAATTCTGTTAATTTGTACAAAAAGTTTTACTTTGACATTTTTTGAGCCGAGACGAGATTACCTTGCACAGAACAGTACATACTACTTACGTATGACGTCTTAGAATTTGCATATCGATATTTCGATAGTATTGATATTTTTCTGGCAATATATCGATATTGCATAATGCTCAATATCGCCCAAGCTTAATTATGAGCGATTAAAAGGCATTTTGATGGTTCTTATTTAGTGTGAGTCACTAACATATTTAAAATGGATCTAATTTACCAAAAAAAAAGTTACAGTTCCCTTTTCAATCTCAACTTTGGATCAACTGCTGGAAATAGTTCTTTTAGTGCTCATTTTTCGAATGCAGAAGTATAAAAGCATCACAATCAACTTCATTATCTTTGGAATGAAAATGAGGGTATACATGTAAGCCCATTTACCTCAGTTTTTCTAATCATGTGATCATTTAATACTTAACATTTTTCCTCATAAAAATATACATGTACAATACATGCATCTATGGGGATGAGGACTTTTTCACAAAGAAAAGTTTTGACTGGTTACCATGTGAATACCTGAAATACTGCCGAAACCCATTGTTTTATGGTAAGGCTGCATGGTTTTGAATTTTTTTCAAAACTGGCCGGTTTTGGAAATACAAATTAGTCTGATCATTTTTTTTAAATCCAAATAGTAAAGAACAACATGATACTAACGTTAGGGACCTAGAGTCATTTAGTATATGTTAAGCTTATCTGTACAACAATCACTTCCGAACATGAAATTGATTCAGATAGTCTACACTAGTAGTTATTTCCCCAAATTCCCAGCAATTTAAGCCAAGTTTTCAAAAACGTTTTCTGATATGGGAAACAAACAATATACTTATTAGGAAGCTGATACCTAGCTTCCACAATGCTCATCAACTGTGAACTGATCCGAACTCTGCAAACAAACAGTTAGTACACACAATAACATACTGTATACACCTGAATGAAGTTAGCAGGATACTCAACACTCATAAATTCTCCTTAATTCAGCTTGAATATTGAATTTTGAATATGATACATGTACTTTTTTTAGCTTGAATATTGAATATCAAGTATCTTGCTACCTCCAGGTTGACTGTCTGTGAACAGTACACAAGACATTACCAAATTACTAAGTGGATTTTATAACTTAATTCTGCCATTGTCTCTGTCGATTTAGTAAAATAAATCTGATTGTTTTTGTGTGTGGTGGGAACAATGTTTTTACTTTATATCACAGTACATTTGATAAACAATATTAAGTCTTATATGGTCTAGTTTTGTTCTAAACGCTCGCATAGAACTCAACAAATGATTATGTGGACTTTTGTGCTAGTATGTGGGCCAACAACTCACACTGAAAAGTGTGGACATATCATGTCAATCAAGTTTTTTACGCCAGCTTTTCAGTAAACAGTAGCGCGTAGAAATAATTTGTGTGCGTGTAGCCTAATATCATTTTGGTTTGAACAACAGTCACAGCACACATTCTCAAATTTTGGTATTTTTTAAAATTTCTGAATTTAAAAATTCATATTCGTCAGAAAAAAAACAACCGAGGTCAAGTAGTTAAAAAGTTTATGTTGATTAAATTGGTGGTTCACTTACACGCCCTAGTACAGATGGTGCTACCCACTTTTCGTGCACTTAAGAACTTATTCTGTTTGCTTTAAAAGAATGTGACAAAAGTATTATTTCCCAACTTCACACTGAAAAGAGAAACTCTCTCCTCTACACCAGTGATAAATTCTTTTAATTTGCTATTTACATTTAGTAGTTAACATCCTGAAAGTAAAAAAGTTTCGCTCGCCCGTTGACGCTGCAAATGAACCTTAATTTGTGCGTATAATGATTTTATTTATAGTTTATTTTATTCATTTATTTATTCACATTGATAAAGTAGGCCAATCGGCCCATGTTACAATACAATTTCACAATAACATACAACAATTGAATGACTGAGGGAACAAAATACAAATTACAATCATAATTACAAAAACAAAACAAAAAATATTATCATACAACATTTACTGCTTGCCCAACATTCCCACGACGTTTTAATGAATGAAAGATAAACAGGGCATTACGGGACAGTAGCTGTTTGGATTCAGTATTTAGTAATAATGATAAAAGCTCCATACAAGGATTTCGACAATTATAACACGGGATATAATGTTTACTAAGTCAGTGAGAAAAGGGCAAACTAACAATAGATGGAATTCGTCGCCAATAACCCGCACGTTACAGAAAAAACAACACATTTGTGCATAAGGAACACTGGCCTTACGTCCGTTGTTTACTTCAATATGCAATGCACTGCACCGAAACTTAGCTATAGTTTTGCAGAGATAATATTGCTTCAAATACAAAATATAATTTTCAATAAAGAAATCGATCTTGATAATATTGTATGTACGGAGACTATCCATTGAAGATAAATTACTTTTCCAATCTTGCATATTAACACCGATAACCCTTTGCTTAAAACAGCTAACAAAAGCTCTTCATCCTCCACCCCTTGGTTTTACCAAACTTCACCAAATCCAAACATGAAAAGAATATTTTTTAATTCCAAACCCTATGATGCAAATCCCCTCTCAGCAAGAATAACTTGATCATTATAACAGCGCTTAGTATACCTATCTTCACTTTGCATAATAAGTCTTAACCAAAACAAAATTACCTTATGAATAGTATGACACGCAAAAGTTATTCTACCAAGTTCTCCTAAAGCTATTGTATTAACTGCATTATATGATAGACCAAGGACATATTATGGAAGTTATTGTAAACACTAATTGCACTTTTATGAGGAGAACTATCCCATATGTCAGACATATAACTTAATAAAAATTTGAAGGTAATGGCTGACCAGTAAATCCAAAGTATCGGCAAACATCTTCTAAAGGCTAAAGACAGCCGTGAGTGCTGAGGCACTCAAGTTACATTGAGCTACAGACCAAACACCTTTAGGTGTGAAACCCATACCCAAATAGTTCCACAAATTGACTACATCTAAACGTTTACGATTAAGATACCATTTATCGTTGCGAGCCAGGTAACCACCTTTTCCAAAGACCATAGTTTTAAATTTATCATGGTTAACAACTAATTTGTTCTTTTCACAATACAAATCGAATACTTTCAACAGTATAGCAAGACCGTAGCCACTTTTAGAAAATATAGTAAGAACGTCGGCGTAAAGAAGACAACGTATGCTAAGACCATCAATATCTATACCCCCATAGTTAGATGCATTGAGGCAATGTACGACATCATCAATAAACAGATTGAAAAGGGGATAAATTGCAACCCTGTCGCACTCCATTGGTACAACGAAATTCAGGTATAGACCAATACTACATTTAACAACGGCTTTTAAATCACTATACATTGCTACAACAGTATTCAAAAAACGACAATCTATTTTTAAATCATTAAGCTGACGAAAAAGTAATTCCTTATTAACATTATCGAATGCACTTTTAAAATCTATAAACACTGTATAGAGTTCACCTCCTTTTTCACCCAACGCTTTACTTATAGCAGTGGATAGAACGAAGCAATTATCAGGGGTTGAAAAATTCTTTCTGAAACCAGCCTGTGCTGGGGAAAGAATGTCAAACTGTTTTAACTATGCACATAATCTATTTAACAAAATGAGTGTAAACATTTTGTTCAAAATTCTTAAGAGGGTAATGGGTCTGTAATTACTAACATTGTGATTACCTTTCTCAAAAACAGGATTGATAATTCCTATGTTCCACTGCATAGGATATATACCGGATTCAAAATAATTCTTAAAAGAAAGCATGAATGCAATTCAAGAGAGAAATGGGGAAATGTTTGACAATTTCTGCGGAAATGCCATCAATTCCACAGGCCTTACCACATTTAATATTGTCGACCGCATTAAAAAAATCAGTTAAAGAAATATCCTCATTCAAGATACTAGTGTCTACTATCGATACAGGATGCGAATTATTACTATCATACACACGAGCATCATTAAAATCAACATAAAACATCGTTCTGAAATAGCTAAACCAGGTACCATCTGATATTGATTTATAATGAGATTTGGCTTCTTTGAACATTGACCAGAATTTTTTACTGCTTAGCGCAGTGCCCTTTGCTACACTTAGGGCCTCGCCTAATTGAGGGCCTCAAAATTGTTAGCGGCATTCATTATGTCATAAGTTCTAAGTGTCATTAATAAGTCTTAAAAATTGGGTAATTAAAGCCAGGAAATGCCCTCCTGTGTTCGCAAAGCGTTATTCTTCTTTAAACGGCATTCATTAGACTGTGGTACCTCCTGTGTTCATTCTTCTTTAAACTTCACAATAATTTTGGTGGCTTTATGGTGTATTGGAACTTTTGAAATCACGTAGTGCCAAGCCAACCAATCTTTTTTGGATCACACAGTCTAAAACAAACCACCGATTATCACTGAAGTTAGTTTCATAATTCTTGCTTTTCTTCATAACTTTCTTAACATAAACCATGAAAATTATGTTAACAATTTCGTTTAGATATTGATCTAAATTACTAATATTATAAATACTAGAGTTAAGATATACACTCAAATCGGAAATAGAATCAATGACATTGTGTGACTGCCATTTTTAATAATGAATATCTTTACTATTTTCGTAAAATATAAACTTGCTTTGATAAGTACAAAGTAAAGAACCATCAGCTTCCCGGTGCTCCTCCAAGTTATCAACATGTGTGACTAAATAAAATGCCAGCGGGAAATGATCGGAATAGCTGACATTCACGATTTCAAGGCTCTATTCACATTGTTCTCCAAAAGTTGATGAGAGGCAATTACGTAATCAATCAAGCTACAGGCATTGTTAGAAACAAATGTGAAAGCACCAGTTTCACTAGTTGGTGAAAACCTTCCATTACAAACCCTAACGAAAGTAGATTTACAAATGTCCAATACTAGGTTACCATAATTATTTACTTCAGAATCAAGTGAATATCTGCTAGAGTCCTCAGTTTCATCGGTCATAGGGCCAGGTACATACGTGGTATCCCCTCTGATGTAGTCTGGCAGCGCTGCTGTCCTCGCGTTAAAATCGCCGGTCAAAACAAAGGAGCAGCCTGGGTGTGAACTACTTAATGACACCATATCATGCTCCAATCCCTCAAATGCAGATTCATCAGAACAACTAGAAGTACCAGGGGGAATATAAAGTGCACACATAGGCGTGTCTGATATTAAAATTTCCATGAAAAAAAGCTCTACCTTACCCTTGTGCAATATTGTTATGCCTCCAGATGTTCTTTTTGCAGATGGCAACCGCTTACGGCAAACAGAAAACTCTAAATAACCAGTCAAATTACATTGATCAGGTTTATCCGGCCTGGTCTCCGTGAATAAAAGAATGTCGAAAGAGGTAACATATTTCTGTATATCAGACTTGCGTAACTTTGAGGACAGTCCCGATACGTTCCACGACAAAATATCTAACTTAAGATGTGTCCTTGGAGTGTGAGGGGTAAAATTTGGGGCAATGCTTTCCGTAACAGGAATTTTGGGAAAAAATTATGTGATGAGTCTTTGATTTGTTGAAATACACGTTGTTTTGTGATTTAAATGTCTTTGATACTCGACTGGGCCGTGGCCACATTTTCATTTGGTTTTCCTTATTGTTCTTTTGAGTGTCATTCCATGCAAACATATCTCCATCTACTGATCTATGACAAGTTTGCCGAAACGGATAAAAGTTTTTTTGCCCACATCACGAGCTTCCTTAAAAAATGGGGACAAATTCTTACGAAGGTCCTTAACCCGCTTTGTAAAGTCTTCACTCACCCGATATGGCGTAGATTTCAGTTTCTTTATGGCCGTACTCAGCAAAAACTCTTTGTCCTTGTATCGTACAAACTTAAGAATCACTGGACGGGGGTGATGCTCGAGTGTATTCTATGGCAATGCTGGATGTCTATTTCATCAGGGTCCACGTCCATATTTTTCATTAAGCCTTTAAACTTGTTTTCAGTATCCTCCAAGGTTTCCTTGTTAGTTTCAGGTATACCATAGAAAAGGAGGTTCTCACTCCAAAGACTTTGATTCTAACTTATTATTGTTATTTTCAAGTTCTTTTATTTTCGTTCTCAAGTCTTCATTTTCAGCTTCAAGGGCGTTTTGGAAGTCCTCGACGTTGTCTAGTCTCGTCTTTAGAGTACTTAAATCATTGGCTATCGCATCGACTTTTGTGTATTTAGTTCTTCAAGATTTTCGTTTATTTGGCTAAGAACACCAGCCAAATCATCTTTAGTCTGCATCTGTGAAGATCTTGGGCCTGGGTTTTGTTCTACATCTCCACAGCGTATAAGGAGTTTTCCGACTATCATAAAAACAAACACATTCCTAACCAGAAATAGTCCGCATACTTTTGAACCGAAGTAACTGCCAAAGGCATTAGCGAAACTGGTGTAAGGTGCTTTAGCATTATGAAATTTGTGGCTGGAAAAACATGATATAGAAAAGCACCCAATTCTCCTTCTAAACTCTTCCAAACCGATTTGATTCCCATCCTTATGAATAAATAGATGTACAAAATGTAATCAATAATCACCTGAAAACTGTATCCAATACTATCAAATTAGATTAAAAACTGCGAATTATTGACGAAATAAAGAGAAGGTATGTTTAACAAGCGCGTTACAGTCAGTCAATGATGAGCATATGTAAAAACACACCGGGTGTACCAGTAAAAAGTAATCAGCGACAAAATTGGTTTAAATTTTGAAAACATACTACTCATAAAACACAAAATGTAAAGAAAAATATTTGAATCTATTAAATTTGAGACATATTTTCATTGAGAATGTTAGATTTTGCTTATTAAATTTATGAAGTTGGTAAAGCAATGGGATGCACAAAATTTGGGATAACATGAATTGGGTTAAAAAAAATTATAGGAACCCCTAAAAGGGTCTTAAGAGGGCTGCATAAGAAAAAAACCTGAAAGTGATCAATTTCACACAAATTTATTTATATTTTGCAACTTCATATAAAAATCACACTTTATTTTAAGTTTAATGCAAACCTTTTTTTTTATAACAAATGAAAATAGAAAATTGTGTAGCCTATGTAAAATATTAAACTTGTAAGTTGTCAGTACAAATTTAAGGGTATGAAAACACACTCATTGAAAATCAATTTCAAACACGAGCCTAAATCAAAAGTCAATGAGCTACCACATGTTCCAAAAAAAGACATAAAAATAGGGCACCTTAATTTTCGATACTAAAACTGCATTCGTTTTTACTTAAGCGTGAGCCAAGTTCCACGACTTCTTTACACTGTCAGTTAAAAATAATAAATAAGAAGTGCCATACAGTATCAAGTTTAAAAAACTTTGAATTAAGTTCAAAGTTTAGATTCAAAAACTGGCAACAATGAAATGCGACCTTTAAAACAATCATGCGAGCATCCATTTGACGTTCAACGTGATTTGTGCATCAAATAGAATGTTTAAACAAAGCGCGTATGCGCATTATTAAGCAGAATATTACACATATTATTTGCACCCGTGTGATTGACTAGTCATCGTGCACCGTACATGTAGTAATACACTGTTTAACTTTTAAGGCTTTTCGAGGCAAAACATCTATAAAAAATTGCACTTTTTGACAAATTTAACAAATATAGCGCAGTAGTTGGCTGTATTTTTCATATATGGAATCATTTTGTAATGCGCATTTAGTTCATTATTAAAGGCCAAACTGGAATGTTTTCATTTTGCGCGTGGAGTGACTCAAATGTTTTTATTTTGCACGGCAAGTGACTCGGTTGAATGTTTGTCAGGTCTTGCATAACCATACGGGCTTTGCGCTATTAGTTGTTTAATTCAGTGATTTGTAACTTACGTTTTATGCACTTGTCAATTGTGTGACTAACCCCTACACCCCCGGACGCGTCTTTTTTTTCTGCAGCCCAGAATTGCCATTACAGATTTTTTTTAGCCAATCATATACAAGAATGACGCTGACGTAATTAAATATGAATATTCATGTACAACCTATATACAACTTATGACATATCGTCGGACAGAATAATTTGGGACTTAGTAGTTTCATGATCGCGAGTGAATAACATTACTTTGCCGGAAAACAATGGAAAAAACCTGACATTACAGATATGGCACAATTTAAAATGTGCTACGAAGCGAATCCTTCTTTGAATATCGAGGAAGTAGTTAACAATATTTTGGTAAGTGGTGTTCTGAGTGAAGTTCTAACACTTGATCCTTGTATGAAAATTAAGACATAATTTACAAAATAGTAGTTAAGCGACTTTCCCTTGCATTAACACTTTCCCTTGACACGTGTTGTAGGTACGGAGTTTTTGGTTACTGTTTAAAATCAAGGTTATTCGCAGTGCTGGCTTAAGATACTGTGTGGGTATTCGCAGGGCTGCCCTGCGAATAGTCACTTCAAAAAATCAAAGTTGTATAGCAATAGTTCTCACGTTTTTTACGTAGATCTTTAAGCTGCTGTATATGTGTGAGATAATTCGCACTAGTTGTAGGTATGCCTAGGCCTAGTACGAGTTCATGCCCAAATAGACTTTTGTTTAACTTGTAGGTGAGTTTTATCCTTTTTGAACATTTTGCCTTAGGTCCCGATTTTCCTTTTTGGACGGAGTGCGTAGTCGTAGTGAGTACTCCATGCATGCATTACATAACTAGTTTTTTTTAAATATTTTTTACTCATACTTTTTACGCTCGGTTGGCGTTCATGTCCTCTTGAAGGATTTTTGCCGACTTAACCGATTCAGATTCAGATTCAGATACCATACAGGCTATAGTATACAGTCCTATGTTATAGGACTAATGTTGTATAGGAATATTCATGTTTACTTACGCCATTGTCATTCTTGTATATGATTGGTTGAACAAATCTGTAATGGCAATTCTGGGCTGCAGAAAAAAAAGACGCTCCCCAGACAAGGTGAGTCATTGCATTATAGTAGGTGAACAAAACATGTACATTGACGCACCCGTCAGTTACTTAAGTGACTGACATTTTTTGTGAAATGCCTTACCCCAAATCAATCAGCTGTACAAAGTCAATGGGTCTGAAGTAAATTCACCCACCCCAGAGTCACTCTGGTGACTGGCAATTTGATACAATCGAATCGAAACTGTCATAGTTTATCGACTGGGTTCCACAGCTGCAGGCCGTGCTACAAAGTCAAAACAATAATTATGCAAGCGCAAAAATGAACGAGGAACGGGCACGGACAAGGGGAGCCAAAGGCCACACGAATAAACAAACCTGACATTAGCCAAAGGACACACAAGTAAAACGTGAACACAAAGGAGTCGTTTCAGAGCCACCCCACCCTAGGAAAACTACAAATGGTAACTATAAATAAACATCATACCAACAATTCCCAGGGTGGAACATAAGAATAACACCAAATAGTAAGATATATAAGAAAAAATGACTAGGCTAGGCCAAGGAAAAAACTAAATAAGAGTCGCCGAAACGGGCCTTTCACTTTAGGCTAAATGAAATTCGAGAGGATCACCTGTTCTTCAATAATACAGGTTTTTATAAAGTGATTATCACTTGCAAAGCGGTTTTTACAGTAATTATTAAAAGTGAATCAATCCGTGATTAAACGCTGGGAAGGGAATGAAGGTCAAGAAGTACAATTGGTGAAACCCAGCAAGGTATGTGGAAAATAATTTTAGGGCAATAACTTGAATTTGCTCCAGATTACGACATCTAACGTTGAAGAGTACAGGGAAAACAATAAATTAGTAATCAATAATTGAGCGGATAAGACTAGTGTATAAAATTAAGGTTGTAGACGGTGGAGCTCTTGGATTATAAGCTGTCCCACAAACAGTAAATAATTGGGAAGTGCGGATTTTTAGCTCCTTAATCAAATATTCAAAATGCGGCTTAAAATTAAATCTGGTATCAAACGTAATACCCAAAAACTTAACTGAATTATAGTTTAGAATTACGGTATCGTTAAAAACTAAGATCGGGATTAAAACAAGACGACGACGAGAGAAAACAATAGATTGTGATTTCAGATTTAGAAGGGTTAAGGAATAATCTTCACTTGCTGCACCAGCATTGAAGTAGGTTAATATAATATTGCAAGTCGTCCCTTGCGGGAAGAATGTTTTTGGCAGACGACCAGACAGCCAAGTCGTCTGCATATTGAGATATATAAATTTGGTACAATGATGCACATGTGAGTCACTATTTCATATGTCAATGACTTATCTTTGACTGACATTGTCGGGGATAGTAGGAGTGAGACATACAACTGACAAGTGCATTACTTCATCTTCTTTCTAGTTAGGTTTGGAGTAATACAGACATGGGAAGAAAAAATTGTTTCGTTTTTTGTTACTTTCTGAAATTTTGTCAATGCAAAATTACCATGGCTGCTGCCTTTCTAGAAAGTTGTAGACCTAGGCCCTTGGTTGAACTTTGGATGGTCACTTCCATCATTGTTCATTTCAAATTATGATGCATCCTAGGGTGGAAAACATTCAATGTGATATTATCAATTTTTTGAAAACGCTAGCTTCTTTTGTTAGGCCTAAGTAAAACTGGGCCTATTTACGGACTGAGCCATATAGGCCTAACGTACTACTGCTGTACTGTATCCATTACCAGTATGGACTAGCCTAGTGCTAGTTACCTAACAGGATAAAGCAGTTAATACACTGGGCAGAACTTTGAAGTTCTGAGCATACTGTAAGCCCCATTCTGATTTTGTTTCGACGGGATCCATTTTTGATTTTCTTCTTTCTTTATGCCAAAGAATAAGCTGCCGATTGAAAATTTTGATAAAGACTTGAAGTTAAAGTTTAGCGGCCAAATAAATTTGAGCTTTTGTCACATAATGTATTTCAGCCAGTAACATCACGCGTTACATTCTGATCCGGAAAACAATTCATCCCGTAATGGATGAAAATATTTTTATCCGGAATCCGGGTCAAGGAAATGACCCGCACGTTTTAAGAGTGTAGCACATTCAGGTTACCAGCTGGTTCCTGCAGGAAATTAGATGCCATAAGGTCATCTTGAAATTAAGCTACGTTAGTTTTCTTGTACTTTCGGAGAGAAATAGACTTCACTTCCAATAAACTGCTTATCATCTTCATGATATCCGCAATAATGTTTTTAGAAGGATTTTTATTCCACGCCCGCCTTGCATCCTATACGGCCTCCTTAAAAGCTTGAAAAACAGCTTTCGGAAGAAATTTCCCAATTTGAAGATTTTAGTTACAATCAATCCATGTTTCAATACCACTGAAGTAGGGGTGTTGACCTCGGGGTCACAAGTTATGCGATTCTGCATACTTGGTCATGTGATCTTCTATGTCCCCTATACCTACCTCTACCCTCTACAGTTTTAAAGATCAGAGGCATTTGGGCAAATTGAGATTTGAGGTTGTTATGACCCGCACGTTTTAAGAGTGTAGCACATTCAGGTTACCAGCTGGTTCCTGCAGGAAATTAGATGCCATAAGGTCATCTTGAAATTTAGCTACGTTAGTTTTCTTGTACTTTCGGAAAGAAATAGACTTCACTTCCAATAAACTGCTTATCATCTTCATGATATCCGCAATAATGTTTTTAGAAGGATCTTTATTCCACGCCCGCCTTGCATCCTATACGGCCTCCTTAAAAGCTTGAAAAACAGCTTTCGGAAGAAATTTCCCAATTTGAAGATTTTAGTTACAATCAATCCATGTTTCAATACCACTGAAGTAGGGGTGTTGACCTCGGGGTCACAAATTATGCGATTCTGCATACTTGGTCATGTGATCTTCTATGTCCCCTATACCTACCTCTACCCTCTACAGTTTTAAAGATCAGAGGCATTTGGGCAAATTGAGATTTGAGGTTGTTAAGAACTTCAATATCGCATTCTACGACCCTAAAGATATCACCAGTCTTTATATGATTAAGCAGTTCCCCTTCTGTCATTGTTTATTTCGCTTGGCAGGCATATGGAAATACGGTTTTCAAAAAGTGTTTAATGACAGTGTTTTGTTTTTGCTCTTCCTTCCATTCGCATTCCCACTTCTCAACAAATTTGAACCCCGTACTAACGATTTAAGAAAATTAGAATTTACACACGTGACTATACAAATTGGCTAATGATTCTTTTTGTAAGTCATTATAAGTCTTACCCTCATTTACTTTGCAAAGGCGACCTTGCCAAAAGCACCCATGAAATTGAAATATGGTC
Source organism: Chiridota heheva (assembly GCA_020152595.1). Classification (NCBI taxonomy): domain Eukaryota; kingdom Metazoa; phylum Echinodermata; class Holothuroidea; order Apodida; family Chiridotidae; genus Chiridota; species Chiridota heheva. The sequence continues at coordinate 77,950 of JAIGNY010003598.1, forward strand.
CCCCATTCACACTAAAACCTTCATAGTCTATTTTTAGTCATGATCAGTTCTTTTTTTATGTCACTATTGCGCCATATTATTTTTTCTTTTCTTTTCAGAATGACCTTCTTGTTTGTTTCATAGTTTATTGTTATTCGTGGTTAGTTCTTTTTATATATATATATATATATATATATATATATATATATATATATATATATATATATATATATATATATATATATATATATATATATATATATATATATATATATATATATATATATATATATATATATATATATATATATATATATATATATATATATATATATATATATATATATATATATATATATATATATATATATATTACTATATATATATATACATATATTACTATATATTACTACATATATATAAATATTACTATATATATATTACTATATATATATATATTTCTATATATATATATCACTATATACATTTCTATATATATATATACATATGTTTCTATATATATATATATATTTTATGTCACTATTGCGCCATATTATTTTTTCTTTTCTTTTCAGAATGACCTTCTTGTTTGTTTCATAGTTTATTGTTATTCGTGGTTAGTTCTTTTTATATATATATATATATATATATATATATATATATATATATATATATATATATATATATATATATATATATATATATATATATATATATATATATATATATATATATATATATTTATATATATATATATATATATATATATATATATATATATATATATATATATATATATATATATATTACTATATATATATATACATATATTACTATATATTACTACATATATATAAATATTACTATATATATATTACTATATATATATATATTTCTATATATATATATCACTATATACATTTCTATATATATATATACATATGTTTTATATATATATATATATATATATATATATATATATATATATATATATATATATATATATATATATATATATATATATATATATATATATATATATATATATATATATATATATATATATATATATATATATATATATATATATATATATATATATATATATATATATATATATATATATATATATATATATATATATATATATATATATATATATATATATATATATACATATATATATATATATATATATATATATATATATATATATATATATATATATATATATATATATATATATATATATATATATATATATATATATATATATATATATATATATATATATATATATATATATATATATATATATATATATATATATATATATATATATATATATATATATGAGTTCTGCCACTGCTGAGCAAAGGTTTATCTAAGGTTTAAAGTGTTGGTCATATCAGTACCATTGTAATTGTTGTAAGATTTTATCCTTCTCTCTCCCTCAACTCCCCTACATCCCTCCCACAAGTTAGGCTTCACAAATATATGTATTCAGGCAGAAAAAGACAGAAGGAACAAGAACTATCCCCTCACTGCATTAGTGGCAGTCTGGAAGCTTGAAAATATAAATACTTCATTTAAAATCATCTGGCAAAGCAGATTTTAATTAGCCACATAATCAAAAACTATAGTTTCCTTAGCCATATATTTGTGCATGTCTGATTTAAGGAACATAGTTTCACACAGAGTTCATTTTACATAACATAAGTGGGCGTATTAAAAACTACAAGTCATATTTCCAGCTGTATAAACAGGCTATATTCTTCAGGGGTTATAACAGCATTCTGGTGTCATAGTGTCAAAAGCATTGAACAGGTTGAGGATATCAAGGTTATGTATCCTTTAAATCCCATTTATTTCCAGGTATAACGGACAAATAAATCCTCTAGGGGAAGTATTTGGCAGGTGGTAGGGTCAGAAATGCTTTATGGGAAATCTGGTGATTGCAAAGTTGGTTCTTATATCTCATTCAATTCATGCGGCTTTGTGTGTGAACAAGTATTTGTCTTTTCAAAGAGAAGCGGGGAAGATCATTGTTAGTACCATACGTGTACGTTCAAAATGTTGTTATTTTCATCGCTGCTCTTTTTATTCATAAACTATGTCGCTGGACAGGGGTAAGAATTTTGTATTTATATATATATATTTGTTTAAAGTCCTTTTTTGTTCCTCATCTGAAGTATAGTTTCACTCACCATATTGATTAGTGATATTAGTGAAGGAAGATTTCATCAGTTGGTTCCGTGTTTGCAGTACATTCCACGTCCTTCTTATGGAATAATTTCCTCAAAGGTAAGTGATAAAATGTAAACTGAATTACATTGTATTAAGAATCTTAGTATTTAGAGTCTTAAAAAGGAGTACGACGTATATCACTCACCATAATGATTAGTTATGAAAATGATGGAATATTTCAACAGTTGGTACCATGTGTTTCCTGTACATTCCATGGTCCTTATCTATGGAATAATTTCCTCGCTTATTGGTTTTCTTTTCAAGGGCTGGTAAACTTTATTTTTAAAAATTCTTTCTTTCTATTCAATCTTCTGCTACTTTGAAACCATATAGCCAGTAAGAAAGCTTTTTGACAAATAGGAGCTACACATACATGACATATGTGAATTTTATTACAAACTAGTCATTAAATTTATATCACACTTGTGTGTATCGTTAGGTATATATATATATATATATATATATATATATATATATATATATATATATATATATATATATATATATATATATATATATATATATATATATATATATATATATATATATATATATATATATATATATATATATATATACATATATATTTTTATATATATATATATATATATATATATATATATATATATATATATATATATATATATATATATATATATATATATATATATATATATATATATATATATATATATATATATATATATATACATATATTTTTTTTATATATTTTTTATATATATATATATATATATATATATATATATATATATATATATATATATATATATATATATATATATATATATATATATATATATATATATATATATATATATATATATATACATATATTAATGATAGGTGTGTGTGTGTGTATGTCTTGGGACTCTGTGAGGGGCGAGGATCATATGGTTAGTAAGAAAAACAGGTGATAGAGATGTCACGAAAACCATACCTACGGAATCAGTTATTTGAAAAGATGATCAGCATTTGCTTGACTTAGATGCAGGGCCGCCGAGAGGATTCTCGGGGCCTCGGGCAAAATGCTTAATCGGGGGGCCACATGCTTTCGGAATTTTGAAAGGCATAAAATTGGGGTATTTACATGTTTTTTTTTCTCATTTGGGGGCCCCTAAAATTGGGGCCCGAGGCAACTTGCCCCCTGCCCCCTCCATCTCGTCGGGCCTGCTTATATGCTATATGAATAAGTAAGTAAGTAAGTAAAATTAATAGGTTTCACCCTGTGGCATAGCCACGGGGAGTATTTACCCCAAATGCACCAGTGAATTGAGTATGATCGTGACCCTTCCACCTTGCCCCCTCCTTCTTTTCCCTTGCCCCCTCTCACTCCTCCACTTTTTCGAGGAAAACGTTGCTTTTAAATTATTTTGTTTGCTTAAAAAAACAAAATTTCCCTCAGAAGTGGGCTAAAACTTGAGCACTTTGTTATGGGAGGGGATCCAGGACCTTCTTGGACCCCCTCACTTTTTTAATGTTGGCTACGCCACTGATTGGTATTGATGCTGATCAATGAATTTCTTTTATTATTTAATCTTGCAAGAGTTTATTATTTGATATATTATTATTGTAAGATTACTGTTTTTACTCTGGGTTTAGGTGCACTACATTATTCCTTTGGCTTTGCTATATTGAATTAAAGCTTCAAAATTGATTTAAAATCAGCAAAAAATAAACATTTGTCAACATCTTAACTGTTCAAAAACCAACAAACTTCTTTGTTTGTTAACTTCTGTTAGTTTATCTTAAAGTAGAGATGCTTATTGCTCATGATAACAATCAAGGTATGCAGAAATCATATGGTCATCCATTCTTTCTGACTGTAGCCCGACTTTTGTTTTGCAAAGGTAGTGTGGGGAGTGGCACAAGCATTTCAAGAGGGGATTTTCTTTAATAGGGGGCACTTCCATATGTGAGGTATATATACATGTGCCGCCCGACTCAGCAGTTGCCTTTTTCAGCATTTTCGTAGTGGAGGTATCAAAAATCCAATCTCTCATACTGCTGGTCGAATTTTTTTTGCATATTTTGCAGGTATCAAACATCACTTATATTCGTACTGCAGGTATCAAAACTCACTTATTTTTGTACTGCAAGTATCAAAAATCACTTATTTTCATACTGCAGGTATCAAAATCATAAACTGTCATATCGCAGTAACCAAAATTTTTTCTGATACTGCAGTCCAGTTTTGAAATTATGGGCGGCACATACCTACCACTTTAGTATGGTAGTGTCCCCCCCCCCCTCCGCCCACTGGTTTTCCTTATACCACTATTCTTTTGTTTGAAATTATGATATACAAGGGGGCGCACACCTTTAAACATATTTGTGGAACTTTATATCATCGCTCTTATTTGAGACTGTTATGGTTCATTTTGGTATATCTGTTTTTCTAGGCAATATGTTTTCACCGTAGCGCCAAACTTGATGAGAGCTGGAGTCCGAGAAAATGTCCTTGTAAATTTACTGCAGTGCGATCCCCGTAATGAAATCGATGTAATAGTCACACTTAAAGATGGTCTTTTAAATGTTATCCACACTAACCATGCCGTTATTAATGCAGGTAAGAAACTCCCACCATTTCCATTATTTTTTGCTCTTAAATAAGTTTTTTCATACAATTCTATGACATTTCCTATAATATTTGTTCTTTCCAATTACTTTTTTAATCTATGTTTGCAAGATTCATTGGTACCTAGAAAATGTAGCAAATATGTTGTGATTTTCCCTGCCATCATTTCCATGGCAGGTTTTGGGGTGAAGGGGGGGGGGGGGGACAAAGGGTGCATTTTTGGTCAGCCTTGTCTAGAGGCTTAGTAGCTAGGGGGAGAAGGGGGAGCCACAATTGTCTCATTTTAAGATGATTTTACCTGCCTGGTTAACATCCTTTTTGACCGGTTGGGGAGTACAATAAAACAAATTAAAAGAGGTAACATTTTTGAAAATCATGGAAACTTAATTTATTAGTGCAATTTGTCTGCTAGTAACCAGAAAATTTTTAGGTTCTCTTGCCTCATGAGAGGTCATCCTTCCTACGTCCCTGGTTTTGTCAATAAAAGTTTGGTACACTTATGTTCAAACTAAAGTCAGTACAACATTAGATTTGCTGGCGACTTTTGTCCCCCAAACAAGTGAGGCCCCTATGTCGTGGACCACAAACGTTTTTCTTGTAAGGCTTAATTCTGTCTTGAAAAAATGTTTTGAAAGTAACCAATTCTTTATGATAGAATTCACTATAATACACCTACACCAATCTTTGTGGATATCAATTTGAAGGAACACTCCAAGGTTAAAATTGTTAATGCAGCGATGTCGGAACCACAGGGGCGACTGTCCCTCTGCCCCATTGCCTAGAGGAATGGGGAAGGAGGTGCGCTTTCTAAAGTCGGGGCTAATGGGGGAAGGAGGTGCCCATCTGAGAGTTAAGGGCGGACCGAGGCCGGATGTGCCCTTTTGAAAGTGATATGAAATTATCCTAGGTCATTCTTAAAGCTTGAAAACAAATAGATATCCACTCACTCACAAATCATACATAGCATATAGAAGTTGTAACAAACATTTGATATTTATTTGACACAATTAAAGCATATAATTTACCAGGAGCCCAACACCGAGGACTGTGGTGGGAAGGGACATAGCCCTAATAATTTTCGAAGCAGTAATTTGCAAAAGTAAGCCTTTTACCTATTTTCCGCGTTTTCGCCCGATGGGCAATGCCTACATTGGTCCTGGCTCCCCAATCTCAAACCCATAGCCGGGATCTAAAAGTTTTTGGGGAAAGTTAAAAGTGCAGGATCACAAAATCACATTAAGATACATAACATCCACATACAAAAGTATATATTTGGAAAAAAGTGGAGGTAGGGCAAGTGTTCCTTGCTTCCTCAAAACCCGCATAATCTCAAACCATATGTGTGGGTCCCTGAGACCAGGGATCACATGTCCTCATTTCTACAAAATCTTACAACAGTGTCCCTTTTTGAAAATGAAAAGTGCCCCTAAATTATTGTCAAAAAAGTACCCTCGCTTGATTTTCTGCCCCCTTGCCCCGAGTTCCTTCCGATACCGCTGTTTTAATGCATATTATGTAAGTAGACATTATACTCTATTCTTGAAATTTGAAAAGTCAAGCTGAAGTTTTGGAAGAAACTGGACCTCAAAATTTACAATTCAAAGGAGGATCATTAAAGAAAGAAATTGATGAAAGAACCATCTTGATAGGTTGCTGTCTTTTGTTTAAAGGGTTATTGCATTTCAAAGATTTTGTCAATATGTTGAAAAGTGACTTTGTAGTGTACAGTACTTTTAGGCTATTATTTCTAACATTATGAAAACGGCTTTATTTATAACATTTCGAAAACGGCATTATTTCTAATAATTCGAAAACGGCGTGGTTAAACATCATATGGGAGTGGAAATGTTTTAACCATGACAGAAATGAAGGCATTTTCATGAGTTTTAAGCAAAGATATTTTTTCCAGATGTACTTTAAATTTGAAATATGTAACATTGCATAAGGCTTTAACGTTAGGATAGCAAAGGATCATAGGAAATATCACAAAATGGCGGCTTTCATGTAGCAAAATGTTCCCATTTCTAGGAACATTTACGTTCCCATTAATCTGTTAATAGGCATGCTGCCGGACTGTTCAACGCATGTACTTTGCAACCTTATGATTATTGAACTTTTTTTATTGCTTGGTACAAATAACAGGAGAATCTCGGGTTATTGAGATTTATGTGGATCCTGAGCTTCTACCCGAAGATGATGGAACCACCCAATACCTGACGTTGGAGACAAATGCAGGAACGTTAGGAGTCAGTTCGAAGCAGGTGATGCTGAGCTATCAATCAGGATATGTCTTCATTCAGACCGACAAGCCGATCTATACACCAAGCTCAGAAGGTAAGTAAATGTTTAAGTGATACATATTTTGATTTAAACACTTTAAGAAATTTTATTGGGGTAAAGTTTTGGGGAAGGAAAGGAACATAGACAGGAGGTATCCATGATCATAAGATTTTAGGGTTTGAACCATGCAGAATTAAAGTCTTAATAGGTTTTAACAAAAATAAGTGATCGAAATATGGGTTTTTTTTTTTGCCTTGTGAAAGAATTAGATAAGAGGTGCGAATTACCCCCTTAAGCACCTCTAGTTAACTTAATGTACATCATTGCGGTTTTTTTTTTATCTAAGCTAAAAGAAATTGTCTAGGAAGATTGATTTTTGTCTTTGAGTAAACTTTCTCCATTTGACTTGTCTTTTAAAAGGGTTTTTTTTTGGCATTTCTTTTTGTCATTTTACAGTCAAGATAAGAGTTATAACACTGGACCAAGATATGCTGATTTCAAATTCTGAGGTAGCTATGTTTTAAGTTAAAGCTTTTATACAATTATATTAGGCTGTTAGAAAATGGATAAATTAACATTCCATAAGAATTTTAATAAAATTTCCAGCTTTTTGGAAAATATGATATCATCAGGGAGCACCAATGAATAATGATGACATGCTAGGAATCCTACACAAATAATGTAAATAGGTATCAAAACAGACAGAAATCACTAGCTTTATGTGGAGCTTTATCCGGGAAGGAAGAGAGGGGGGGCACTTCCATTAAGAGGTTTATATACTTGTGCCACCCGAGCAGCTGCCTTTTTACATAATTTTCGTAGTGCCGGTATCAAAAATCTAATCTCTTATACTACAGGTCTAAACAAAAAAAACTTCTGGCATATTTTCATACTGGTTTCAATAATCATATAATTTTGTTCTGCAGGTATAAATTACTTATTTTTGTACTGCAGGTATCAAAATTCACTTATTTTCATACTGCAGGTATCAAAATTATATACTGTTATGCTGCAGTTGGCAAAAAAATATCTCATACTGCAGTCCAATTTTGAAATCCTGGGCGACACATACCTACCACTTCAGCATGGAAGTGTTTTCTCCCCCCCTCTCCCCCTCCACCATTATTTTATCAAGCTGTATGCAAGCCTTTGTGTTTTGCTAATGTTGTACAATGCCTGTAGATACTAAATTGTTGATATATTGTCCTCAGAAATACCACAAAACCTTTGATTCTCAAAATAAATAGTTTGGATGTACTGCTGCATCCTCCATTCTAAGAAAAATCCTCTCTTCTGAGCAAAAAGTTGCATAAATTGTTTTGATAGCTGGAACAAGATCTGGTTACTGAGAAAGTTCTTCAGCACTTCGCTGTTGTTTTAGATGAAATTCTGTTAGATTGTTTTTTTTTTTTGCACATGTATAAAGTGTTTTTGGACCAAGCTAGTACTTCATATAATATCATGTGACAATATTGCGTTAACTTACTTATTATACTAGTATTCGAACTTCATTATGCCATATGGATGCATTCTTCTCTGTATCCTGAATATTCATGTACCAGTATTTATAAACAAAGTTTGTTTTCTTAGTCTATCAAAGTTAGTCCTGATTTATGTGTTAACTTCACAGATGCCATATTGATGTTTTAATTTTCTGTATGAAAACAGGTTGTAGTGGAAGTAAAGACTCCTCAAAATATCACAGTTTTTAAGAAGGAAAAGCAGGCAAGGGCCAATTCTGGATTTGTCACAATAATTTTTAAAGTTCCTGAGGAGCCATTGTTCGGCAACTGGACAATAGTTGCTCATTATGGCCACGAGGTGAGTTTCATTTCAAGATTGATCCCTTTGGTGCACGTATGTGCTCTGTTTTCCACTGACAGATCAAACATTTGATTTTTAAAACTAGTGTGTGTATTCAGTTTACCTCCCGAGAAGCTAAGCCAACAGGAAAACATTTTTTTTTGTATAAGTTGGTGGAAAGTAAATTTAGGGAAATCAACTCTTTACCTAAGTCAAGTGTCACCTTATCCTTTATGATCATAGTTGTAATATCACAGGCATAGAAAATGTTAAGCTGTGTGTTGATGATAGTGTCCATGCATCTTCTGTCTAGTTTTTGCAAAGAAGTTTTCATGATTTTTACATCAAAGTTTTACATCGAAATAGAAGAGGAGGAGGTGAGTGAAAGGAGGGAGGGGGGGAGGGGGGGGGCGAGTAAAATTGGATGATATTGAAAATGTGTTGGATTAATTTGAAACCTTTAGATTACTTCATAACCAATATGTGTGCATATAGATAAATTTGTGACTGCTGAACTTACAATTGAATTATGATATTTTCACCTACAAACACCAAAAGAGATATAAGAAATAGTTTTATTGTTTTGACTACATGACTTGTTGGTTTTTTTTGGTATTTTTAGATTGAAGCACATTCCAGTTACATAAAACGGGCTTATATCAAAACTGATCATCCTTGTCAAATTAGATTTAGATGCTTATTCTTGAAGAATAAAATAAGATCAGAAGTGCATCAGCAGTCCGGTAGCATGGCTATTAATAGGAAAATAAATGTTTCTAAAAATGGGAACATTTTGCTACATAGAAGACGCCATTTTGTGATATTTCCCATGATCCTTTGCTATCCTAATGTTAAAACCTAATGCAATGTTGCATATTTCAAATTTGAAATATTTATGGGAAAATATCTTTGGTAGTGGAAACGTAAACTCATAAAAATACCTTCATTACTGTCACGGTCATGGCTACAACTTTTCCACTCCCATTTAAAATGTTCACCATGCCGTTTTCGAAATATTAGAAAAAATGGATGATAAAGCTATGCTTTTAGGCGCGAAACGGCCATTTTGAAAATTCAGATGTTTATCAACACAATGATTTTTAATATTTCAAGTACATGAATTGGAACTATGACATTTTATCGTAACATCTTAACAATATGGTTGCATGACTTCAATATTCTCGTGTATTATGAATGTTTCTATTAATAGACATGCTTTCGGACTGATCAGGATGTTAATATATTAATATGTAGACAATACTTTAAAGTATGCCACCTGTTTAAAAAATTAATGGCATAATAATACCATTTAATTATCTTTTAGTTGAAGGCCAATACCTCTGTGCAGTTTGAAATTAAAGAATATGGTAAGTGGCCATTAATCATCATCTTCTTTTTGATAAAAAAACCTCCATATACCAATTTGGACATCAAGGGAATAAAAAGTTTTTTACCAATTCACTTAAACCAACATGTTCCAATTTGTTGCGAGAGCTATGAAAATGGACTAGCTTTATTTTATATCAGTGCAGGTAATGTCTCATTTCCTATAATTCTTATTGTATTTACATCTACTTTTCCCCTTTTCATATGCAGCATGCTTCTCAAGCTAGTTATCAATTCTTTGATACTGTAATTTGTTATATTGATGTTCTTTGGTTTTTGTATCGCCTGCAAAGCAGGAAAGAGACATAAGGATCATCCTATCGTCGGCGTAGGCGTCGGTGTCGGCGGCGTCCACAAACAAACATGACCTCATAACTTAAATTATGAATGGTGTACATTGATGTAACTTGGCACAAGGGTAGAAGACATTGGTGTTGTTTAGTTGAATATGATTGAGGGATGTGTGTGCATACTAATTAGCTTATTTGCATAACAATCATGATATTTGTATCTGTGATATTTCTTAAATTAGAGTAGATGTGGTGATTTTGCTAAACACAAATGATCATATATGTGAAGAGCATTTTTCACGCTCAATGGTGAGGTGTGTTATGCATATTAATAAGATTGTTTGCGTAACAATAGACTTTCATGCAAAACGTTTAAGCTGAGATCATAACTGAAGTTATGAATGGTGTATATTCATGTAACTTGGCACAGAGGTAGAGGACATTGGTACTGTTCAGGTGAGCATAATTAAGGGTTGTGTATGTATACTAGTTAGCAAATTCATATGAATGAACATGTTTGTACCTAGAATATCTCTTAAATTAAAGCGGGTGCAGTGGCGCAGAAACCAAAGGGCAAGGGGGAGAGGAAGGGGGGGTCAACCCCCCCCCGCTAATAATTTGATTGGGAGACAAGTATACCATTTTAGCCCCCAATAATAAAAGTCTAGCAAATTGATTTTTGAAGACTCTTTTGAAGATTCTTGCGGAAATCATTTTCGACAAATCTCCATCAATTTTTGTGAAATTGTTTTCAATTTTTGAAAAGATTTTTCATTTTCAGAAATCAATTTTCCATTTTCGAGAAATTTCCTGCAATTTTCGGAAAATTTGTTTTATTTTCGGGATACTTCTTCATTTTCAAAAATTTTGCATCAATTCTCGTGAAATTTGCTTCACCTTTCGTCAAATCTTTTTCATTTTTAGGGAATTTTCGGAAAATTTCCTTCATCTTTGGGAAATTTTTTTCTTATCAAATTTGCTCCAAATTTCGTAAAATTTGCATCAATTTTCGTAAATTGTCTTTCACTTTGGGCAAATTTCTTCAGTTTTGGGAAATTTGTATCAATTTTTTGTAAAAATTTCTTTATTTTTGTGAAGTTTTCATCAATTTTTGTGAAGTTTTCTTCAATATTTGGGAAATTTTCCTCAATTTGTGGGAAATTTTCTTCATTTTCGTGAAATTTGCTTCAATTTTTGTGAGATTTTCTACGTTTTCGGGAAAGTTTACCTAAATTTTTAATAATTTTACGATCCCCTTTACAAATACTTTTACAGTGCTAAGAGACTCGTACATTTTTGTTGGTTTGTTAGGACACACATCAAATCAGCCCCCCCCCCTCCCAATTTCAAAAATCTTTCTACGGCACTACGGTGCAGACAAATGATAATTTATGTGAACAGCATTGTACACACTTAATGGTGAGGTGTAGTGTGCATATTAATTAGATCATTTGCATAACAATAGACTTTCGTGTTATCAACTTAGATTATGTATTGACTGAATTATGTCAGTCAATACAGATTTCATGGCTTTTAAGGAAGAACCACTTTGTGAATGATTGATTATCTGGGAATTTTAATAAAGGGTGGCACGTTTCCTTGTTGTAATATCCCTTTTCTGCCCCTTCCTTCACCCTAACTCCAAAAACACTCATGCACCATTTGAGAATACTCTTAAAATAAAGGTAGACTGTCACGTTCTAATGACATCCAAATGCAATTTAAATTTTCGAAGTGTTATTAAAGGAATATCATATTTCAGTTCATATCATAATTCTTGAGAAGTGAATAAAGTCCCCAAAAATAGAAAACCCATTGACAACCCATAGAAATAAACCCATACAAGAATGATCTGCAAATATTTTTAATGTTTTAATAACTTTTGACAAACTCAACTAACTTGCCATATGCTGTAAAATTTCTAGGGGCTTCTGGATTGTTTTTTCAAAGTCTTTGAAAACAGGACGACTGGTATGGTACTTCAATCAATTCAGTTAGATTATTTCCTTTCTGGTGGCAATCTTAGCATCATATTGAAGTCTCTACATTGTGGAGGGAATTCCCCTCAACAGTACCCCATTGTTGCTATTTCATGATGTTTTAGAAGAAAGCTTGACGAAGCTTCCCAATTGGCTCATTCAGTTTGATCTTTCTAACCTTGGAAATCCTTAGAAACATGAATTCAGGGGTGTGTTTTTCCATGATTTGCTTTTTGTTTGCTCGATTTTGTTTATTTTCATAGAGGTTTTGAACATCTGTTATAGCGTTAATCAAATTTCATCTGACCTTTTGATGCTGAGACTATAGTCCACTTTTGACTCTTAAAAAGGGGTTATGATAGTTGAACTAGGATTGCTGAGTGTATTCTCAAAGGAGTTTGAAAATCACTGCAGAATACTTGTGAAGGCAATACACAAGATAAGAGTTAAAGGAGACATAAAGTCAAATATTCTAGATTGATATGGGATGAAAATTAGGAAAGAAACCAACTATCAAAAATTGCATCATAATAGTTTATTACATTTTTAAGTTCATCCAAGTTTGAAGTTGTAACATGTTCACTACCATTTTGTCTAAAGTTTGGTATAACTTAATCATGCAAAAGAGGACATCATATGTACTAGCACACACTTTGTATTTCTTTAGAATTGTCTTTGGAATTTTCTTTTCAATTTCTGCTTTGACATTAATTTTCATTGAAGGGTTTAGACATTTATTATCATGCACAATTTAAAATTCATAGACCAATGCAAGGGAAAAGGGAATTTCTGCAAAGCTTGGGAAAATTGACATTACTATTATAATCTATGCTGTGTATTTGTGTATGACATCATTTTGTAGAGGACATATGATAAAAATGGCTACTCCCATGTACATTTTCATTGACAGAATTAATGTTTTAATAAATTAGAAAGTATTTATATAATTGCTTTGGAAGATGTGCAATTTCATCAGATGAATTATGATTATTAATTTTATATTAAGTGAATAAAAAGCCAGACTGACTTAATGGCTCCTTTAAAGTTAAATTTGTATCTTCTCAATATTCTTCTTTTCAGTTTTACCAACCTTTTCAGTGACAATTGAACCGCCATTGTACATTGTGTCTGATACTGAAAGTATTGACATTGTAATTACTGCCAAGTAAGATTAACAATCTTTCCTTCTTTACATCTATGTGCTTTCCTTACATTTAGATTTAGTTGCTTCTTGCAAAAAGGACATTGTTGTGCCTTGTTTAAAAAAAAGCAATGATCAAATACTATTTGGGCTAACTGAGTTACATTACCACATGGGATGAATAACCTTTACAGTATTAGTAGTCAAGCAAGTTTATATTATCTGAAGGAAGACTTCAGAAGGTGAAGATTGAAACAGCTTCTGCAATATCTTACTCTGTTGAAGAGATATAAAAGTTTTTCAGTTCTTAATTCACCATTCTATTCTCTTCATCAAAACAGCTGACAAAGACATGAAATAAAGATGATTAAAGTTACTTACTAAATTTGCTGGTAAAAGAGCTGGCTGTTGAAAAGCGAGGGTGTATTTTCCTTGAGTCTCAAGAATATTTTAACACACTTTTTGTGCCTGTGATGGCACTGAAAGCGTTTGATACTAATTTTCAAATAATCCCTAACCATTGCTTATGAATACTTTACCTGTCTTATTTTGAAATTCCCTTGACTTAGTAAAAACTACGCCCTTCACATTTTCGACCGATAGCTCTTCAAGTACTCTCACAGCTTCACGGATATGCATAGAAATAAAGCTTCAAACCATGTTCAGGTATATGCATGGAAAGCTCTAAGCTCTCTGTCTAAACGATCTATACTAGACAGGCATAGCAGCAACTTTAGCTTAATTGGAAGAAAATATGCTATAAACCATGAAAATATGCTATAACCCATGAAAATATGCTATTAACCATGAAAATATGCTATGAACCAAAAAAACAATTGCTAAACACCATGAAAATAGGCTATAAACCATGAAAATATGATATAAACCATGAAAATATGTTATAAACCATAAGAATATGCTGTAAACAATAAAAAAATGCAATAAACCATGAAATTATGTTGTAAACCATGAAAATATGCTGTAAAACTTAAAAATATGCTATAAACTATAAAATTATGTTGTAAACCATTAAAATATGCTGTAAACCATCACAATATGCTATAAACCATGAAAATATCTTAAAAAGGAAATATACTTTAAACCATAAGAATATGCTATCAACCATGAAAGTATGCTATGAACCATGAAAATATGTTATAAACCATGAAAATATGCTATAAATTATGAAAATATGCTAAGAACTATGAAAATATGCTATAAACCATGAAAATATGCTATAAACCATGAAAATATGCAAACCATGAAAATAGCTCATAAATCTTGGAAATATGCTATAAACCATGAAAATAGGCTATAAACCAAGAAGATATTCTGTAAACTATGAAAATATGCTGCAAACCATGAAAATATGCAGTAAACCATGACAATATGCTATACACCATGAAAATATGCCATAAATCATGAAAATATGTTATAAGCCATGAAAATATGCTAAAAACTATAGAAATATACTATAAACCATAAGAATATGCTATATACCATGAAAATGTGATATAAACCATGAAATAGCTATAAATCATGAAATATGCATATTTTATCAAAATGGACTATTTTATAGAATTTGAGAGCCATATTATTATGAATTATGCCAACTTTATTGTAATTGTATGACATCACAACAAGAAGACCTCTTAATTATGTGAGAATATATGTTTCTTTAAGGAGTTATTTTTTAAAACAAAAAGGAATAGAAAACTGTTTATAGATTTAATAGGAAAGTAGCTTCTAGCAAATTTCTTAGAGATTTTCAAACTTTAAAGCTATTGTTTATAAAATGATTGTGAGACATATTCTTGTATTTGCAGGTATGTTTATGGAAAACCAGTGAGAGGAAACGTTTATATGAGATTGGGAGTTCTTGAACATGACGGAACAAACACTGAGATAAAATCAAAACCAGCAGCTGTATGTATCACTCTTGTCTTTTTGTCTGAGAATTATTTTAAGATCTATGCACAGGTAGAAGCTATCTGGCTAAAGACCTTTTCAATTATGAATCGGCAATTTCCACAAAACTAAATAGAATAATGTCACATTGCCGAAATTCATGTGTACATAATGTACCAAACGTTTACTGGGAGTATCCTATCGACCGTTGAAATACTGGACGATTCTTGCCTGTTTGCATAATTCATGCACGGTATAAAACCAATCGTATAAAATACATTTTTTTCAAAGCCTCATCATACATGCGTTATACATGAAAGTAATACATCCACACATTGCTCTTTACAACTGCTATTCCAGTAGCTGATTGACTGGTTGCATGGGTAACAAAGGAAACATTTCTCCAGCAGTTGATTGGTTGAAGTACTGAAGAAGTCACGTTCGGCTAAACTCAGTTTGAAATGGTCTATTGCAGCTTAGATGGAAATATTATTTTATGCTTTTTTGGAAAAAATGTATTTACAACAAATTCCATCAAAATTGTTTGAAAAATGTCTATTTTACAGCATTTTGAATTTTAAGGCCTTCTCATAAAGAATTATGCCAATATTTGTATAAATTCGTGACATCAGATTGAGAAAACCTTTAATTTCTGTATGTTACCTGATTGCTTTTCAATCATTAACCAACTTTCTTTCAATTGGAGCAGTTGAATATGACCAATAGGTCTTCAATCTTCATACTGTACTCTCAAATCAGAGTTTGCAGGAAAAATCATTCGGAAAATACTGCACTTAAATTTAGGACAGAGATTCAAAGAATTACTTCAATTACTTCAGATTTTGAGCCGTCTTTTCTTTCGTAATAAAAAAGCCTTTTTGTTCAAAATAAAAAGCTCTTCCTGATGAACACATGCCAATATTGTGCCCCAACATGTGCGACATTGCTACTCCCAGCGCCCCGACATGTACGACAATGCTATTCCCAGCGCCCCGACAAGTACGACATTGCTACCCCCAGCGCCCCGACATGTACGACATTGCTATTCCCAGCGCCCCGACATGTACGACAATGCTATTCCCAGCGCCCCGACAAGTACGACATTGCTACTCCCAGCGCCCCGACATGTACGACATTGCTATTCCCAGCGCCCCGACATGTACGACATTGCTACTCCCAGCGCCCGACATGTACGACATTGCTATTCCCAGCGCCCCGACATGTACGACATTGCTACTCCCAGCGCCCCGACATGTACGACATTGCTATTCCCAGCGCCCAGACATGTACGACATTGCTACTCCCAGCGCCCAGACATGTACACCATTGCTACTCCCAGCGCCCCGACATGTACGACATTGCTATTCCCAGCGCCCCGACATGTACGACATTGCTACTCCCAGCGCCCTGACATGTACGACATTGCTACTTCCAGCGCCCTGACATGTACGACATTGCTACTCCCAGCGCCCCGACATGTACGACATTGCTACTTCCAGCGCCCCGACATGTACGACAATGCTATTCCCAGCGCCCCGACAAGTACGACATTGCTACTCCCAGCGCCCCGACATGTACGACATTGCTACTTCCAGCGCCCCGACATTTACGACAATGCTATTCCCAGCGCCCCGACAAGTACGACATTGCTACTCCCAGCGCCCCGACATGTACGACATTGCTATTCCCAGCGCCCCGACATGTACGACAATGCTATTCCCAGCGCCCCGACATGTACGACATTGCTATTCCCAGCGCCCCGACATGTACGACATTGCTACTCCCAGCGCCCGACATGTACGACATTGCTATTCACAGCGCCCCGACATGTACGACATTGCTACTCCCAGCGCCCCGACATGTACGACATTGCTATTCCCAGCGCCCAGACATGTACGACATTGCTACTCCCAGCGCCCAGACATGTACAACATTGCTACTCCCAGCGCCCCGACATGTACGACATTGCTATTCCCAGCGCCCCGACATGTACGACATTGCTACTCCCAGCGCCCTGACATGTACGACATTGCTACTTCCAGCGCCCTGACATGTACGACATTGCTACTCCCAGCGCCCCGACATGTACGACATTGCTACTTCCAGCGCCCAGACATGTACGACATTGCTACTCCCAGCGCCCGACATGTACGACATTGCTATTTCCAGCGCCCAGACATGTACGACATTGCTACTCCCAGCGCTCCGACATGTACGACATTGTTATTCCCAGCGCCCGACATGTACGACATTGCTACTCCCAGCGCCCCGACATGTACGACATTGCTATTCCCAGCGCCCCGACATGTACGACATTGCTACTCCCAGCGCCCTGACATGTACGACATTGCTACTTCCAGCGCCCTGACATGTACGACATTGCTACTCCCAGCGCCCCGACATGTACGACATTGCTACTTCCAGCGCCCAGACATGTACGACATTGCTACTCCCAGCGCCCGACATGTACGACATTGCTATTTCCAGCGCCCAGACATGTACGACATTGCTACTCCCAGCGCTCCGACATGTACGACATTGTTATTCCCAGCGCCCGACATGTACGACATTGCTACTCCCAGCGTTCAGACATGTACGACATTGCTATTCCCAGCGCTCCGACATGTACGACATTGTTATTCCCAGCGCCCGACATATACGACATTGCTACTCCCAGCGCCCCGACATGTACGACATTGCTATTTTCAGCGCCCCGACATGTACGACATTGCTACTCCCA
Organism: Chiridota heheva; assembly: GCA_020152595.1. Lineage (NCBI taxonomy): Eukaryota > Metazoa > Echinodermata > Holothuroidea > Apodida > Chiridotidae > Chiridota > Chiridota heheva. The sequence continues at coordinate 96,299 of JAIGNY010003598.1, forward strand.
GCGTCCCGACATGTACGACATTGTTATTCCCAGCGCTCCGACATGTACGACATTGTTATTCCCAGCGCCCGACAAGTGCGACATTGCTACTCCCAGCGCCCCGACATGTACGACATTGCTATTTCCAGCGCCCCGACATGTACGACATTGCTACTCCCAGCGCCCCAACATGTACGACATTGCTACTTCCAGCGCCCTGACATGTACGACATTGCTATTTCCAGCGCCCCGACATGTACGACATTGCTACTCCCAGCGCCCCGACATGTACGATATTACTACTCCCAGCGCCCCGACATGTGCGACATTGCTATTCCCAGCGCCCGACATGTACGACATTGCTATTCCCAGCGCCCGACATGTACGACATTGCTATTCCCAGCGCCCGACATGTACGACATTGCTACTCCCAGCGCCCCGACATGTACGACATTGCCATTCCCAACGCCCCGAAATGTACGACATTGCTACAGCCAGTGCCCCGACATGTACGACATTGCTACTCCCACCGCTCCGACATGTACGACATTGCTACTCTCAGTGCTCCGACATTTACGACATTGCTGCTCCCAGCGCCCCGACATGTACAGCATTGCTACTCTCAGTGCTCCGACATTTACGACATTGCTAATTCCCAGCGCCCCGACATGTACGGCATTGCTGCTCCCAGCGTCCCGACATGTACGGCATTGCTACTCCCAGCGCTCCGACCGACATGTATGTACGACATTGCTACTGCCAGCTCTCTCACTCAATATTTTTTAAACAATGTACACGCTGTGTCCCCTTAAACCATTTCCGACATAAACTCCGTACGTACAGTGTATGTATAATCATGTATAATCGCCCACTAGTGTTAGGGCAATGATGCGTATACTTTCGGTGGCCTTAAAATGTTTGATTTTCAAACATGTGGAAAAACCGAACATCGCTCTTGTCAGGGCGCAAATCTTTCATAATAACATCTCTTTACCAGTCCATATACAGTACCTTCAATAACTTTAGAATTACTGGAAATTTAACTGAAACTGCCAATGTTTATGTTATCAGAAGTTAATTGCTTTGGTGAAAGTTGTCTCCACATATTATTTTCTTATTTGAATTACAATCTTGAGGTATGAAAAGTGAAATGTGACTAATTGTAGGCCTTGCTTGTAGCGTAAGCTGTATCTCACTTCTCAGGGTTTTCATTAGTCGCATAAGCTAGTCAGGCGCTTTTAGGTGATTTCAGTTGAAGATTTCAAGAAATTACATCAATTAATGGACGTGTCACCAAAACAAATATTATGCTTTTATTTCTTCTCTTGCATTGAAACAGCTGAGTGAAAGGGGTGAATGTCTGATCGAAATACCCACTGCAGAGTTTGAGCAGGGTTGGTTTGAGGACTATGTCAATCATCGTCTTCATATTGCAGTCACTGTGGTTGAAGCAGCAACAGGTAAAATAGAAAATGCATCAGACATCTCAGCTCGATTTGTAGAGACTCCTTTCATGTTTGTGACCAATAGGACAATGAAGTATTTCAAGAAAGGACTGCCATTTGATGTCAAGGTACGATCGATTTAACAGGTTGTTTTACACAAGACATTTGTAATACTTTTGTGGTTACTACTTTTCTCGACAAGATGTTTGAAGTCATTCTAGAGGTTGGACATCCGGGAATGTTGTGGTGCACGGCGACGTAATAATGCTTTTTTGACGATCTCAAACTTCAGTAAAGGGGAAAACAAACACTTATCATTGCAGTCAGTGGGATTAAAACATATTTTTGTTATTTTTCAACAAATACTCGACAGAATTTATTTTTCTTCAAATATGTTGTGTATTAGATAATAGTTTCCATAATATATGAGTACCATTAATTTTCGTTGGCTGGCTGGGGCGACACAAGTATTCATAAAAAATATCCCATTGACTGTAATGACAAATTTTCCCCTCCAACTTGGCAAAACCGTACTAAACCCGTACACAGTTATGTTAACTCAGACCGCGAGAATAGGTAGGAACATTTTTGATAGAATTGATATTTTTAGGGATAATTTGGAGGGAGCTTCCGAGGACAATGAATTAAGTTTTAGTATTATCGAGTATTAATTTATTTGCCACCACCAGTCACAAATATCAGCAATACATTTTTCAAATTGAGAAAGGGCAAGTAATTCATTAGTCTTTTCATCGGGTTTAAAAATATTAATTAGTTATGTATCATCCGCAAAGAGAAACCTGAGACAAGATGGTTTTGAATGGCAGAAGAAAGTGAGTTGGTGTAGAGAGTGAAGCACAGGGATCAAAGACCAGACTCCTGAGGCACACCATAGTTAGATTAACAGCACCTGAATAAACAATTTGGTATCTAGAACTTTAATAACTTGAAATCCATTTGAGATCAGTGCCTCTTAAGCCATAATCAAATTCAAAATTTTCAATGATTTAGGTGGATTTACTGTTTGCTAATGGTCAACCCGCCACTGGAATCAATGTTGAGGTTGAAGCTGTTGCAACGGCTGATGGTGGCCAACAGAGACTTGAAGGTGATGAGGGCAGTCGCACTGTGATAGCAACCAATAACCAGGGCCAAGTCAACTTTCGTTTGGATGTCGCTCCAACAGCAACAAAATTGATATCTCGGTAGGTGTAGTGCGCATTTTGTCACAATTTTCACTTGACTATTTGAAGAATAGCGAGAACTACTCACCTTGAAGTTAGCGCCCACATCAGCGTTGCTTACAGTTTTTTTTAAAGTTTTTTTTTAGAGAGAGTATCGATTTTGGTCCATAATTTGAGTATTATCTTGAAACTTCGTACAAGGGTAGAGTCAATGGTGTAGCCAGCCAGAGGGGATGGATGGGGAGGGGGGGTTACGAGGGGGGAAGGGGCGATCGATTCATGTTTTGTATATGGTGTATTATAGCTCTCTTTGACATGAATTTTGACTTGTATAATACACCTTACTATGCGTTGTGACATTTTTTTTGCCCTTGAAATGTCAATTTTGCCAAAGCTTCCTAGGGCTTCGTCCCCTGGACCCACCAGATGCCTTTAAGTGGGCCCCTGGACCCCACGTCAACAAGTCGAGCGCTTTGCGCTCCAACTTACACCTTCGGCGTCACCTCAACTACACTACTAAATATCTTGTCGGTTCAATTAAATCCCCCCCCCAAAAAAAAATAAAAAAAAAAAAAAAATAAAAAATAATAAAAAATTAAAATCCTGGCTACACCACTGAGTAGAGTTATAGAGACCTTGTAATATAATTCATTTTTGGGAACAGTCATTCCTACCAATTCATTTATTAGTACACGAAAGGACGTGATTAAATCTTAAGTATAAAATCAAGTTCTGTCAGGAGAAAAAAGTTGTAATGTTGTTTGCGGTGTGTTGCATGAATTTAACTTATTTTTATGTTGTGGGAAATTGAGGAAGATAATTCTTCTTAATTCTAATTTGTATCAGAAAACATTCATAGTGAACATGTTACACTGTTTTGTATAGTTTGACAATAGCCAATGATAGGAGTGGAATATAAAATTAGTAGAACTTATAAGAGAATTGTAGGAACTAAGCAGTTCTTGAATGTTTTCTGATTGTCGTAAACCTATGACATTTATACAATTTGCATAATATAGGAAAAATGTTTTTCTCAAAGAATGTTACTTATCATTTGTAGCCAGAATTTATCTTACTACCTTGACTCATTTATTTGTGCATACCTCCACCAACAGGCGAGCTTGCAATTGTTTCATTTGAAAATCATTTACATAGGAAACTGTAATTAAAAGGATGAAAACAAAATATAAAATTTAATGAAATAGTATGAAGTAGATTGAGGAAAATGGTAAAAGATTTTTAAAGCAGGGCATTGCATCACGAATTTACAAATCACCAAGAGGTATTCATCTTTACAAACTGCATATGTGTGTGATGAGATAATTTCACAAATATCTTGGCCATTCCTTTAACTTACTACATAATGAAATTTCATGAGCATAAACAATTGCAACTTTGATCATCCAAGATATTAAATTATCTTTTCAAAAATGAGTTTCAAGACTTTTCTTTCCATTTGAAGCTCTTTCTTATAAGCGTAAATGTGGTAAGTGTCTGAATATCCTCATAACATCTTAAATTTTATTCCTCTCATCACATCACTTTACCGTCATTTTCCATATTTCTTTCATTTTTTATTGCCTTCAGAAAGAAACAAGAATCCCTATTTATTTGTATTTAACTTTTCTTTGACAATGCAGTTAACAACAACTGATGAAGAGCATAATGCAGACCACCTTTTTGTTATTAACCCTTATGCGTCATCAGATGGTGAAAGCTTCTTAATGATCCGCCTGCAAGAAGAAGAGGTCCTGGTAAGTCAAGGGAAGTAATTTTGTCAGGGAACTATCATTTTAGTCTAAATGCAAGCTGCCTGGTTTTCTTATCAGAATTTGGAGAGAAAAAAGTCTTCGTATAAGCTTCATGTGGGTTTAAATGTCAATATATTTTCAATTTTAATGAGAAAGAATTATTCTCCGTTTTCTCGTCCCCAAATCATGTTATGTTTTTGTTACTGTTGACAAGTAAAACTTTGCTACGTACTAACAATGGATAAATACTATATTAATGTACTTCACTATTACCTCTAAACCACTAAAATAATTTAATATCTCTGACACAATTTGACCATCGCTGTCATGGTGTCATTTAACCCCGCCAACCAACAACCATCCTCATTGATAGCATTTGATTACAATGATCAAATTCAAATGCCTTGAAATGTTACAGTGTAGCACCTAGTTCAAATTCCTTTATTTGTTTGTATCAAGCAAAGAAAAAGAAAGCCCTTGTATATTTTCAGTGTAAAATATTGCAGTTTGGAAGAGTGTGAGGCACTGATAATACAAAACTCTCTAAAAGACAACCCCAGGAGTCAACACCCAAACCCGTTGGCGAAATCAAACGTATATGGATGTGTACAGGCAACAGTGGCTAAATTGTGTTATAATATATTAAAGACAATCATAATAGCAAAAGATTTCATAGAAAGTAGTTAGACACTGACCATTTGACATATTTCATGCAAATGTTGTGATGTATTACAACCATGGTATTTTCTTTTGTAAATCCTTTGTTAGATAAATGTCTAACATAATTCTTACATGTTGTGCAGAAAATCCTGATTAAATATTTTGGGGTTTTTGCCATTCTCCTTAATATAATTCCAGCAGGAAGAGATTTTTCTCCATTTTCAAGGACTGAGAATGAAATTTCAAGAAATACATAATAATTTTGAGCAATCCGCCCATTTATACGTCACAAATTTCACATGAATTAAAAATTGATCAAACCTTGATCCGTTATAAGTCGAGAACTAAAACGTGCTATATTCAAAATTGAAAACTGATCGACTTAGATTTTAAAACTCTTTCAACTTCCACATGTTATAGAAATTGCTGCATGTTCATAGACCTTTAAAAGACTTATTCTTCAAATTAATTTATTTCCCAACATAACTTGCGTAGCAAGAGGAAAATAGTCTTGTACATTACTTTTTTGTCTATCATTTCTTATTAACAGCTTGGGGAATCTGTGACAGCAGATGTTTTATTGAAAACTGATGGAGTAGTGGACAATCTCCACTTTTTGGTAAGTAGTACAATGAACTTGAAAAGCAAGGAAATTGCTAACATTCATTCACATTTATTCTTTTTTTTGACTGACTTTAAGTGGAATAGCTTGTTTATGCAAGGCAAGACCAAGATTTTTACACGTTCGAATCATGATCGACCATTTTTCCCCAAATCTTGTACCATTTTTCTGAAATGGGATTTTATCAGAAATTTGGGGTTCATCTTCCTTTAAGTTGCTTTCCAAAAGCTTCTTCCATTTACTTTCATAGTCTTTCTCCTTCAAATGTTCAGCAGGGTACTGTTACCTACTGCTGATTTTGACTCTCAATTTCCTGTGCAAACAAAGATGCAAGCTCCTGTTTTGTCTGTGTTTGTGTGAATTTCTAACAATTTACGAAATGTATTATGGGCAGGGAGTAGTTCTCTTTAGGTCCAGAGTCTTAGAGAGCTCGGGTCATAAGGGCCCGTAAAAGTTAAGAAAAGGAATGTGCGTTCAAACAGCGGGGGCCCCAAAATTGACAAAAACCAATGCAATGACAAAAGCGGTGGTAAATGCTTTTCCCCAGAACCCCACAATTCTCTCGGCGGCCCTGGCTATGGGGATCATGAATAAGGTTCAGAAAATTAGAGTGGAGATGTAGGAACTATGATGTTTTTGCCTGGGGGATAGTTTTCCGTGAATTTTGTGGAAAGTTAGAATTAAGACTTTTTAGCCCTGGATTTCGTGGGTCCAACTTCAAAGGTGGTCCATCCCTCTAAATATTCAAAACATGAATGTGTGTGCTATTAGCTACAAGGACGAGACTGTGATGATTAGAAAGAAATGAAACAATATGTATGACCTTAACAGCATGCTCATGGTGGTATAAAGATCCATCTAGAGTTTACAGTCCAGGAGCAGCCCACAAAATTAGTATGAGCGATCTGTTTTGTTAATTTTCTCAAAAAGGCGACAATGAATTTAAAAAAGCAGCGGCAAAAAGTTTTCAGTATCTATTTACTATCCGTCTCCAAAATTTCAGGATATCCAGTGAAATTTTGGACAATCCGGAGCGGAAAATGAGAAACCCCATACGTTTAGTGTGGGCTAGTCAAATGTGTAGGCTCATGCGATGACGTAATACATAAAAGTATCCAATTTTTTGGGTATTCTAAAGTACCCTGTTTTTCGGGCTGCTCCCGGTTTATGCGCATATTAAAAAAAATTTAAAAAAATGTTTCATTTCATCCAAACCAAATTTCTAAAATTAAATGAAATTAATGTTTTTAATGTTCTAAAGCTGTAATTTTATATTTTGTTGATGAAAATGAAATTTTGTTTTCAAACTGAGACCAAAAAAATATTGTTCACATTATATATGGCTTTTTCATTTTCTTTTGTTTCGTCAGGTTGTTGCTAAAGGGCAAATATTAGCCTCCAGTAGCATTTACAGAGGAATTGGTCTTATCACCTCAAATTTCATCAGATTTAACTTAGAAGCAGCCATGATTCCGTTCGCTCGACTGGTTGTTTACTATATTTCAGCAGAAGGAAAGGTTGTTGTTGATTCAGTGCTGATAGAGGCCTTTAGACAGTGTGAAAATGAAGTACGTTATAGAATTTTCTGTTAAGTTTAGTTTTGCACTTTTAGACACATGCCACTGATAGCTCACATAAGTCGACTTTTATTTGTTTGCAGTGTGGACTCAAGGAATTTTCCAAAACGGGAAATGAGTGAAACACAGTAATACCTGCTCCTTTCGATAAGTGTTGAGACAGTCCGGCAGCATAATTGGAACATTTATAACACACAAGAATATTGAAGTCATGCAGCCATATTGTTTAGATGTTGCGATAAAATGTCATAGTTTCCAATTTATGTACTTAAAATATTAAAATCATTGTGTTGAAAAAATTTAAATTTTTAAAATGGCTGCTTCGCGCCTAAAAGCCTAGCTCTATTGTCTATAATTTCTAATATTTCAAAAACGGCGTGGTGAACATATCAAATGGGAGTGGAAAAGTTTTAGCCATGACAGTAATGAAGGCATTTTCATGAGTTTAAATTTTCCCCAAGCAAAAATATTTTTCCCAGACGTATATCAAATTTAAAATTTGTAACATTACATAAGGCTTTAGCTTTAGGATAGCAAAGGATCCAAGAAATATCACAAAATGGCGGCTTCCATGAAGCAAAATGTTCCCATTTATAGGAACATTTATGTTCCCATTAATAGCCATGCTGCCGGACTGCCGGAGAACAAGGCAGGGGGTGAATCTCCTACAATCGGGACCAACAACTTCATGTCCTCTTCAAACGATGGTGAGCACCATTCAACCATTTGCCCCATTTTCAACAGCTAAATGAGGAGCAGCAACTGCAGCCGACATACATCCCGCTTTTTCTTATATAAAAATATAAAAATCTAAAGTTATTTTCAATGAAACAATAGTAGTGAAGATAAATAAACATTTATTCATCAAAGTACTGAAACTGATTGGCAATATTGGCATTGTACTGCACATGTTTTGTTTTGACTGATTTGATTTCAAATTCTTGTCTTCAAAATTTTGGATTGCATATGATCGTTTTGCAATTTATTTTTTGAAAGGTTCGCATGACATTAGAAGAACACGAGGTTACCCCAGGGGAAGCCATCAATCTAAGAATTGAAGCAGACCCGAACACCCAGGTTGGTTTATTGGTTGTGGATAAAGCTGTTTACCTTCTCAGGAGCTATCATCAACTAACAAGGGAAAAGGTGAATGTTATTACCATACCTTTTAAAGTTTGTTAATTGTTTTAGTCACCTTTTTATCGGGTGTTAATACTTGTTTACAAGTTCACTGCGTGTGTGCTCCTTTTTCAAAGTGTCAATGCTTTTTTATCTCCACAAATACATTTACAATTTAAGTTCTGAACATGATAGGAGAATTATTGTAATATTTGCAATATTTCTAGGCTAATAATCTGATGTAACCAATGCAGCAACATATGTTTTCATTTCTGGTCCTGTGTTATTTAGATGTTCAACAGAATGGGGGAGTATGATCTTGGATGCGGTCCAGGAGGTGGGGCAGACAACGCTGGAGTGTTCAAGGTAACATTACAAGCCTTATTCTTGCAAAATATTCCATGTAAAGTGTGAAAGTAAGCAAACATCATGTGGAAAAAGCACAAAGGGGACGCTAAAGATATTTAATGAGTCCATCAATTTATATAGCACTTTTTGTTATGGCCTCAAAGTGCTTATACTTTGATATACAATCGTCACACAAATTAAAACTTTTGTTAAGTTCCAGGGACTATTCTCAACCCCTTAACTAGCACGGCGCAGCATTCGTTAAATCAATCAGATACTATTACCCTGCTCCGATCTCTCAAGCTGAGCACCAAGCAAAAGGGCATGCAGTCGGTCTTATTTTTAATTCTTGGTATAACCTGGTAGGGAAACGAAGCCATGACCTACCGACTGAAAAAGCGTGTGCCCTACAAACTGTTTATTTTCTAAACTTTCCTTTATATTTTGGTGGCACAGTGCTTACAAAACATTTAAAAAAAATATGGACAGGTAGAGGCAACATTAAATAAACTATTATAAAGTCCATTAAAACACAGGAAGAAAGCAAAAACTACATCAAAATTGATTTACAACTGGTAATTTTACAGCTTTATGTACAAATATCCAACTTTTTGTATTACTCTTGTGATATATGAACGGGGCATAGTCTCTATATTCTTATGTGAACCCATTGTTTTGTAATCCTCTGCCATTTCTGTTAATAATAATGATGACGATGGTGATGATGATGATGATGATGATGATGATGATGATGATGATGATGATGATGATGATGATGATGATGATGATGATGATGATGATGATGATGATGATGATGATGATGATGATGATGGTGGTGGTGGTGGTGGCGGTGGCGGTGGCAGTGGTAAGAAAAGGTCTGAAATTAGGGGGAAAATGTCAAAAAAAGCAACGGCGTTTTGATATGTTTTCCTCTTTATACATCACATTTTGGTAATACAAGAAAAATATATCGAAATCTGAGTATCCCATATCTTGAAAACTATTTCAAAATTCAAAGACAATTAACCTGTCTGATTTAGATGATTGACATATTAGAATTTCTAAGTTCAGTATAACTTGATGATGAAAAATATGGATGTTGCCAACCTCCATGATTGTGTAAAAATTGAGGATATCTAAAACTTTCTCGCATAGTTTAAATGAAACTGCATGTCTTGCATGTTTGGCTATTTATCACTACGAAGTCAAGATTCATAGAAAATTGAGTAATATTTAACAGTACGGTTCGTACTCCCGATCGGGAGAACAGTTTTGGTATCCCGATTAGGAGATACTTTTACGGAAGTGTCCCACAATGCATCTATCCAAATTCAAATTTGTTTAGTAATAAGATAAGAATTAGACACATTTCAAGCGCGGGGAATTCAACCACTGCGAATTTAGGGTTCAAATTCTTATTCACGATAAGAAAAAATGTTATAGAATTATCTTTTTACCCTGCACTTTTAAAATTTACCGTGGAATTTTCGAGAAATTTTGAGGAAAATGGTGACTTGTTAATATGTCTTACCGTTAGGCAGTCGTACTTTAACAAGATTTTCTAAAAAAAACATTTGGAAGTTTTGTTCGGGAATTATTTTTGACAAACATAATAAATACTATAAGAGTCAAATCACACTTTTGTATCACCAGTTTATTTTAATAAAACGTTAAGAAATATGTTAAGATATAATGCACACGTAAAGCGACTACATTAAAGACTATGGCGAAGCTTCATTATTTAATCGACTCGTACTACGCATGTCCCGATCTCCCGAACGGGCGAACTCTGAGACCTCCAGATCGGGAGTATGAACTGAAGTGTTTGTGGAAGCATTCATATCAGTTTCTGTAAAGCAGCCGTTATTTTTCTTTTTGAATTTTTCTTAATGGTCAATACACTTTAGCATTAATGCTTTGGGATAGCTTCAAATCCTTGATCAGTTCGGACTGATTTCTAAAATTTGTGAAATAATAAAATCTGAAAAATTTGACTTCTTTTGACATGGCAGTCAAGCACAAATTGAATTTTTTGTATGGCTTGTTTAATGTTTAATGGAAAATATTGTCACTATTTTCTCAAAAGTTTCTATCTTTTATGTTGATACAAGCAATTATGTTAAGTTTGGAACATTTCATGATTTTAAACATTCTTCAGTAAACTGAATCTGAGCAGAGAATTGGTCATGTCCACATACCTACTCCATCGGTCATGTCCAGGGGCATTGGAAGGGTCACATCTCAGGGGGGGAAAGAACCCTAAATTTTCCAGCTAAGGCTATTGGGCAGTTGGGATTGACAAATATGTTTTACCGCTTACATTTTGCAGGATGCAGGTTTGACTGTGATAACAAATGCTGAATTGAATGTCCCAAATCGAAGAAGTAAGTTGTTGCCTTTTTAGGTCTTTTCAGCAAAGTAGAAAAAAATATCTACATATAATTATTTTACAGTCAGAAAAAAGCATCCATGAAACTTTAGGTAATGTATATTGTTTTGGTAACTTTTTTATTTAAAGGGAAGGTTTCCTCCATCATCAACTTTGACAGGATTGTTACAGAGGAAATTTCGCCTGGAGAAAATTGCTTGGCAAAACTGCTGGTAATTAATTGTGCTACAAACTTATAATGTCACTTCCATGGCGGTTATTAATTGGCTTATCAGTCTATGATATAAAAGTAATTAAACAAAAAAAAAACATTTTTATAGCATATTTCTGTCCGTGTTAACACGATAACTGGCTTTTAAGAAATAAGTTATGTCCTGCTCAATTGCAGTCTATTCTTGTAATGAATTTGCTGGTTGCTAAAGATTATCAGTAGAGGGTGCATGAGCTATATGTATAGTCAGATTATATATTGATTACATTTGTATTGACAATTAAAGACTATAGCAAACTTCTTTACTCATTCCAAGATATTATTTTTGATCTAAATTATCGCTTTTTGTTAGTAATATACAATTCAAAATATTGGTTTGAAACTCTTCACATGTGTTTTTTAGGTGTTTCTTGTCCACGAGCTGAAGGGGAGGTGTCAAGAAGGAGACGGTCTCTTATTGAGCAACGTAAGTATTTCATATGATCCCATTGGTGCTAAACTTATATATTGACATTTCAAATTATTAAGTGCCTATTTACAGATTGATTTGTAATGAGATGTGTTAGATAGGATCCTGATACTATAGAGGTGGTGCAGACAGTATACCCTTACAGAAATATTAGCTTGCATTAAGCTTGCAGCAAACTTGCGACAAGCTAACATTTTTAGCAAAACGTTTTGCAAGCTAACAAATATTGTATGCTAGCTTGCGCAAGCTAACATTAGCTTGCGCAAACTAGCAAGGTAGTATTTTTTCTCCAAATAATAGCTTGCAACACGCTTGCTGCAAGCTTGCAGCATGCTTGCTACAAGCTTGCAGCATGCTTGCCCAAGCTTGCAGCATGCTTGCGTAAGCTTGCAGCATGCTTGCGCAAGCTTGCAGCATGCTTGCGCAAGTTTGCAGCATGCTTGCGCAAGCTAAAAAATTTAGCTTGTTACAAGTGTGCTGTAAGCTAAAATTTCTGTAAGAGTAGTAGTGATTTTAGGGGTTTTTTGAGCTTGAAAGCAATTTTGTTAAATTTGGTATATTCTCTGATCTTAAAAGTTCTTCAATGAACTGAATCGGAGTAGAGAATTGGTCCTACCTATATCTGATACCCACTCAATGGGTCATGTCCAAGGGTGTAGGAAGGGTCAGCGGGGACAAAATTCCCAAAATTTCCAGGTAATAAGCGAAAGATTTGCACTGACAAGTAAGCTTCTATTGAACGTTAATACTAATCTTTGATTTTCGGGAAGTTTTTTTTGGGAAATGTCAAAATATTCAATTATTCTATCAAATTTTTCAATTAGTCTCCAAAATGTTCAATTATTTTACCAAATTTGTAGATAACTTGTTTCCGAATTTTAAGTCCCAACCGGGAAGAAAGACTGCCGCCGCGCAGATGAAATCTCCTTAAGGGGGCAGTTTTCCCCCTTGTCCTCGCTTCCTACACCTCTGATCATGTCCACCTTTTGAGCACAACATGGAATTAACAACTATCAAATACATATTCTTCTAGACTGTCCTCTTTTCAGCTTCCCTAAGTTATCTTGCACTAAGTCTTAATCTACTGTAGACAGTTTTCTTTACTCCTCCCGCCCTAACCTGTTCTCATCATACCAACTATAATACTAAAATATGAATCATCCCTAAGAAAGACCAACACATGGATGAGAATTAGATTCCTATCCATTAAATCATCCTCCATTCTGCTGTGATTGTACACCCTTTTGATTCCCTTCTCTTAAATTGCACTGTTTATTCTTTCAAGCTATTTTTGTGTTTATCTTAAACTCTATATTATTCTATGACCTTTACTCTCTCAAAATTTCCAACAATTACTTTTATGTACAAACAGCTTCTATTTTCAAAACAAAATTATATTGTCAAAGTGGACTGGAATAGAGCCTTCACATTGCCATCATACTCCTTTTTTGGTAGTTAATAAAACTGTACCAGATAGCTACTCTAAATAAATTTTTGTTAGCTATTCTGGTACAGTGTATTAACTACCAAGTAAGGAGTATAATGGCAATGTGAAGGATTTACTCCAGTCCATTTTGACAATAGAAATCCATTTTGAAAATAGAAGCTGTTTACAGCATTTTAATGAAGAAATAATGCCTTTGTAACATGAATAACCCTAAAACGATTGGACCTAGATTTGAGTATGGATTCACCAATTTTGAGATGAACATGAAGGTTTAATTAATGTAAAGATTCGTTCCTTGTAAAGGATCATCAGTGGTTACTTTACATGCAGAAGTGTCCTATGATAATCTACTTTGATGCTTATAACTTCATGCCTAAAACAAATAGAGTATTGTCTTATATAAATGGATGTGATAGTTATAATGATATCATACCTTGTGTTCCTTTTCATTCTTAAACATTAGGCCTACTTATGAACCACTTATTGCTTTGCAGAAAAAAAAACGTTTTAACACCCAAATGGTATTGTAATTGAAATTGTTTCTAACTTTATTTCAGTCGGCCAGTATTCAGAAGGAAGTGCAGAGTACGAAGTTTGTCAGCGTGGACACAGAATCATCCGTCCAATCAAGCGATGGACTTGTGCCAAGAGAGTAGAAAGGATGCAGCAGGAAGCTACTGACCGTGGAACAACTATTGCCCAAAATTTACTTGATATATTCAAAGAATGCTGTGAACAAGCTCTCTTTTTTTCTCAAGCCAGAGCAGACATATTTACAACTTTTGCTGACATCCAGGTGGATGCTCAAGAAGTTCAGTTCAGAACAGATTTCAAGGAGACCTGGACCTTTGAAGAATTTGTTATTGGGTAAGATGGAAAAATGATACTTAGTACGGTCAAATATGTAATCTGGCTAAATTTTTGTGCCAAAATGGATTTTATTGGCTTACTTCAAAAATTTTAAGTGGTGTGCTGATTTCATAATTTTCACAGATTTTTTTATTTGTGATTCCAGCTTGATTTTTGTGCCAAAATGGATATTATTGGTTTACTTTATTAATTTTGACGTGCTGATTTAAAAAAAAAGGGGGCCTATTTTGTTCAGTAACATCTTCGGCCGCCATTTTGAATTTCAAAATGGTGGCCATTTTGATTCTCTTTTCTGGAATTCCAGCTAGATTTTTGTGACAAAATGAATATTATAGGCTTACTTTGATAATTTTGATGTGCTGATTTCAAAACAATGCAGTACCAATTGTTTTCAGCCACATCTTCAGCCGACATTTTGAATTTCAAAATGGCTGCCATTTTGATTATTTTTCTGGAATTGCAGCTAGATGTTTGTGCCAAAATGGACATTATTCGCTGCACTTGATCAATTTTGGTGTGCTGATTCCGAAAAAGTTGAGTTCCATTTTTTCAGCCATGTCTTCAGTCGTCATATTGAATTACAAAATGGTGGCCATTTTGATCCTCTTTTCTGGAATTCCAGCTAGATTTTTGTGACAAAATGAATATTATAGGCTTACTTTGATAATTTTGATGTGCTGATTTCAAAACAATGCAGTTCCAATTTTTTTCAGCCACATCTTCAGCCGACATTTTAAATTTCAAAATGGCTGCCATTTTGATTATTTTTCTGGAATTGCAGCTAGATGTTTGTGCCAAAATGGATATTATTCGCTGCACTTGATTAATTTTGGTGTGCTGATTTCGAAAAAGTTGAGTGCCATTTTTTCAGCCATGTCTTTAGTCGTCATATTGAATTTCAAAATGGTGGCCATTTTAAGTCTCTTTTCTGGAATTCCAGCTAGATTTTTGTGACAAAATGAATATTATAGGCTTACTTTGATAATTTTGATGTGCTGATTTCAAAACAATGCAGTTCCAATTTTTTTCAGCCACATCTTCAGCCGACATTTTGAATTTCAAAATGGCTGCCATTTTGATTATTTTTCTGAAATTGCAGCTAGATGTTTGTGCCAAAATGGATATTATTCGCTGCACTTGATTAGTTTTGGTGTGCTGATTTCGAAAAAGTTGAGTGCCATTTTTTCAGCCATGTCTTTAGTCGTCATATTGAATTTTAAAATGGTGGCCATTTTGATATTCTTCTGGTATTCCGGCTAGAGTTTTTTTGCCAAAATGGATTCTATTGGTTTATTTTCGGTGGGCTGATTTTAAACAATTTGGGTGCCTTGTTTCCATGACATCCGCACTTGACAAGTTTATACATCTGCCTTAAGTGCAGGTAGCTCTAGGAATTTCTTAGGTGAAATTGTCCCATCTGATGTTTCCTCGCATACAATGTCCATAAGCGGTAGTTTTTGCGGCCGTGGCTGTTTGTAATCTTTGCGGATTAGCGATATGAGGTATTGGCTTTTTGGATGTGTGGCTTCAGTGATACAAGAGTGATGGCAACCTTTCAGCTTCAAGGTTTTTAGATTTAAACAGTTCCCATTTCAGTTCCTTAACTGTGCTGGATTTGCTGCTCTTGGCATACACTGTGGACACAAAACTTTCAAGCGCATTTGACATGCTGTCTAAGTCAAAACTATCCTCACGAAATTTCCGGAAAACGTCAACTACATCGGAACTGTATTCAAGGCTTAGATAATGCTATATCTACCTCCTTTTTGATATACCGGCAAATTTTCCTCCCCAATCAGCACCTGAAAAGCATGGAGACCTAGTAGTACTTTACTGAGGCATTTCCAAATGCTGAACATCTGGCGCGTATATCAAATGTCCTCTTCGCTTTCTTTTTTTCTGTAGCGAAATTAAACTCTCCTGGAATGCTGCTAGTTGAACACAAATCCATTAAGCAAATGAAGACATTCGTGTGTGGCGAATACACATCTATATTTTGGATGTCTCTGTCAGTCTTGGATGTGTCAAGAACATGCATTGGGATCAAGGTGTCTGCCTCTTCGTGTGAGTGCTCACCAATATTGGGATCAAAGACATCTGGTTTGTTGGAGCCATAAACAACAAGATTTTGTTACCAACGAGCAGCAGCAGGATTTTTAGGGGTACTAATTTGATAGTAGTTGTGTCCTTGATGTCAAACTTTACTGGGTTAACACCAACAGATCTTTTACCATGTGTCTGAGCTTTCAGAGAATTATTGATATATTTGTCAAAAATGACTCTTCCTTCTTTATACAGTACGCAGACATGATTTTATGAATGCTTCAAACAAAGGCATGCGCAAAATCGGAGCAATTTACCATCGATGGTCCCACACATTGTTTCGGCCCTTCACTCTGTTTGATGCATCAGATGTGATTAGATCTCCTCCAGATCCACTAGACAGTTCCATTTTGTTCTCTTTAATAGCATGGTTGAAAATAAGACTATCTGAGGAGAAGAGTGACCTGGGGATAACAGAAAATTTATATTTTCTAATTGTCTTGCATAGAGATTGTATCATACTAGGACGTGACTGCTGAACTACAAGAAATCTTGCTGATAATTGTCGCTCTTCTCTTAGCTTGAGCAGTTTATTACCAACTGCATTTTGTCTTCTTCTGACATGTACTGAATGTCTTCAGCTTCATTTTTTCATTGGATATCAAATTTACTTCTTTGCTGTAGATGCAAGTAATCTCTCTCCCACAAATTCTTTAAATGTGTTTGTACACTTGTCGTCTCTGAAGGGAATATCTTCCTTAGCAGTTTCTGGAACCTCCATGTTCATTGTGGCCTTACACATGAAAGGGTTTCCACCACAGTGTCCAATAAATCCCTCCTTGATTATGGATGAATTGTTAAACATGTGAACTGCTATTGAGCCACTAAGTTGATAATGCCCCTTGGTTGTTGATTGTTCAATGTTGGAATTCTTGAATAAGACTGATTAGCTCAGGGACAATCAAGAAGTGATCCTCATTTTGTGTAATCCAGTATTTCCTGCTGCAATCTTTTATTCTCTGATACGTTGTTCCAATGCTTGATCCACGAACAGATTTGTGAATGGAATGCCTGTTTTAGTCATGAAATCGCCACATCTCATAGCTGCCCACGTTTCTGTTGAAAATTGTAATTTCATTGCCCTCTCATACAGGTCAAGATTAAGTCTTATTACAGTACAGTTTTGTAATATGGACCTACAGTAAAAGCTGATATGCTTTGAGCATGACACAACACTGTATGGACAGCACTGTAATCAGTTGGAGATCTCCTTATAAAGTGGCAACAATTGCACTTTGGGTGATCCTCTTGCTGTTGTGACTGCATAATAAGGAGTTCGTAGCTGCCCAAGTTGGCATATTGTCTGTTTTCAGGATTTCAGCAAACTATTGTGTTTTATGCTGCTCAGAGTCATATAGAACTGTAGAATGCTCTTCAGGCTTAACATATTCAAGATGCTCAGAGTCATCTCGAACTGAAGAATGCTCTGCAGGATTAACAGAGTCAAACTGCTCAGAGTTATCTCGAACTGTAGATTGCTCTTTATAATTAACATAATCAGGATGCTCAGAGTCATCTGAGCAAATGATTCCATAAGCCAAACCCTGTCAAATATCTCTATTTTCTGACAAAAGGATCACAGGAGTGAAATTTAAACTTATCCACAGTTATCGGTTTGCTTTAACTGATGGAAGATATCTGTGGTTTGTGGTAAAATCCATAGGGACCATCTCATTTTTATATATATATATATATTTTTTTTTTTTTTGGGGAGAGATTTGCGCCCCACGTGCACCGTGGATATGTCCCTGACTATGGAATAGACAGTACAAATATATGTAATTATCTAAAAGAACAAAATTGCAAACATAAAATTGAAAATATTTTTGATTAATAAACTTTGCTATAAAAGGACATTCACAGTGCAAATAATGTAATATGTTTTTTTTTTTATATTTGGGAACAAAAAATATGCGAGTGTAAAAGCGTTGAACATGACGCAATCAATTTAATTAAGTGTAAAAAAACACATATACTCCACCACCCAGATTGCCCATATGCATTCCATCTGGTCATATACCCCATACCCAGGTGGATCCAATATCGGGTGTATATGGGTTATCTTTCTCAGATACACCAAATTCAACCCACATTAAACCGACATGGGATACGTGGGTCGAACAGCTAGATTCTTTTTCCTAAATAGCCCACATAAAACCCGTATGGAATTTACATGGGACATATGGATCTTTGATACCCCGCTAAAATCCCATATGATCCGAGTTACTTTGGTAATGATTTTATGAAGGTTCCCTCTTATCAATCCAGTATAAAACAGTTCTCAGTAGTAAGAAGTTTAAGGTATTTTCTCAACAAGTAATAAACAAAAATGGCGGTCGCCATTTTAAAATTCAAAATGGCGACTGAAGACATGGCTGAAAAAATAGCACTAAGCTTTTTTTTTTAAATCAGCACACCAAAATTAATAAAATCAGCCAATAAAACCCATTTCAGCACAAAACCTAGCTAAAATTCCTCAAAAAAACAAACAATTAAAATAGCTGCGATTTTGTATTTCAAAATGGCGGACGAAGATGTTTGTCAAAAATGGCACCTAATTTTTCCAGAATTCAGCATATCCTAATTGACAAAAGTAGACCAAAATATTCATTTTGGCACGAAAATCATACCAGCTCCAATTTTCTGACATATCGGACCGTCCTATTTACAATGATGGTCCCACGTTAAAGAAACATGAACACTTGGAAATTCTCATACTTTTGTGATGTACTGAAAAGATTAGCGTAGTGGTGAAACAATTTCATCTGTTATAAAAGAGGACCCAATTTCAGTTCAAAATTTAAACTTCCTAATAGTAGACAATTTCTGTAGTTTTTATACCCAGTTCATGTTCTATTCACAGGAATAATGGACACTTCAGCCTACCACTGCAAGTGCCTGGTAGCATCACTAAGTGGTCATTCCAAGCAGTGGGAGTCTCCAGCCATTCCGCCATGTGTGTAGCTCATCCTAAGGATCTGCGAGTTTTCCAAAACATGTTTATTCAGTTGTCTTTGCCCTACTCTGTAGTTCGAAATGAACAAGTGGAAGTATTGGCTACAGTCTTCAATTACCATAACAGAGAACTAAAGGTGATCTTTTTTAAATCATACAAACAGTACAGGTGCGCTTACATTGTATCCTCATTTATGATTCAAAACATAAATTCCTGTCGTCCTTCCTTCCTCTCCAGTAAGAACTAATAAAAAATAAATGTCAGCATCCATTACCGCAGATATGTTTTGTTACAATTGTTTTAACTTTGTTCATTATAATCCCTCCCTATGATCAACATATCTAAACATTCCTTTTGGGTTTTCCTTAGTAACTCTTGGATGGTGTGATAGGCTTCATAGAAATTAGGTGCATTAAAATACTCAACAGCACGCTTAAAAGAAGTGCCGATCTCTAGGTAGCATGGACAGGGCTACCATGTTATAGTTTTGGTATGTCAGGTCTATTATCGACCAGATTGCATTCGGTTCATGTTGGAGGGGGAGAAGGTGCCCTCAAGATTCCCACCTCTCTTAAAAAAATGCATTAGTTTGACACATTTGGGTACAATTATGAAAATATTTATGTTTGTGCTTTTATAGCAATTACATTTCCAATCATTATACTTCTTATCAGAAATCAATAGATGACCTTTGTGTGGGTCCTTTCATTATTGTATGGTACTACACTTGCATGTATTTTGTCTTACTCTTTAATGACCTACCTATTGAACATTTAAAATATATTAAATTGTAGAAACATCTTTCATTCCATGCTTTCATTAAACTACTGTAGGTAATAAAATAAGCGCCTGGGGCGCTTATGAAAATAGAATTGCACTACTTTTTGGGCCCAAAGTTGCTTCCTGACTAAGCACTAGTCCCACAATAACCAAAACAAAAACATTGTGAGCATCACACATAAAATTAACAAACAATGTAACAATTCTTGACTACTTTAAGTCTTCAAATCAACCAAACGAATTAGTTTATCAGTGAAAAAATGTCGGGTAGGTGTTTATTACAAAGGGGTGCTTAATACGTCGGTAGGGTATATCTTTTCTCATACACTTCTTTTTAAAAGGAGGGATCTCGTGGATGTGATTTTTGTGAGCTGTTGAAGGATTAGGCTTAATTTAAGATGATTTGAAATCAATATGAATTTCATTTATAAGCTCAAATATTCTTTGTATTATGGTAGAAAAGAAAATGTGGTTGTTGTTTAGTCTCTGCTTGGTACACCCTCATAATTTGAGACTGGAAATTCAGAAATGTATTTGATTTGATTTCAGACAACAGAGATATAGGTGGATGCACAGCAATCTATGCAGCTAGTTTTTGGATGAGTGCTCTTCTTTAAATATACAGCTTGCAATAGCAAGCAAAGTGAAGCAACATCTTAACCAAGAATTAGATGTAAGAAAAACAGTATAAGAAACAAATTTTAACATGTGAAAATATTTTATATATTGCATCAGTGGTGCAACAATAGGGTCAGAAGGGTGGATGAACCCTATGAGGTCTGACTGAAAAGCAAATTTAAGGCCCAAGCTATGACACTGCACCTGAACTCTAGTTGCGCCACTGTATGGCATGCATTATGGTCTGATAAAGAAAAAAGTACTAAACAGATTTTTCCTGTAAAAATTATTACTTTTAACAAAATCTTCCATTACAGGTGAAGCTATACTTTAAGACAGGAAAAGGCCTGTGTGCTGAAGCTGAGCCAAATCAACGGTCAATTCCAAGAAATCTTACGATCCCTGCAAATGATGCGGTCTCAGTTCGCTATGTGGTAATCCCTATCGAGACAGGGGAGCACATCATTGAAGCTGCTGCCTTTTCAGTGATGGGAATGGATGGAATTAGGAAGAAGCTGAAAGTTGAAGTAAGTTTGTTAAACAAGAGTCCTGGAAAATAGTCTGAAGACAAGGGAGTTTTACATATTTATTTATGAAAATCTATTGTCATCCTTACCCTTTACTTCTTAAACTGCTTAAGGCCCTTTTTGTTTTATTGCCAGGTTGATGTATTGTATGTTGGTTAGACAATGTAATAACTTGCATTGTTTGATAATTTATCTGATAGTTGGTTTCATAGGCCTAGTAGAATTGGCAGTGGAGCCATGGGGAAGGTGCCCTTGACTTGTTTGAAAACTTGCACATTTTGTTCCTTTTTATTGATGAGAACTGCCTTACTTCTTGAACTTGTATCTCTTTCAAAGAATTTGAGTGGGTTGCTTTCTGTTCATGAAAAAATATTAAAATTATATTTAATTTAAAAAAAAGAAATCTTATTACCCCATCCACTTTTCTTTTGGTGTTTAAGTACTAAGGATACTTTTACAATTTAAATTTATAAGAGGGTGGCATGCCCCAAAATGTTGTTTCCCCTTAGTTTCAAAGTTCTTTCACCGTCACTGAATTAGAAATATGTCATTCCCTTGGTTTAGGTTCAAGCTTATACTATCTCAAATGAGTGAGTTTTTGGGAGGAAACAATTTCAAGCTTTGGTAAATATTTCTTCATCCTTGTTTCTGCCCCACTGTCAATATGCACACTTTGCTTGTAGGTATATGGAATAATACAGAAAAAACCAGGTTTTCGTAAGGGGTTGGGTAATACAGGGTCAGGGGAGAATTCTACATCCATGCATGAAAATGTTTCCCCATCCTACAAACCTTTTTGCAGCTTATGTGGTACAACTGCCCGTCCCCCTCCCATTAAACAATATACTTATTACTGTTTGAAATTCAGCAAATTGGCATTTAATTGTTATAGGGGCAAGTATAATTCATATATAATTGTTGCAAGTCTTTTCAAGTTAGAGCTTTACTGCCATTTTTACATGATGTATTGCATGTTTTTTTAGCTCACAACAAAGACTCCTGACTGAAGAACACTAACTTTCAAATATTTTGTGCATAAAATTGGCAATTTTTGAAATGATTTTATAGTAAAATATATATTTCTTTTACTCAACAGCCTGAAGGAGTTTATCGTACTGAGCAATTCACAAGTTTGTTAGATCCAGAGCATATTAACACACAGAATGATGAAGGTAACTTTGGAGATGGTATTAAGTTTCTTCTCAGCTCCTTTTAGGAAGGGCAGCGACTCGGGGTCTCAAATGTTTATTCAAATAGCTGCTAGGTCTGTAGTGCAGTGGGGTTTTGAAGGGTTGCGGAATCTTAGCTCCCTTCAAATTATTGTTATAGACCCCCCTCAATATTTTTTTAATATTATTATTATATTTAATATTATACATATATTTCTGGATGAGAAAGGCTCTAAATAAATAAACATTTATTGGTAAGTGAGTGAATAATTCATATTTTAAAATATAGCCAGAATTGAAAAAAACCTTATAATCAAACAATTTAGAATCTGAATCGTCATATGTATTTAACATTTTGTGAAACTATTATACACCTTAAAAAAGAATTGAATGAGGGTTTGTTTGGAGATCCTAAACATTTAAAGGATGTGACATATGTTGTATAGGTAAAATTTTCCAATTTTTAAAGGGAAGTCAGAATATAAATATCTTTGTCAATTTTCCACCAGAATATTTAAATGCATTTGAATTACCTGATATGATATAAACTTCACTTTCCTCCCCATTGAAGCAAAATATTACATTTTGAAAGCTATTTGAAAGCTGAATTTAGATGCCCATCATCAAAGTCACCCATAAATTTCAGACAATTTTAACATGAGGGATTAAGACTTATTTTTCCGAATTGAGTAGTAATGTGTTCTTTGATATAAAATACGATACAAAAAAAAATCAAATTATTCATTTTAGGTACTCATTACAGCATTTCTTAAATTGTATTAATTTTGCTATTTTGTTTTGCCTTTTTTTTTCAGCTGCTCCCAATAATGAACAATTGAACTTATTTGATATTCATTTACCTGAAAATTATGTTCCAGGCTCGGAATCGTGCAAAGTTAAAGTTATTGGTAAGTATGATTTCCATTTTAAAAGCATGCATTTCTTCTCTGCTGAACTAACTAAGAGTATTAAAAGTATATAATATATGTGTTTAACATTTCTTGACCACACATGCAATCAAACTTGAATGGATCCAGGTCTTATAATAAAACCCTGTATGGTATGGCGAACAGCTTGAAAAGGGTACCAAAATTAAGAAACATGCCAAAAGCTATGTTAGCATTGATCACACATTGATTATTCTATGATTGACTGAAAATTTATGTGAAACATTGCAATGAATTATGGCAATGTATCGATGAAATTGAAACCATATATGTGTTTTCTTCATTCTAGGGGGTCTGACAATTGCTTATGATATGTTATAACAATGATTAATTTATAGATCTATATAAGGATACGATAACATGCAATGTGAAAGTAAGATTTTAGATTTTAATTCAGTTTAAATTTCTTCTATCCTTACAAATTAATGTATTTTTATATAGTTAAAATAGTTTGCCATTGTTTTAACATTGATAACCATGCAAACAGAGTAAGACATTTTGCTTTTTCATGATGATTAAAGGAATTATATAGACCTTTCTAAATCTGAAATCGGCAATTTCTGGATAACTAATTCAAATAATTTTACATGGCTGAGATTCACGTGTCCATAATAAAACAATCGTATACTGGAGGAATCTTATAGACCAATAAGATACTGGAGAAATCTTGGCCGTTTGCACAATTTATGCACGGTATGGGACCATGCGCATGAAAAAATGTTTTCAAGCGCACGTGTCGTACGTGCGTTAGACAGGAAGGAAATACGCGCGCGTATTGCTGCTTACACCTTTTCCCTCAAATTTGCACCTGATTGGTTGGGAAACAAAGGAAAAGTTCCCCAGCATTTGATTGGTCGAAGTACTGAAGAAATCACGTTCAGCTAAATTCGGTTTGAAAAGGTATATTGGGTTGTTCTCTGTGATAGAGGACAATTAACCTTTCCAGGTTTCCAAATAGGCCACCCCACCATAGCAACGCAGTAACTATGTGGGCCAAACAAACCTCAAATTCGCAATCGTGCATTTAATACTAATGCGTTGACATTTAGATGTTCGCGAGGCCTGCATGCCGCAAGCTTTTATTCATTTATAGCACTTCTCCGGATGTTTAGAGTTTTTAGCAAATAGGATTAAGAAAATTCAGTTTGCTAACTGTTCTGGGTAACTGCAGTCAGATTTTCAAAGCCCGCAGCGGGTCCGTAAGAGCAATTTTTGTTCTCCATTTTTCCGTCACTAAGTTTGTGTGTGTTTTGTACAGTAAGTTGCATTGACTACATGAGGGCGCGCCTTTAGCTAGCTGTACTGTACCAGTACCGCGTAGGATGTTTCCATCCACTTAGTTATGAAGATTTTGTTGCTAGGCAAATTTGTGTGGTGATTAGTTGAAACAAGTTGTCAATCATTAAACTCAGAAAGGTTGATTAAAGAAATGAATTGCGGGAGGGGGACAATGATGATATCTTATTTCTTGTACTTGTAGCAGTTATGAAATTTCAATGCTCTGCAAGACTTTGATGTAAACAGCTGGTAACAGACTTGTGTGAAATTACATTTGAACTTTCCTGAAAATCTGTATGTATTCTGTTGGAATAAATATTCATTGTTATTTATTCAAAACAAAACCTATTGTGTACATGAACAAATGAGCAAAACCTGTTCTTTTTATTTAAATGGTTTAAGAACAAAATGTTTCTAACGTTTTAAAAAGAGCTTTATTAATTTTCAAGAAATTAAAAAAAGACTTTCAGGAATGTGTTTCCATGCGAGTCTTTCACAGCTTTGAACATGAGTAATCCTTTTACGAATTAAGATATCAACATGTTTGGATGTTTTTGCAGCTTATCTTTTTGTTCAGTAAAGAAACACACACATTTTACCTCAAAAGGTAGCAAGTCAAACAATATTGGAGGCTTTCATGACCTATTTATAATTCAGTATTTCACTCCTGCATTCCCCTAACTCTCTCAACGGGTGGAATTTGTCTACAGATATTGGTGGAAAAATGAAAAATGTGTGTGTCGAGGGTGGTGGGGTCAAAATTATGCCATGATACAGACAATCACCATACAACATACATAAATTCGGAAAAAGTGACTCCTTAAAATCCTGCTTATGCCTATCTCCCTTCTCTTTTTTCTTAGTTCAATCAATCTTAAGATTGAACTCCAAAATATTAAACTTCTTTCCCTACCAAACTTTTTTAGTTTGATTGAAAACTACTGAAAGAAGTCTTCATATTTTTTTAATATACAAGTAGCACTATTTCTTTCTACTTATGCGATAAAACGTTTCTTTATTCTCAATGTACACTTTTCTTCCTACCAAAGGAACTCTGATGGGACCCATCATTACCACTATCATTGAAGGCCTTGACAATCTGATCCGTATCCCACGGGGTTGTGGCGAGCAGACAATGATCTATACCTCCCCTAATATATATGTCCTGAAGTACCTGACTGATACAGACACCCTGACACCTGAGGCTGAGGCACCTGCATTTAAGAATATTCAAGACGGTAACAATTATTCTCTGATTATTAGAAAAGTTTGTTTTGTGTTTTACAGTGATATTTTCATTTGATGAATTGCTACTTATTAACTGATATGGCACTAAGTTGTATAAATTGCATGAATTTGTATTTCCCCAGGTATTGTTACTTGATGTAAGGACATTAATAATATTGCAAACTCTGGTCAAAATGTATACTTTTTTAACACATGGAATCAAACGGATGATCTGTGATTCGTTTTCTTTCTGCTGTTTGAGCACATAAAAGAAGATGTTAATGATATTCCAGCACTGAGCAAAAATATATCAAATTTACATTGGAGGTATGTGAACTTCTTTGTAATTCTAAGAGGAATAAGCAGAATTTTCTTTCTAAAATGGTGAGAAAAGGGAAGGGGGGGGGGCGGAAGGAGAAGAGGGGGTATAGAGATCATAAAATGACCTTAAAATGTGTTTGAAAATCACCATACAGAAGATATAAATATGAAAAAAACGGGAAAAGTTGCATCCCCAAATTCCACCTATGCTATATATGTGACTGGATAACTGAAATCGGATATTTTTGTAGTCTCTTTCCAATTTTTAAAGATTTGGCTCTGAATTTAATTTTAAGATCAAAATTTGGCCCCTCTGTCTATTTATTAGCAAATTTGAAGTTAACTATTGTGAACTATATATATTCAGTGTACTTCAGAAGTTTTAATATGATTTTTTTCTATGAAGTGATACACATAAAGAAATAAACAATGTTAAAGCAAATTTTTGGCAGGTTACATTCTTGGCATGTTACATTTTGATTACAGGAAATGTAAAATATAGGATTTCTATTTAAGTGACTTGTTGTTTCTTAGAAACAATATTAAAGGTATTACTTTATAAAGAAGCAGGTATTCTAGTTGTGGTTCTGATTACAGGTGTAATGTCTGGATAAACTTCCTATTCGAATTTTAACGTTAAGGCAACCATGGCCATTTGATTAACCAATTGTGAAGTACCAATTGGAGACCCACTGTGAATCAAACAGGAGACTGCTTGCTTTTCAAAGTGACACTTTCACCAAAAATGTTTTTTTTTTTTTTTACAACATGTCGTAGCTATGACTTGTGTGAATACTTATGCCAGGGAACTGCCATTTAGAAAAAAATATAAATAGCAACTGCCTGCTTATACCATGCATTACTATACTTTACTTTTACAGGGTATCTAAGAGAACAAAATTATCGTCGTGGTGACGGATCCTTCTCAGCATTCCCTAGTAGAGCAGGCAGTACATGGTAAGACTATGATTAATTACAGTTGGCTTCATTTTTGCTTTGTAACTTTCATCTATTGTTAACATGAAATTTAAGTTTTGGTTGGTTGAAGATCCTCTTTTTAATTTAAGTTCCACTTTAAAAAGAATTTGAAAATTAGTTACTCAGTTTTTTTTTAAGGAAAGGTAGAGTATTCTTAAACAGGAGGAGTGGAATCTTATTTAATTGGCCTAATTTCTTCAGGCACCTTCAGGCCTTTCTTTAAATATGTGACTGGTGGGTCATTTGGGCCAATTATTTTACAAGTTTTCAAGTTTCAAGTGCATAAGGGGCCTTACTTCCAAATATGTATGTGAAATGGTTCTTGAAAAACTATCCCACTATCATTTGTTTCAATGTCACTAGTACTTGTTCCCCTGTTTTAAGCATTAAACTCTTGGGTAAATGGCCTTTGTCTATAAAAGTCCTTGGTTGTGGAATGCACTGTGGCTCCTAAATGAACTAAAATGTATAAACTTAAAAACATTTTTTGATAAAAATGGGTTGTCTAATTGTGTCTGATCGATCCATTTTATGTTTATTTAATATCTTGTTATTTCTGTATTCTTCTTTTTGTTTTCATATCTAATTCGCCTGTATTTTTCATATCTAATTTGCCTGTATGTAAAGCTCTTTTGAATGTTTTTATATAATGAGTGCTATATAGATTAGAAATTATTATCATTAATTTGGTAGTATTAGGGACTAGACAGGTTACCTCCTGGTAGGAGGTAGGCCTTGGCTCTTGGATCAGGAAGTTGTATTTGGTTCAGTGTAAAAATTCCTTTGGCGTATACTCTAATACTCCGTCAAAAATGCATGCCGTCTCCTATGTGCTGATTTATTTGATGGTTGCATTATCAAGAAAATATAGGCATTCTTCTATTTCCCTTTTGGTAGGTTAACAGCGTTTGTGGCAAAAGTTTTCTGCCAGGCAAGCACATTCATCAATGTCGACCCGCAAGTCACCTGTGGTGCATTGAACTGGATTAAAGATAACCGACAGAGATTAGATGGCTCCTTTGACGAACTTTCACCAGTTTATCATCAGGAAATGATTGTACGTTACCTTTGAACTGTTCTGCATTGAATAATAACATGATGTTTTATTTGTATTGTACTTTGATATATATGTTACTGGGATCACAAATCATATACTGTTATACTTGAATTTTGTTTAATAGATTAGTTCAGTGGTCAACCGAGCATATTTTATGAAAGAGGACTTCAATCAGAATACCGAAGAGACTACGCCAATATTCTGTTAAATCTTTATTTTTCCTTCAGGGTGGAGTTCGAGGTGATGGTGGTGTTTCTATGACTGCCTTTATTTTGACTGCATTTAAATCTTGTGAATGTGATGTAAGTATCCTGGAGTATCTTTTAATTTCCTACTTAATTAAGGTACTTTGGGTATGGGTTTTTTGTCATTCTTGGATCATGTGTATGAAACATTTGTCAGAAAACCAAATAGATCTGAACCAGCTAAATCTCAGATGGATCTACAAAGCCCAGATCAATTTTCATCTGAACCACATCAAGTGTGACATGGCACAAATTTATATTAACTTAAGTTATATCTGCCCAATATATTTTTTTTCTGGCCAGATGTGGAAATTATATCAATCCAGATCTAGATTCGATCTGGGATTTATATCTGGCCCAGATCTGAGATTGATATCTGGGCCAGATCTGAAACTTTGTAAGGAAAAATCTGTTTTGCTATTGAAGAAGTAACTAGATATATGACAGTTTCACTTACGGAGAATTGTTGGTGCCAACATTGAACAAGATGGGATCTTACCCCCTCACTTGGCTGCTAAAATGTAAGAGTATTTTACTAGCACCGTTTTCCTATCAATCCTTGTTAGATTTAAAAATTCCATTTCAGGGAGCTACAGAACCTCTACGTGCAGTACGGGTGCAACCCCAAAAATAAGGTACTTTTAAATACCCTAAAGATAAGGTACTTTGAAATACCCTAAAAGATAAGGTACTTGTATGTATTGCATCGAATGAGTCTACACATTTGACTAGCCTACACAAAACGTATGGGGTTTATCATTTTCCGCTCTGGATTGTCCAAAATTGTCCAAAAACAGATTGCTCATAATCTGTTTTGTTGATTTTCTCTAAAAGGCGACGATGAATTTCAAAAGGCAGTGTTGAAAAGTTTTGAATATCTATTTACTATCCGTCCACAAAATTTCAAGATATCCAGTGAAATTATGGACAATCCAGAGTGGAAAATGAAAAAAAATCATACGTTTAGTGTGTGGTAGTTAATCAAATGTGTAGGCTCATGCGATGACAGGATAAAAGCACCTTATCTTTAGGGATATTTCAAGGTACCTTATCTTTAGGGTTGCACCCGGACTGACAAGCTGGCTGGTGCTATGCACCGCTAAATTGGAACCTCTTTTGTTGATAATGTATATAAAACAGACCTAACCACCATTTCTTCCACAAAATATTACTAAAAGAATATTCGGCAATATTTTCGGCAATTAATGTTTTTTGTCAATGGCACAAGTAGAGTGCTTAGGGTCCGTGGATAAATTGGTGTTGGAGCCCTCCATAAACAGCCAGATCCGACCTGATATATAAGCAGGTTAGGTCAGACTTTTCTTCTTTATTTTCTTTATTCTAAAAACCACAAGTAATTATGATCAAAGTTCCCTTATCAATGGCTCAATTGTAACAGTTCTCCTGGGTTGTTGTGGAAGTTGGTGTTGAGTATCAAATTAGCAGTGGATGAAGTCCTTATTGTGTGTTTCAGCAGTTATTTTATTTATGATATGTGATCTCATTCTTTGCTACATTAAGTTTGTGGCTATGATTTACTGGAACAAATTTTTTTTTAAATAATGACAAGTCATTATTCCCCCCCTCCCCCCCTTCTACCTCCCATCTTTACATTGACGTATTTGTTTAATGAAAAAACCATAAAAACTTATTCAGATTTTGAATATACTCTTCATTCTTCAACAACGAACTCATTCATTGTGGCTTTTCTGTTGTCCTCTTTTGCCAAAGCTGCGATTGGAAAATGACAGCGCACACGGAGCCATATGATCAGCTGTGTGTTGTTTGGTAGTGTGTTACTTATGCCACAGAATTGCCAGATTTACAAAGACTGTAAACTGATTGCCGGGCTAATTGTGCCTGGGTGGAGAGGTTTACGCTCACAAACAGCAGAATAGTAGGCAAAAATGAAATATATAAAAAGATGCTGCTATCTTAGACTGTAAAGATATAAAATTGTTTGAGCTCTTTTTTACCAGTTTCAATTCAGCTTAAGTTGTGATTTGCTCGGGCCTCTTAATTTTCATTTTTTTCGGGGGCCCGTGGGGTTTACCCACCCTTTCCACCATGTTGTTGTAACAATGTGTGTTGTCTTAACAACCAATCGATTTAGAATTTTATGTATTTATTCTTTCGGTCTTTCTTTCCTACCTTAATGCAATGAAAATTGTGTTTAAAAATAGAATGGGTTGTAGCATAGCATAGCATAGCAATGTTTAACATCCCAAAAGCATCCAGTGCTGGACATTATATCAAGACAGCCACGGATTTCGATAAGCAGTTGTGAACTCACTGCTTGCAGAAGTCATACAATTTGAAATTTTGTTTTTCAGGGACAAATCTCTACAATTGCTCATGCAGTTGATTATCTTGAGAACCACGTGGATAGTCTTAATCGTCCTTATACCGCTGCAGTTGTTACTTATGCCCTCGCTCTTGTTAATAGTCAACGAAAACATGATGCTAATGCAAAGTTATTTGAGCTCTCAGTGGAAGATCAAGGTAAGTGAAAAGAGTCTATGGATATCTTGATAAAATCCTCGTATTCACTTGGTCAGAAATGTGACATGAGGTCATCAGACCGCATGGCAACTGCGCGCATTCACCCCGCATTGGAGTGAAAACAAAAGCAATCCGCTGTGATTGTTTACGTGCCATACGTACCGCACACAGTAAACGCATACAGACTTGCCCACGTGTATCGCGAAAAAGTTTGTTTTCACTCCGACAATGACGTCATCTCCCGGACGTGACGTGCACCGACCAAGTGAATACAACTTTGGCAATACGCATTTCTTGTAATACAACTTTCTTTCGTTATTGAAATAACTAAATATTGAAAGATTTTTTTGGTGATTTTATCAATTTGGTTTAACTAATTGTACTTGAAAATACTCTTGCTAAGTTTTTTGTTAGATATTAAATTTTAGTCCAAGGATAAAAAGATATTTGATAAATAATAATCTAAGAAACGAATAGTATCTCTACGTCATTAAACTCTATACTGCAATTTACAACTATACAAGGATTTTTCAGTAATATTCCTCCCAGGAATTTGGTGATCGGGGTATATCATCCTTTACCACTTGCGCCTCAGTCTGTTTGTTTGTCTGTCAGTCAGCAAAATGTTTTTTGATATAGAAAATAAATCTTCTTTTCAAGAGAAATCATATCAAAGTGTATATGTCCTAAAACAGTCCGATTCGTGCTCCCTATCGGGGGATCCTTTACAGAAGTATCTATCCATCCATCCATCCATCCATCCATCCATCCATGTTCATTTGTAGTGGGCACCTTTTCCATAGGATACAAAGCGCCCAGAATGCTGCCCCAAAGTTCAGTAAGTAATACATGATTAAAAAAGAAAAGTCTTGAGACGTGTTTTGAACTGTCCAAGTGAACTGGCATGGCGAATGTGTGAAGGCAAAGATTTCCAAACATGGGGTGCTGCAGCTGAAAAAGCCCTAGAACCAGCTTTGGTGTTAGTTCTGGGTTCAGTCAGGAAGTTTTCAGAAGAGGAGCGAAGGGATCGTGCTGGTGTATAAAGTTTCAGACTGTTGGATATGTATTCAGGTGATTGATGTATCAGGGATTTGTAGACAATAAGACATGTTTTGTATAAAATTCGCTGTGACACAGGGAGCCAATGCAATTTTTTGAGCAAGGGTGAGGCATGATCACGACGACGTTTCCTGAAGATAAGCTTAGCAGCTTTATTTTGGAGTTTCTGTAGGCGATTTACATTTTTCATGGTAATACCATTCAAAAGGGAATTACAGTAGTCCAAACGTGATAGGATGAGTGATCGAAGAACATAATGACAGGTTTCAACGTCAATGTACCGACGAATCTTGCCAATGTTTCTAATGTGATAATTAATTGTTTTACTAAGTTGTGTCACATGGTTGTCCATTGACATTCTATTATCGAAAGCAACTCCCAGATTTTTAACTGAAGTGACTGGTGAGATGCAAGTATTGCCAAATACAAACTTGAGGTTCTCAAGGGCTTTACTAGCATTTGATGAAGAGATTATGATACACTCTGTTTTGTCCTTATTAAGTTTAAGTTTGTTTGCAATCATCCACTGTTGGATATCTTGCACACAGGAGGTCAGTTTGAATAAAGCACATTCAGCATCGAGTGGAACTTTAGGGTTAAAGGCTAAGAAAATCTGTATATCATCAGCATATATGTGATACTCGATCTTGTGCTTCCGCAATATGTCACCTATTGGGATAGTATAAAGTGTGAATGACAAAGGTCCTAAAACAGAGCCTTGTGGGGTCCCATATTCAAGATTTACAGTGTTGGAGTCAGCTCTAGGAACATGGACATGGTTAGTCCGACAATTAAAATATGATGATAGCCAATCCAAAGCGTTGCCAGAAATGCCAAAGCTATGCTCAAAACGACGAAGCATGATTTGGTGGTCTAGCGTATCAAAGGCGGCAGACAGATCCAACATAAGAAATAAAATAGCTTTCTGCTGGTCGAGCGCTTGAAGGACATAATCTTGCACATGTAGTAGGGCAGACTCAGTACTGTGTGAAGTTCGGTAGGCCGATTGTAGTGGCTCAAAAAGTTTGTGTTTGTTGATGTGTTCAGTGAGTCTACTGGTTACAACTTTTTCAATATATTTTGAAACTGTAGCAATGTTTGAGACTGGGCGGTAGTTTTTGAGTTCATTTTTGTCCAAAGATTGTTTTTTGATGATGGGAGTTATAATTGCATGTCCATACGCTTTCGGGAAAATACCATGTTCCAAGGAAGCATTCACAACTTCTGTAAGTTTCGGGAGGATAGTTTTCACATGTTGTTTCAACAGCCATGTTGGAATCATATCAAGAGCACATGTCACAATGCATCTATCCAAAATCAAAGTTTGTATAGGAATAACATAAGAATCAGACACATTTCGAGCGCGGGGAACTCAACCACTGCAAAGGGTTCAAATTTTTCTTCATAATTTGAAATAATGGCATATGAATTATCTTTTCACCTTGCGCTTTAAAAATTCACCATGCGGTTTTCGAGAAATTTGAAGAAAAGTGATGAATTGTTATTATATGTTACCCTTAGGCAGTCGCGCTTTAAGAAGGTTTGCTGAAATTATGAGAAATAACTTACGGATTTGTGAAAATTATTTAGCAATATCTGCGTGATAGTAACGAACTTGTTTTACTCTAGCGAAATTGAACATGAATGAAGCAAACTTTGTTACAAACCTTTAATGAAATAACTGATAAGTGTCTATGACTGAAACTTCACAATACAAATGGCGTCTTTTAGATGTCACTGTAACTTCAGTGAGCATACTTGAGTCTCCCGATCGGGGGACTTACTGAGTCCCCCGATCGGCGGTACGAACCGAAGTGTAAAATGAGGTCATATTTTTAAATTGGTCACCATAGTCTTTAAATAAATATATGCACCCTAACTATTAAATACCTAAGGAGTATAAATTCTTTAGAGAGAGTTTTAATTGAGTTCTGTTTATTCTCTCTATTCTTCACTTTCTTCAAATCTCATGTCTCAACTCATAAAATGCAAAGCATGCATGCCTATTTACAATACACCAAACAAATGATATTTCAAGGGCAAAGAAGTATGTCACAACGCATAGTAAGGTGTATCATACAATTCAAATTCATGTCAAAGAGAGTTATTTGTAAATACACCATCTACAAAACACAAATTCATGAAATGGCATAATGTAGAAATATGATATTTCATTGTTTACGTTTGTATATGGTTAGGTTTATCGTCACTCATTGAAAAATATGGATTGTCTAAAAGAAAGGTTTTCAATAATTTACTACAAACTTGTGTAAATGTTGTCGAACTTTTAAAATGAGCCTGTTCTGTATCACGTGTACTCTGACACCCACCTCCCCTCCTCTGTGTGTGTGTGTGTGTGTCTCTCTCTCTCTCTCTCTCAAACTCTCTCTCTCTCTCTCGATGTATTTCAAACGCGCAACCGTTTAATATATTATTACCGAAGAACCGTTTTTCAACGAAAGTGCTCTTTTGAAATCTTAACATATAATAAGCTCTTGGAATATCAAAGCTTGTTCAACCGACGGCACTAATCTGAACCGACGGAATAAAATCTGAACCGACGGATTAAGATATTAGGGGGCGATCGCCCTCCTCTCCTTTCCTCGCCCTCTTCTGGCTATGCCACTGCTGTACACACATGCATTATTCTAATTGATTAATTTTCTTGAAAATATGATCTAAATCTATCACTTTCAATGTTTCCTAATCTCAGACAAACTTTGGCGAAACTGTTTGGATGCTGTACCAATTTTCCTATATTCCCAAATGCAGCATATTGTGTTGGCACCAACCGCACGTACACCCCTATCCTGCTTGTGGTAATTGTTGTGAAGTGAAAATTATCTTACTGAACGTAAGATAATCTCTGAAAGACATCAAAACTTGAGAACAATTTTTACCATCTAAGATAAGGAGCAGATGCCCTAAAGTTTGTGTGTGTTCAATTTGTTTAGATGAGTTCATGTAATTATAAAAGAAGAAAGGGTTATGTGGAAGTAGAGGAATAAAGAGGTGAGTAGGTGAGGGGAGGGTTGGTTGGTAGGAATTGCACCACTACTTGTCATATTCCTAAAATCTTCAACAGTGACTGTCAAGCTGATATACAACCAGTTCGGATCTGTTATTGTAGTTGTATAACATAGGAAAATCTTTGGTCGCATTATATTATCTATAAATTGAAAGTAATTTTACGCACTGAATCTTCTAATTACCAGCTGCTGGCACCCGTCACTGGAAGACGCCAGGTGTTTCGAATGCTCTTGCTGTTGAAACTGCTGGGTATGCTATTTTGGCCCAGGTCCTGCTCAACAACAACGCAGCAAATTTCAAAATTGTGAAGTGGTTGACTGAGCAGCAGAATTATGGAGGAGGATTTTATTCCACACAGGTAAGCAGAGAATCTGCAAAGAGAGTGTCTCGTCCCAAGAAAATTGCTTGACACATTATGATGAAATCTGCCATATACCAGTGACGTCAATTTTGCAGTGTTTATGCTTGTCAATGTATACTGTATGTGTAAATATTTTCATCATTCGGAAATGTTGAAATGTGTTGTATATATCTCCACAGTAACTGGCTTTTAATCCTCAGTCAAAAGGCCTTTTCAAATCTGAATCGCTTTCCGAAAAAAACTTTAGAAATGTCACATGGCTGAAATTCACATGCCCATAATGGACCAATGGTATACTGGGGAATCTGATCAACCAATCAATTACTGAGAGATTCTTGCCAGTCTGCACAATTCACACATGGTATGGGACCAAGCGTATATTTTCCAACGCTACTTCCTACATGCATTATGATACATGAAGTTAATATGTGAGCACATTGTTTTTGATTGGTCAAAAATACTGAAGAAATCACGTTTGGCTAAACTTAGTTTGAAAGGTTTAATGAAAAACGGTAAATTTGTGTAACAGTTGTTTGATAGGATGCCTCGGGACTCTTTAAAGATCTACAGACTGAAAAAAGGGTGTTCTCATTAGTGGCCTATTAAGAGGAGCAGTGCATTATGGATAAAACTTTGAGTTTTTATAAACAGCATATTTAGTTTATGCTCTCAGTGCATTTTACCCACTACAAGTCAACTTGAAGCTCAAAACTACAATTCCCTAAAAGTGTTTTAGCCTCTAGGAAACTTGAATCGTTCTTCTACCATTTCTTCTACAGGATGGCAGATGAATTTTTCTACAGCAAGTTCTTATTAATACGTAGAACAATAATTCATCAAGTTTATAATCACATTGCTTAGTATTTGATAGAACCATTCATTGCAATTCAGTATCTAAATGATATGGTGCCTTACCTTATCCTTCGACCACTGCCGAAATACATTTGACAACATCCTGCCAGGTGTCTTTATCTGACATCGCTATGCCTACAGTAGTTCTTGGAATTGATGTTCCTAACAATCACATCCACGAAATTCATACATTGTCTACCTCTCTGCGTGTGGTGGGACGCTGCCAAACTAGTGATCAGAATTTTAATTATCCTTTGCTCAATGGCAGTGCCCGTAAAGTGTGCTCTCCTCCTCACCACAGCTGTAGAAATTGGCAAGATTATCCCATAGATTTGTTGTTTTGTGAGTTGGTCTTTCCAGTTGGTTATCTAGACTATCATTAAGAGTCTAGGGTTATCTACATATTACTGTGTTATTTGAAGCAATAACTCTTAATATTGCCATCGATTGATATTTCAGGATACAGTGGTTGCCTTGGAGGCCCTTGCTGAATATTCAACAACTGGCGGACAGTCTGACCTCAATCTTCTGTGCAATATTGACCACACTGCTTCAAAATTGGAAGCAGTACAATATGCCATAAATGAAGGCAATGCCCTTGTGCAAAGAGAACAAATATTTGTTGTAAGTGAATTTCATGTTTTCCACTCCTGTGATTTTTGGATTTCAGTAAAAGAATTTGCTTTTGGGGCATTTGTTTAATCACTATGACAGTAGAAAACATGCCTCAGAAGGATTTGTAGCAAATAAAAGTAAGCTATAGATCGATCTCAGTAACATACATAGTACAAAGAGTTTGTTTCTCGAGGACTATCATGAAGTGAAGCAGGTTCATTTTGGAAGATGAAGATCTATTTCTCAAACTAAAGTTCCTTACGACAGTTCAAAAATTATTTTCAAGTTAAAAAAAATGACAGAATTTGTAGCGAATCAAAGACCAGAGCTATGTAGCAGTGCATAGCGGTGCCACTAAACTACAATTATTGGATAATTGCGATGTGTATTTGAAATGTTGATGCTATTCAACTACATCATGATGTTAATGGTCCCGTATTTAATCACTTCTCTGGAGGCTTACCAAAAAAAAAAAAACTTTGTAGGTTTTCTAAAATAATGTTTACTGTCAACATGTCTTCAAACGTTAACATTAAAAAATGAAAACAACTGCCTGCAACTTCTTTCGTTTATTATTATCTTTCCCAAAACATAATATTCTCAATTTTTGAATGAAGGGTTCACCAAAGATAAAGTACAATTTTATTACCTTATACATTCCCTCCCTGCTGTATTTCATATGATACCCACTGTATTTTGAACTATGAATTACTATTAATTCATTGTCATGTTGTTTTAGCTTTCAATATACTTTGTACAGGCCCTCAGACAATCATGGCCAAAAGTAGTTGGAAAATGCCCTCTCCTCTCAATAAATTTTGAAAGTCGCATTTTGCCATGTTTTTGCAAAACGCAAAACATTGAATGGGGGGAGGTGAAGGAGGGGGAGGGGGGGTGAATGCCATTAAAAAAATTAGCAGTTTTGTCACAACAATTTTGACCACAATTGTTGCCTTTTACTTCTCACAAAGACTTATAAAGCAAACTTCTTATGTTTATCTCAGTTTTACTTTTTTATCATACAAACATAAATTGCCATTCTTAACACCACAGAGCCAGAATTGACAAAAAATGTGTCTCTCACTTTCTTTAGGCACCTGAAGTGTCTGGACAACTTGTTATTCAAACCTCCGGTCAAGGAACAGGCCAGCTTGCTGTAAGTTGTATTGTTTGTTTGTTTTTGTCTTAAAAAGAGAACTTGTTTTGGTTGTGATGCTAGTAGCATAAGGAACGTATGCAGTAATGCTAGGGTGTGCATGTATGTATGTATGTATGTATGTATGTATGTATGTATGTATGCATGCATGCATGCATGCATGCATGCATGCATGTATGTATGTATGTGGGTATATGGATGTATGTATGTGTGCGTATGTCTTCCCTACCTATCGGGGACATTTGTATAATAACACACCTTCCAATCGGGGACGGCCTACCAATCAGGGACGTACCCGGTTGGTTTTCATGCAGATTTGGGCTCTTATGGGTAAAACAATATGCCACCTGGAATATTACGCATTTTTAGTGCTGTACCCATATAGTTGGTTTCATGCAGGCTGTGTTTCAAAATATGTCTTTAGGTATATTCTCAGAGAAAGATATTCTATCATCTATGTCCCCGGTTATGTGATTCAGATTGCATATACTGTTCCCAGTTGGGCAAATGAATTCTAAAACATCACCTGTGTCCCCGGTTGGTATCTTATATGTGGTGATCCTGGTTGGAGGACATACACATGTGTGTATCCAGTTATTATGTACAGATTCCATTTTTGTTTTAGGCTATTAAAGGAAAAACTGTGAGTGTTATTAAAAATAGGTTGTGAAATTGTAAATAATGCATCATCTTATTAGGCTAGAAATAACATCCAGGGACGATGTCCCCTTTTGGGTGAATCAAAACACATGTCCCCGATTGGGACTGGAAACAAGTACGAGTGTCCACACACATACACACACACACACCCACACACACGTATGTGTGTGTCTGTGACAGAAGCTTGTAAGCACACTACCTCAAGAACGATACACTGGATTCATGTCATATGTGACAGATAGCCCATGGGCTGTATGTGTGCCCTATTGTTTTTGATATTGATGTCATGCATATTCATGAGTATGCGGATTTAATGTATAAATCTTGAAATGGCCATATTTTAACAACCGAATGTCTGTTTTGTTTCATATTTAGTATAATTATGATGCTAGCTAGTGTGCACATGTTCATGGTTTAAAAACATTGAATTTCATTAATATACACAGTGGACGGCGTTTAATATGATTTTGCTGAAAAGAGCTTGTAAGCACAGTACCTGAAGAACGGTAACGTCGATTCATGTCACATATGGTACACAGATAGCCAATGATCTGTAGATGCGCCCTATTGTTTGTGGTGGTGGTGTCATACATATTAATGATTTGGCGGGCTTAATTTAGAAATCTTGAAATTCTCATAATTTTAGCAAATCACATGACTGTTTTGTTTAATATTTGGTATAATTATGCTGTTATTTAGTGTGTATGTGTGCATTGTATAAAAAACATTCAATTTCATTAATATACATAGTACGCGGGGCTTAACATGAGTTTGCTGAAAAGAGCTGGTAAACCAGATATCTAAAGAACACAAATAGCCCATGGTCCGTATATGTGTCCTATTGATTTGGGTGGTGTTGTCATGCAAATCAATGAGTAGGAGGGGATTAATGTAAAAATTGTCAGATGCTCATATTTGAACAACTACATGTATGTTTTGATTTCTACTTGGTATATTAATATTGTTTGCTAGTCGCATATACATGGTAAAAAAAATAATTAATATGTGGGTGGGACTTAAATGGTTTTGTTCAAAAGAGCTAGTAAATACAGAAACTCAAGGACAATACATTGGATGCAGGTCATATGTGGTACACAGATAACCCATTGTCTGCCCTATTGTTTTTGGTGGTGATGTCATGCACATTGCTTAAAGACTTAAAGGCTTAAAAACTTTCTTCAAAACATACCAGATGAAGGGAGAACAAAATGTAATGTAAATGATATTAAAGGGGAAAGGGGGAGGGGGGAAGCACTTCCATACTAAAGTGGTAGATATGTGCCGCCCAGAATTTCATTAGTGGACTGCAGTATGAGATATATTTTCTTGGTAACTGCAGTATGACAGTATATGATTTTGACACCTGCAGTATGAAAATAAGTGATTTTTGATACCTGCACTACGAAATTTCTGAAAAAAGGCAACAGCTCGGGCGGCACATGTATGTATACCTCACATATGGAAGTGCCCTCCCCCCCTCCAACCCCACGACCCGGGGAAACATATTGATATGTGGTAATACTCATTAATTACGTTTGATACTGTTAGTTTTGGTTTGCTTAACTTGATTCATTTTGATGAAGTATGAAGTGTATATGATTTCAACTTATTTGATATGTAACATTGAAATGGCTCAATTCCTTTGTGATTTTCTGATAAGATCATTATTGCCTCTAAAGATTTTACCAGTGTGACCTTGCATTGCACAATGTATTAGTTCTCTATCATGTACTACATAAAAATGAAAATTCATGCGGTTAAGCTTGTTTAAAATGAACATTGTTGACTAGGATTATTCTAGAGTGCTTACTTGTGTTACAGGTTGAAGTAAGCTACAGTGTTGTTCCGGATGGTAACAATGAGCTGGAATTGGAGTTGTGTGCATTCCACATTGAAACCACCATCCAGCCATCACGTGGTGATAATGCTGACACCCTTATTGTTCAAGCTTGCACAAGGTAATTTGATCTTTGCCTTAATTGTGTCTTAAATACTGTGTGGAAACAGGCCTGAGAGGTATTAAATTTAGTGTTGCCACAATTACCATATGCATATTGATTATGATGTATGGTATATGCATGAAACATTTATTAAAAAACAGGTAAATTAGCATGCAAAGATTTTTTGTTTACATTTGTGTTTAAAGTTTGTAAAATGTATCTGAAAAACTACTTAAATGTAACAAATATTTCGCTCATATTTGTATATTCTTTTGTTTTATTTTCTAGCTATTTGAGACCTGGACAGGAGACAGGCATGGCCATCATGGATATTGGAATTTTCTCTGGGTACCAAGCAAATAAAGATGATTTAGATGCTGTATGTTAAAAAAGTAACATTTTTTTTACAATTGTTCATGATTGTACAATGAAATTGAAATTGAACGTAAGTAGGGTAAGGTAAACATGAAATTGGTATTCATACGTGTACGTGTGGAGTACAGTAGGTACCGGGTTCGATTCCCGCTGAGAGCGCTGCATCGTGTCCTTAAGCAAGACACTTTACTTGACTTGCTTCAGTCCACTCAGCTGTAAAATGAGTACCAGCACTGCAGGGGAATTAATCCACAATGGACTGGCGTCCCTTCAGATGGAAGAAGGGAGAGAGGGGGAGGGGGAGGGGGTCATGTAATGTTCTCTCATCCGCCGCTTAGACCATTAAAAGCGGGGATAAGCAGCGGCTCTCAGCCTGATGGTTCAGATGGATTTAGCTTTTAAGTGTGGACATAGGAACATTGTGGAATTTCTGGAAAGAGCTTAAAATTGAATTTGATTGGGCTTGAAGTGTAACTAACATTTGAAATAAGGCTGCAGTGAATTTAGCAGAGCAGGAGCGTGGCTGGATTTAGTTCCATGTCCACTGGGAATTGTGGAAGGGTTCAGACCTTAAACCTTCCTTAATGACATTTGACATCAAAAGTCATGATTGAAACCCCTACCTTTTGGTTGCTGTGTATGGTAATGACGAGGTTGTAAAGTATTTATCTTTTAAATTAGTTTATTTGCAGAATATTCTACAAGACTGTAGTTTTGACTTAATATGGAATCAGCAGTTTCAAAACATTCTCTTAGTAGTTGACAATGATCAGAAATTCTGAAGAAAAAAAAGTTTATAACATTACTAATAACCTATAAAAAGAAAAAAGAAATCTTGTTTAGGTAACTCATGCAGTCAGGTTATTTATGAAGCTTATTTGCATTTATGCAAAATAACGCATTTCATATTTCATTACAGTTGGTTGCAAATGAAGGCACACCATTTGAGAGATACGAAAGATCCCAACGTGCTGTTATTCTTTACTTGGACGTGGTAAGCTTTATTTTGCTTAAAATCCTCTAAGTTGATACCCTAACAATAAGGGGAACTTCTATAAAGTACTCTCTTACAGAAAAATCTAGCTTGCGACAAGCTCTTATTTCTAGTTTGCGCAAGCTTGCTCCGAGCAAGTATTCGGAACAAATAAAAGCTTGCTACAATCTTGGAGAAATCTCGTTGGGGTTCCCCCATTTAATGTAAATGGGTGAAAATGTCCCCATTATCGACGGACACGAACTTTCATAACAAAGTAAAACACTATCCACATACATCAAAAAGCCCCCAAAATCTTTAGCAAAAAATGTTTGTATTTGCCACACATTTTTTCTGACAATCTTAGACAAAACTCATTTGGACACCCCTCGTTCAATGTAGGTGAAATTGGTGAAATTGGTGAAATATGTTGATAATTGCTTTTCATGTCTCTGCATTACCTAGTGAAATATTTTGACAACGTTGAAAGAGGCAGTAGGGCATGGGAGGGGGAAGAGGGCGGGGGGAATGATTACCTGAAAATAGCTGTACATGTAAATTCGAAAAACATGCGAACTTTCCGGTAAGTGTCCCAACAGTTTTGTCCAAGATTGTAGCTTGTACAAACTAATATCAGTTTGCGCAAGTTAGCAAAAAATATTTGCAAGCTTTCAGAAGTTTTTATTAGCTTGCAGAAAGTTTTGCTAGCAAGCTTATATTTTCGAATACTATAGTTTGCAGCAAGCTATACTAGCTAAGCTAAAAGTGTTACTTATTGCAAGCTTGCTGTAAAGCTCGTGTTTCAAAAAAGGCTGTCTTGGCATCATTATATTTTAATGTTTATCATCACAGCACTTTGTTTTTCATAAAAGAGAGAAATTCATGGATTTGTTTTTCATTTTATTTGTCTTTTTGATATACCCTTACAGAGAAATTTTAGCTTGCAACACGCTCGCAGCCGGGCTAACAATTTTTAGATTTCACAACCATGCTGCAAGCTAGTATTTGAAACAGCTAGCTTTCGCAAGCTTGTGGAAAGCTTGTACAAGCTAAATATGTAAGCTTGTCACAAGCATGCAGCAAGCTAATATTTCTGTAAGGATAATAAAGGGTCAGAAACTTAATAAATCTGATATCATTAAATTCACTCATTTGTTCTAAGAACATCCCATTTCTATGGTTTAACTTTGAATGTTTTTGTTTATTTTCTTCAGATAACAAATGTCGAAATATGTGCCAGATTTGAAATCACAAAGGATAGTAATGTTGGAAATATCCAAGCTGTGCCAGTTACAGTGTATGATTATTACGACCCAGGTAAGTGAAATTATCAGTTTTAGTACAAAATGTAAAAAGTTTCTTAATCAGTTTCGATCAGATCATATATTATTTTTGCCAAAAGACTACATGAATTTATTAGTTCAACACTTTGATTCTATAACATTCGAAAACAATATTTAGGGATTTTGAAATTGTCTTTTCTCACTAGCAGCAAAGTTACTTGTAATACTGAAAATGATCAGTCCCTTACAATGATTTTCTTCTTAAATTTTGATGATCTAAATACAGGGGTGCACCCAGCCTTTTAGATTGGGTGCACATGGTCATACAACGTAATTTTTTCTTCTTTAAAATGTTGGGATGCTGACACTTAAAAGC
Source organism: Chiridota heheva (assembly GCA_020152595.1). Lineage (NCBI taxonomy): Eukaryota > Metazoa > Echinodermata > Holothuroidea > Apodida > Chiridotidae > Chiridota > Chiridota heheva. Next base: position 139,758 of record JAIGNY010003598.1, read on the forward strand.
CCAAAAAATAGTAATTTCCCTTAATATTTTGACCTTTTCTGGAAGTTTTATATTGCTTTGATTAAAATTTCAGGACCGTTTAGCAAATTTTATGAACCTTTTAGCAAACTTTTTGAACCTTTTGGCAAAATTTATGGACCTTTTAACCAAATGTATGGACCTTTTAACCCAATTTATGGACCTTTTAACAAATTTTATGGACCTTTTAACAAGATTTATGGACCTTTTGATAAAATTGATAGACCTTTTGACAAACTTTATGGACCTTTTAACAAAATGTATAAATCTTTTAGCAACATTTCTGGACCTCTTTACCTTTTGGATTGCTGTTGGGGTGGAACGGCCAGCTGACCTCCCTGGCTACATCAATGAAATATGCGATGTGATCTCACTTCCTTTTGTTTAGACCTCCAATATCAATCATATTTTACAAAGTTGTCAGAGTTTAAATTGCCTGTGGAACTGTCTTTCACACTGCCTAGTGTAAAGAATTTTTGCCATTTTGCTGCAATGTATCATTTGTTTTGTCTTATAAGATGGATGGGTGACCTTCAAGGAGTCATGTCATCATCAATGATGCTAACCCAAATGTCTTAATTGTTTTTTGTTTGCCTAGATGAAACCTGCACTAGGTTCTACAAGCCAGCTGAAGGAAGCGCCTTATTAGATCCTATTTGTGAGGGTCAGACGTGCACATGTGCATCAGGTGAGCAATTTATGCTAAAAACAAACGTCAAGAAAGCATTTTTTCTGTATTCTTTGTATTGGTTTTTTGTATTCTTTTTATTGGTTTTCTGTTTTATAATTGAACTTGATATTTTTCTTTGCAATCTTTATATTTTAGAAGTTATATAATAGTAGGATTCTGGACCCCAAAGTTACAACTGTCTTTACCCATTTAATAATAACGAAACCTACTCGTGTAAGCCCAACCTCATCGGCACTTATTGATGATATATTTACTAATGTAACTAATAATAACACTCTGTCTGGTGTAATCATTACCGATGTTACTGATCATTTCCCAGTTTTCTGTAAAACTTGTACTCATAAGCCTGAAGCGCAAGAAAACTTCAAATTTCGTAACTTTTCACAAGTAAATATAAATGACGTCACTCAAAGGTGGAGTGTTGACTGGAGTCCAGTGCTTCTCGACAACAATGCTAATTCCTCTTTACATTTGTGACATGCTAACTTCTCTTTATAATGATTGTTTTCCGTATATTAGAGCAAAGAAGAATAAACATACAAAACACCCATGGATCACTTTGATATTAAAGAAAAACAAACTATTTAAAATTTACCTCAGAAACTCCTAAGTTGCAAATAAGACTACTTATCAAATATATAGAAATAAACTCAACCATGTTCTTCGCATAGCAAAAAAAAAATATTTTTTACATAAATTTGAAGAAGTTTAACACGATGTCAAAGGTTACTTACTTTTTACTCACTTCATACGGGAACAGCTAGACTAACATTTAAAACAACAAAAAAGTAGCTAAAGATTTTAATAGTTACTTTGTTGAAATTGGTCCTTTTTTATCACAAAATATACAATCTCAAGCGCATGCTGAGGATTTTCTCAAAAATAATACTCACAACCCCCACTCTCTTTTTCTTTTCTAAACTACCCAAGAAGAAGCTTTGAAAATAGTCTTCCAATGTTTAAAGCCAAATAAAGCTGCTGGATTTGATAACTTTAAACCTCTATTATGAAGAAAATAATACACTTAATCATATCCCCATTAACACATATCTGCAACGTTTCTCTTTCAAGTGATATTGTTCCTGACAAAATGAAAACTGCATTAAGTTACCTGTTTATAAAAAAAAAAAGGTGATCTTAATTCTTATGGTTAATATTGCCCCATTTTTGTTCCCTCATGTTTTTCTAAGCCACTTAAACGGATTGCGTATAATAGAGTTTGTGATTTCTTAAATAAGCATGATATACTTGTTGATGGTCAATATGGTTTTCATGAAGGTGTGTCCACTAAATTAGCTCTTTCTGATGCAATTGATAAGTTATATAGTGCCCTTGATAATGAAAAAAAAAACTTACATCCATAGGAATTTTTCTTTATTTTTTGAGGGCTTTTGATACAATTGATTTCGATATATTAAGTTATAAATTGTCCCAATATGAAATAAGATGTACCTGTTTATCCTGGTTTTGTAGCTACTTGTCCAATAGAACGTATTTCACCTATTTTAATGATTTATATTCTGATCCCCTTTCATTCAATGTGGTGTTCCGCAAGGATTAATTTTAGGTCCGCTCCTTTTTATCATTTATGTAAACGATATAAGTCAACTATCACCAAATTCTTCACTTGTTTTTTTCGCAGACGATACTAATATATTTTTTCCGGTGACAATCTTTATATTCTTCAACAGTTAGTTTGTAATGAGTTTGATCTTTTTCACAACTGGTTTACCGCTAACAAATTATCCCTTAATATTGATAAAACTAACTATGTGGTATTTAGTAATAGTGAAACTTATTTTGGAGTTTATCTTTTCTAATATGATTAAGTTTTTAGGTGTTATAATTTATTCTAAGCTCTCATGGCATGACCACATAACAACTTATGTTTCAAAAGGTGTCGGTTATTATCTAAGCTTAAGCGTATCTTACCCAAACAAGTTCTTCGCTGTATCTATTTAAGTTTAGTATTGCCACATTTCTCATATTGTTCAACAATTTGGTCTGCCTGCAGTAAATCTTACATGATTAAATTAATAGTCTTTCAATAACATACAATTCGTCTCATCAACAATTCTGATATTTATGATCACACAAGTTCTTTATTTTTGTTCCCTTGGCCTGTTAAAACTGCCAGATATAGTGCTAATAAGCACTAACATAGCTAAATTCACCTTTAAATGTATTCATGGTAGCTTATCCAACTATTTTAATTCGTTCTTTACTGAAAACAATCAAACACACTCCTACCATATAAGACAGCACAATAACATACATTCCTTCCCTTGTCGTAATAATACCGCCTTAAGTAGCCTAAGAAATTGTGCAGTTAACCTTTGGAATTCTTTACCTCTTGAAATAAAATTGCTAAAAACGGTTAAACAATTTAGGAAACATCTGAGACATACATAACAAGCCTATTGATTAACGTATTGTTATGTTAAAGCTTTTTTCCCAAGGTGGGGTGGGGTAGATGTCATTGAAGGATTTGAATATTTTGTTATGTATTATTGTGTCCCCTCTTCATGTAAACTATTTCTTATCCACGGGTGGTGGTGGGGTTAGGGGTGGGGTGGAGGTCAGGATTCTGTTTTTTTGTTTTTTTCTCTCTATTCCTGTTTAGATACAACTATGTATATACTCAAAAGTAGATTAAGTCATATTATTTCATTATTTAGAGGGAGTGCCATAAAGGTTTTTCAGGGCACTTCCTTACACAATTTTCTGTAGTTTTGTAATATGTTTATTCTTATTATTGTTTGTTTTGAATGTTGTGAAGAAATAAATCAATGGAATGAAATTGTTGGGCATTGGTGTGCGATTTAAGGGGGTGGGGGGGGGGGGATTAGGGAAGGAATATTTTTTCTTTACCTTAGGTGATTTATATAGATAGACATGAAGCAATATCTTTCCTTAGGAGAAATGGTCCATCAATCATTCACAGTTAATGACCACATCACCCCCAGCATATAATACACAACTATTTTTATCACCAGTTTACAAACAAATTTTGCCCACTAAGACACTTAACACGGATAAATGATTTTAATCACAAAAGTGCCCCGATTACCATAACTTGTCCTTCTCCTTAAACATTTGTTCGAGCAAATCATAAGCATAAACTTAATGTAGCAAATAATGAGACCACTTATCTTAATTAAAATAACCACTCAACCACACAATAAGGACTTCATCTATTGCTAATTTGATACTCAACACCAACTTTCACAACAACCTAGGACCAAATGGAGAACTAGTACAATGGAGCCATTGATAAGAGAAATTTAATCCTTATTACTTGTGGTTTTCAGAATAAAGAAAATAAAGAGGAAAAGTCTGACCCGACCTGCTTATATATCAGGTCAGGTCTGACTGTTTGAAATTTTAAGAAGCATAACAACTAATGCTCAGCACTGGCTTTTTGTAATCTTACACACAAAAATACCCTTGGGCTACTTGGCTGTGATGTGCATGGGAATGTCAGATACACACTTATTGTTTGGAATGGAAACACAATGCACTGAACAGGAAGTCGGGTTGGTAATTGTCATACCTGAGTTTTCAAGATTAACTCAAGTGTCGAGTGCGGGTAGGCTTAAAGAGCAACTTTTCGGCATGATTATTTAAATGAGTGGGAATTGCTCACTTCTTTTTCATAGTTTTGATTGATCAGTCTGAGAGTTTAATTGAAAATGCATGTCTGGTAAGCCCCTGGATGTACCATGATTTATTTTTGATCTGTCCTTGCACCAGTTCATTTTGATTCTTTACATTTTAGCAAAATGCACAACTTGTGCAGTACAGCAGGAAGAGCAGCTGTACGACTATGCTTGTTCAGCCGCAGAGACATTTGGTAAGCATAACATTTTTACATTTAATTCAATTCAATTCAATTTATTCTTATTAATGGTTAAGCCACCGGCCTTTACATTAATAAATACACAATGATAAACAAGCAGTAAAGCAATACAAATTACAGCAACTAAAACTTTGAACAAAAGCTATAAAATAAAAATACTAAACCACTTAATAGAATTAGGTAATGATTTATCAATATTAAATGTCACAGGAAGCAAAAATAAGGCTTAAGGCTTTTAAATGTCTAAAAGGAACCATTTACCAAATATTTCGTTCTACTGTGTATTGAAATATTGTATCAAATATTATTATGTATTTATTATTCTATTAAACATCAAAGACATTATAGTTATATTGATTGATGTTGTTACACTTGTCTGAATCTATGCCTAATTATTCTAATTGATGGTAACGCTTTAATTATGTCACAATCAAATTGGACATTTAAGTATTGGCTTTTAAATTCTCCGCTATGATGGCTAAAAGTGATATTGATACGTAGAATTTTGACTATGAAATATTCTTTATATCAGCCTCTCCATGGAAAATTCCAAATTGTTATGATGTAATAGCTTTCGATAGAAATATTGGAATGGACACGAAAGTCCGTTTATTGAAGGCATATGTATGTTTTACTCTTCTCTATAGCTGTAAATGCTGGACAATTTCCAGTGAC